>CM075810.1:41142431-41492431 GCA_037975025.1 Excoecaria agallocha | reverse complement strand
TCACCTAAAACTTATCTTTTGAAACTTGTAAAGTGCCGGGAGTAAAGGTTTTATTAAAGATAAAATAGCCTACTTTCTTTGACTTTTTTTTTGTACGTTTGTTTTTTTCATTTGCATCTTTTCTTTATGTACATTATATTTATATTACATTTGCCTTACATTTATTCTTTATATATATGTGTGTGTGTGTGTGTCAAAGGGATTAGCTAAGTTTTAAATATAGGAACATGGGGAATAAAGATGAGATATGTAATTTGGGTTGATCACAGGACGGGGCGGGGAATCGCCTTCTCTGATTGAATAACAGGAAAAATTTTTTTTCCATCCCCATCCTCCATGAAAAATAAGTTTTTTTTTTATTTTAAAATATAATATTTAATAAATACAAAATATATGGACACATGGAACTGATTTCTATTACCAAAAAAATCAAGATATATTTATACAAATGGCATAAGTGTAAATAATAAAAAAAAAGTATACATATATGTAATACTGGGCGGAGATCTCCAAAGGATGGATACCTCATTTCCCGCCTCTGTCCCGAAATGAAAGTCGGAAATTTTTTTTATCTTTATTCCTGTCCTCACGGGAGAAAAATTCGAGAATTTTTCATCTTGTTCGGATCGGATCCTCGTCAGGATCAGAAATTTTCCGTCCTATTATCATCTCTATATGTAATTACTCGTAAGCATTTTTAATGGATTGGGACATAGTGATTTAGCTATGTATTAGATAAGGGTGTTACATGACAAGTATTCCAATTTGGTGCGATTTGGTACGTTCTTAAAATTTGAAAGCCACTGCTTCTTGCTTCATCCGACATTGTTACTTATTCTTCTTTCTTCGTCTCAGTAGATGTACTTTGAGGAAAATTGTTCAGTGTGTTGCTCAATTGTTCTTATTGCAATTAGATAATTTTTTTGCCACATGGAATTACACATCGACTATTTTTTTAACTTTGCTGACTCGGCGAAAGGTTGATGATGTGTCAAATTTTAATTTGCTATCACCAGTGTTGTTAGCCAAGTCGACTTGTCATCCAAAATAAGGGCAAAATCAAACCTTCTATCATGAGTTTAATACTGTTTGAATGAAATAGTTCATGGAGTGAGGTAGGATAGTATGCCATTAGTGGCGCAGCCACATAGATATAAAGGGGGGCAATCTTATTTTTTGAATTTTTTATTTTAAATATATATATATATATATATATATATATATATATATATATGTTAAATAGACGGTTTTAACTTTTTAAAATTTTATTTTGATATATTTTTTCCCAATTTATTTCTTAAATTTAAATATAATTTATATTTTTTTCCTTTTGATTATAAATTCTAACTTCTTTACTGTATACGATCATATAGTAAACTTTCTAGTGTGTTTGAAAAAATGGTGTGATGAGTATACTTTAATAGGTCTTTGATAGTAGAACAAATAAAAAAATAAAAAATTAATAAAAAAGTAAAAGTTAAAATTATATTAAAATTTTGATCGAGTTATCAAAATTAAAAATTAAATAAAAGTGGTGAAATATAAAATTTTAAAAATAATGCAAAACCACCCATTTGGTGATTTTAAACTTTGGACAAAATCAACTGATTGATTAGTGATAAAAATTTATGCCCACAAACAATCTCACCCATAAGGAGTCAATCTTCTTGAAAACGATGATCCAAACAAGGTACGAGGGTAAAAAAATTCAAAAAAAAAATATATATATATATGGGTAAAATTACTCTATTTAACATAGTTTATTGGCAAAATCGCCTTTTATCCCTTAAATTCAGTGTTTCTAAAAATTACAAGTCATAGTTTAAGGACTTTAGCGTTACATGCCTTAAGTGGAAGGACCTATCGTCATATTAGCCAAATAGCTGCAGAACTAGGATTTGCATGGAAGAATATAGAAATGGGCTTGTATCTAAGCATGCCCTAAAATCGAATTTAAACCCAGCACGAAATGGGCTCTTAAGGGTGTGTTTGGTAACATTTTTTGTTTTTTATTTTTTGTTTTTTAAAATCCATAATCTGTTTTTAGTTTTTGTTATTTATTTTCAAAAACTGTTTAAAAACTAATTTTCTATTTATTTTTTAAAAAATATTATAATATCCATTAATATATATTTTACATATATATAATCTAATTATTAATATTAAATAATAAATATTTAATAAAATTCAAAATTTAAAATATATTACATTAAAAAAATCATAATATGGTGGAAGTGGTGGTAGCGATGACAGTAGCAGTATGGTGGTGACAGCGACGGTGGTAGCAGCAACGATAGTCTGGTGGTGGTGGTGATGACAGTAGTAGAGATGGCAGTGCAGTGACGGTAGTAGCGATGATGGCAATGGCAGTAGCAGTGACGGCGGTGACTGCAACGATAACGATGATGGTGGCGGCGACGACGGTTTGGTAGTGGTGGTGGTGCTAGTAGTAGTGTGGTAGCGATGGTGGTGCTAGTAGCAGTGTGGTTGTGGTAGTGGTGGCAAAGATGACAGTAACCATGGTGATGGCGGCAGTGGTGGCAACGACAGTGATGGTGTGATGATGGTGGTGACAGTAGTAATGTGGTGGCGATGGTGATGGCAAAGATGGTAGCTGTAGTGGTGGCAATGGTAGTGGCAGTAGTGGCGATGGTAGTGATAGTAGTGGCGATGGTAGCGGCAATGGTGGCGGCGGTGTGGCAGTAGCGGTATGGTAGTGATGGTGGCATGGCAGCGACGGTGTGGTGGCGGTAATAGCGATGATGGTGGTGGTGGCGGTGGCGGTGGCGGTGATGTGATGGTGGTGGTGGTGGCGGTGGCGGTGGTGGTGGTGGCGGCGGTGTGACGATGGTGGCGGTGGAGGTGGTGGTGATGTGATAGTGACGGTGGTGTGGTGGTAGTAGCGGTGGTGATAATAAGAATGAAATAATTAAATTATTGATAAAAATAAAATCATAAAAATCACATTTTAAAGATTTTTAATTTTTGTTTTTATTATCAAAATTACTTCTTCAATTTTTGTAAAAATAAAAACGAAAATAAATTTGTCGAACATATTTTTATTTTATTTTTAAGAAAAAAAATAAAAAATCAAAAATAAAATCGTCCCGAACGCACCCTAAAATTTTTGTTTATAGTTTCAATTTTTCATGTTAATTTTTGACTTTCTTTCTGAAATGCTGGATTTTCCCAATCGAGATCGACATTAGAATTTGCAGGTTCCAAGGAATTGTAATATTCCAGTTATGGGTTTGGTATCGGCTAATACTGCCAGTGAAGGTATGCAACTCGGCGTATTTGATTTGAGAAGAGGGCAACTTGAAGGGCAGGAGCTTGATAAAATACTCTTCTTCTTCCCTGCTGATTTGCCCTTCTCTACCCAACTTTCCGTCATCGGCCTCAGTGAAGGGCTCATCACTTTCACAAGGTTTATACCCATCTACATCAAATTCAAAAGCATGTGTATATCTATTGTGTTTAATTTCTTGTTTTTTCTTTATATGTAGAATTTTCTCTCCGGAAGCAGCTTGTGAGGTTATAGAAGCAGAGAGGCATTCTCATGTTTTTTATGAAGCAGAGCCTGATATCTGGATGGTTATGGTATATGTTTCTTGCCTTTTCTAGTAGTACCAGTCAATATGGATTTGATGAAAACTGTCTTTGATAATGTGGTTTGATTCAATTTGTACTTTTTTTTTCTTTTATTTGTTTCAATTAATCTGAATTGGGTGAAGATATTGAGATTTAGTTAAACCTGCTGTAGGTGGTGGAGAAAAGTAAGAGTCTTGAAGTTATATGGCGGATTGATGCATTACGGAAAGTTCTTAAGGAAGTTCACTCTCTTTTTGTGATGTTTAATGGCTCTATAAGAGCTATGCTCGAGAAAGAACCTAGTGGAGGACTAATTCGGGCTCATTTGTATCCTTTCATAATGGATTATCTAAGTGGTAAGATATTTTTTTGATTGTTTGCTAACTGTAATTGCTCTCAGTTGAATTTTTATGCCTTCGATTCAAAATTTTTCATTGTAAGTCACTAATTGTCAGCATGTCAAATGTGGTCTCCATTGGACAACTGCTGCTGGGGTAATGCTGAAGTTGCTGTATCAAATGGCTTCCATTGGATTTGAGCCACCAAAATTTTGCTGAAGTTGCTGTATCTTGTTTCCTTATGTGTAATTTTTGTCTTTGGGACAGATTTTCTTGTTGGGAAGAAAGTCCAGTTACCATCCTTTCGTGACTGTTTAATGGAGCGTGGAACTGTACAGATGTTGACTGTTGGGAGGGAAGCTGCAATCGAAGTTCAGGTTTGCCTCTAGAAAATGTTATGCTTGATCATGTGCTTGTGAAATGCTAAACCATTGACATGTTGCCAGAATAAGCTCTCTAGAAGTTATTATATAGGGTGAGAATGAATTGTGATTTAAAATTATATGTTTCTCGATCTGCAATATGCTCCGCATGTAAGTGGGATATAACCTGCTATATATTATTTGCCTGCTTTACATTAGTTTTTTTTTTTTTTGTACTAACATATGTTCGCAAGTGTGATTAATAATGTCTAAGGTCAACAATTCTTTTCTGCGGATTGTAGAAATATCACTGTTGGCATGTGAGCAAAGGAATGCTTGATGTTAATGATTTGCATTCTTTTTGGCAGTCACTTGTGAGGACTCTAGAATCTTGTGCTGGGACAGCTTCTTGCTATTCCTTGATTTTCTTCCAAGACCTTCTCGTCTCGTCAACAGTTTCTCCTGTATGTTTCTATCTCTTTAACAACTTTGGGTTGTGATGGGTTTCTGTCTTTTATAATATGCAGCTGTTTATAACCTCGTATTTGCTAATAACTCAGGACCTGCATTCTATTCCATTTGCCTAATGATGTATTTCTGTATCTTTCTGCCTTAAGTTCTAACTTTGATTGTAATATTGTTTCAGGATGACACCATAAAATTGTTTACATATGCTGTTCTAAGGTTGACTCCTCGTGCTTTATCCTCTGGAGTAAGTTCCTGGTCTTATTTGCTCAAGGGAAACCCTGCGTCTCATGATGCTGCAGGATCCTTTCCAGACCACTCTGCTTCTGTTTCAGAACATTTTTATCACTCAAATGACAGCTCTCCTGGCGAAGGCGATAATTATCATGTTAAAAGACCCTTGCAGCACGGCAAGTGGGCTAGAGGAAAGGATGGTTTTCTTGTCACTGATATTTGGGGTATAGGAGTCAGTAGCTTGGTTTCAACCACCCCAACTATTTGGCTTCAGCAGACTGAGGAAAGGATGTATCTTTGTGCTTATCAGTATAAAGGCCTTACCTTAATCCTTCTGATTCCCGTTTCCTCCATTCTTAATGTTGAGCAAGGTGTTTCCTTAGTAAAACAGCAAGTTCTTGAAAATGTAAGTGAATATCTGCAACAGTTTCTTATAGTGCCCCGACACTCAACTTTTTCTCTGTATTATTTGTCTTCGCCGTTAATTTTATTATTTTTCAATAACATCATCAGTATTGTATCTTCTTATTCCTTCCCCACCCTGTTTCTTCTTAGTTATTTTTTTGTTCCTAAAAAAAAAGTTTCATTTGGGAACACTCTCTTAATTGTTTTTGGCCTTATTGGACGTCTTTTTTATTTGAAAAGAATAAACTAATATTACGTGGATAGGAGACTATTCATATAATTTTGTCTTATACTTCTAGAATCCAGTTTTTGCTGTTAGAGAATTCAAACTACATAAAGAGATTTGCTGCTACTTTGTATATTCTCATAGAACATGACCAAGTATCCCTTCTAAGTCTTTCTTTTTTCCAGATAATGATGCTGACTCTATTTCCTCATAGTTTTTATTTTCTTTATTTATTTCTTTGTTTTTGCATGGGATGTTATTCCTGCATTTGATATTTGCTTTAATTTGAGCCAATGGTAACTAGATCCAACTGGTCTCCACTCATTTTGTTGCATGGGCAAAGATGTGCACCATAAATGACTGTTTAGCTTTGAAATGTTGTAGATGAGGTACTTTCCTAGCATTGTTTGTGTGATTTGTGTGTGATGTGGCATAAAATAGTAAGTTGGAGCACTAAATACCCAGCATCATATGAGTACCCCATTACATGAATTATGTTAAGCCCAGTAGAAGGCCATGCTGCAGAGAAATTCTGCTCTATGCTTTTTCCCTAGTTTTCTTCCCGAAAATTTGTATTCATCTGAGAAAATATGGCCATCTATTACTTGGTTCTCACTTTATTTGTGCTAATGTGCTAGGCATCACTTAAGATGTTGAAAGTTGAAGAGAAACTATCAAAAGGATGGGGTGGTGAGAATGCTTATCATGTTAAGGGCTACCGTTATTTGCTAGTTGACGATGATCAAAACATATCTAGGGCTTCTCCATTAGTAAAGGTTACAACCCTTACAAAGGTAAAGCACTGTTTGCTTAATATGCACAATTTTTATTTATTTATTTGTTTAATATAGGCTGGACATATACTATGGCTATTGAATTTGAGAACACATCTCTTTTTTTCTGTAATGAAGTAAATATTTGGAAACTTTTTGGAGAATAAAAAAAATGTGAAATTTGGAAAAGTACCAAGGATTGCAAGTTCAGAAAAGACCATCATTTAGTTGAACTTCTAAGTTGACAAGCTACAGTTTCTTCCGGTTTACTGATTATTGCATTGTCCCCACAAATTTCATCCTAAAGCTATGCATGTTGCGTACAAGGCTGAATTGCTATATTGACAAAGGAAAGTCTATTGTTTTTTAGATTCTGAGTTCAATCAAGGGGTTCCAGCAAATTGCATCTGGAATTGAGTGAAATTAACTTGTACATATTGTTATGTAGGAAAAATTAGAGGTGAGATGGTTTGCCCAGTGGCATGAAAGATGAATAAAATAGTGTTTGCTTGGGCAACGTACTTGTATAAGAGAAATTCCATAAATTAGCATATGTTATGGGTTCGAAGATAGTATTACCCGAGGGAAGGAACTTGAAAATAAATTGGTAAAATCTCACAAGATGTGATGCCACTTGATTGCAATTAAAAATGAAATGAAAAAGCAACTGATGAAGAAATAGATACAGCAGATTGGCTGGTGGACTAGACTCTACCTAGGCTATGAAGATTGCTGGTTTACACCAGAAAGAAGAAGCAGTAGCAAGACAAGGGCACTCTAGGAAATTCCTCCTTGTAATTGAATATTTCTGTTAAGGAGAAAGGGGGAGAGGGAGTTAGTTATGCCTAGGTGTCTAGCTAAGCACTAGGGGCAACGGTTTTGATTTTTGTTTTTGGTTAGTTTAGCAGAGGGGAGCGGAGGGGAACACATCTTTTTGCTCATTATGTTTTCTGCTGCTATAGTGAGCAGGGCTCCATCATTTGGAGGGGGAAAATAATTTCCTGTGAGGATTGTAATGTTGACAGTCCAGTTATCTTAAATAAAAGTATTTCTTCCCATTCATTATCTCTATTTTTGATCTGTTCTTTGAGAATACTATTCTGCTTTATATTATTTTCCTATCAATTGGTGCCGTTTGTGGGAAACAAAAGAAATGGCAGACCCACAATAAACTTGTTTGCAATCTAAGATCGATTTACAAAACCGAGTAGATGCCCACGAAAAAACATTAGTCGCAATATAGTGATTAATCACTGCATTCCAGAAATTTGTTGAAGAAAAATTCGAAAACATGGATGTCAAACTCTAGAAAACTATTGACAAACAACCCATGACTGATGAAATAACGGACCAACAAGATACCATTGACACAGGAACCTCCGAGGAAACACCAGCCAGGGTCTTCATTCCATCCAATGTAAAATATGGCCAGTTTACCACCCCCCCATCAGATTCATGTGTAAGACCCATTCACTTTGGGGTTGGAACGCTAGCTCTACCCAAAGTAAAAGCACTAGAGTTTAGCGAACTTCAATCACGAAGCTGGATCTCCAAGGTTGAGCTATACTTCAGCATACATCAGACATCGGAAAAGATGAAGCTAGCAATTGCCCAGATGTGTATGACTGGAGCTGCTATCACGTGGTTCTCTTAGGCATTACGAGATAACCCACACGTCCTGGGAGCAGTTCAAACTCAGATTGAATAGGTGATTTGGCAAGAGACGCACTCAAAATCCGTATGAGGACCTCTACACCCTTTTCCAAACTGACAGCGTTAATGAATACATTGAAGATTTTGAGTTGATTATTAGTTATATTCCAAAATCTTTTGAGGCTCAATTCGTGGGTTACTTTATGGGAGGGCTAAAGAAAGAAGTTGGAAGGTAGGTACGGTATCTTAAACCACAAACTTGCGAAGAGGCGATGGAGTTAGCCCGGAATACAGAACTTATGTTCGGGCCCCCAGGGAATAGATCGACGACGAAGGAGAGAGGCGGAGTGGCTTGGGGTTGCATGGAGGTAACTCACGCCAATACCGAGAATTTGCATCCTCATATTCCCAAAGAAGTGGATCAACTCGACCCAAGAGGAAAAACTACCCAATCTGGCCTGATTGTCCCTCGTGAAATGACTCCACAATGTGCGTTTCACCCACCATCCAGAACCCAGCTTCCAAATCGCAACAGGGGATCTCACCACCTCTCTTTGAAGGAAATGGAAGAATGGCATAGGCTGGGCCTCTGCTTCAAGTGCTTCCAACCCTATAGCCCCCAAACACTGGTGCAACCTAGGGGAATTGCGGGTATTTGTTCTGGAAAATGGTATGTTCTTTGACATTGAAGAGCAAACAGTAGAAGCGACAGAAGCAGAAACAGGGGAGGGAGTAGGTGACCACCAAGAAGGGGAGTGCGGATCTATAGAGGTCCAATTCGGTGCAGGGGATTAGCGCCATTGGGCCAAAGGCCTTGAAGCTCCAGGGAACCATTCAAGGCATACCCATAGTATTGCTTGTCGACTCAGAAGCCACGCACAATTTCATTTCAATTTCATTTCAAGGAAATTGGTAAGATCTTTGAATCTCTCCGTTAATTCTATTCCTTTGTTGAGCATAAAACTGGGGGATGGGTACTGAGTTTCGGTTAGCGAGAGGTGCAGGGATGTCGAATTGCAGTTGGGGTCTATTACATTACAACTAAGTGCCTTGTTTTTTGATTTGGAACCTTTGGATGTTGCGTTGGGAATTGAACGGCTAAAGACCTTGGGTACTGTAATGCATAACTGGGATCGGAGATGGATGCGGTTTGAATCCGGAGGTAAACAGGTTGAGTTGGTGGGCATTGAGGGCACGCTCTGGATGTGGATTCTGTGCAAGTTTGGTTGGGAGGGGGTAGTATGAAACAGATGTGCAGGGACCCCTATCAAGTGCAGTTGGCTCCGACAATGATGCATGGCCTTACCCCCGAGCAGAAGTCAGATATCGTGCCCCCCATGGGTAAATTCTCGGCAGTGTTTGAGCCTTTGACCGGGCTACCTCCGAGACGCTTGCATGACCATGCCATCCGCCTTGTACTAGGCCATGTAGCGATTAGTGTTCGTCTGTATTGGTACCCATAAGTCTAGAAGACAGAGATACAAAAGCAAGTGGCAGAGATGTTACAACAAGTGATTATCCGTCCCAGCCAAAGTGTCTATTCCAGTCCGGTTCTTTTGGTTAGGAAAAAGGATACATCATGGCAGCTGTGCATCGATTACAGGATTTTGAATAAACTAACGGTGGCTGACAAATATTTGATTATGGTGGTCGACGAGTTTTTAGATGAGTTGAATGTGGCTAAATATTTTTCGAAATTAGACTTAAAATCTGGTTTCTATCATATCAGGATGAGGGATGGAGATGAGCATAAAACAACATTTCGGATGCATGACGGGCACTACGAATTTTTAGTCATGCCGTTTGGGCTTACCAACGCACCTTCTACGTTCCAAAGTGTCATGAATGATATTTTTCGATCCTGATTAAGGCGCACGGTTTTAGTTTTTTTTTTTTCACAACATTTTGATTTACAATTGGAGTTGGGAAGAGCACATGGAGTATCTGGCTGTTGTTTTGCAGATTTTGTTGGACAACCACTTCAAGGTCAATCCCAAGAAGTGTTCAATAGGCCAAACAAACCTCTATTGACTATCTTGGTCACTCTATCTCTAAGGAAGGAGTAGCTGTTGATCCATCTAAAGTTATTGCAATCCAAAATTGGCTGATTCAAAAGAATGTCAAGCGAGTTCGGGGTTTTTTGGGGTTGACCAAGTACTATAGGAAATTCGTGAAGGATTATGGGAAAATTGTAAGGCCTTTGACGGAGTTGACAAAGAAGTAGGGGTGCGCAGAACCGAACCGGAACCTAAAATTGAATTAAATGAATTTTGATCTATTTGGTTTGGTTATTTTGATTTTCGGTTCGTTCGGTTCTGGATCGAAATAAAAAAATCGATTTAATTGGTTCGGTTCTTGAAATTGAAAAATAGAAAGAACCGAACCGACCGAAGTTTATATATATATAGTATTAAGATTTCAGAGATTATAATTTGGATGGGTGGCGTGGAACACCTAAAAGTAACCTGCAGATCCTGTGTTCAAATCCCGGAAAAGGCAAATTTGCAGTTTTCTGTCTTGATGTTTAATGATATTTTTATTTGTTCAAAAATAAAACTTCAATATATTTGTGGAACATCAACGTAGTTATATATAGTGTATTGTTTCGTTTTTATAGTAAAATTTTTTGGTGGTCTTGAATTCATGTAATTTCATTTAATTTTTAATTATTTATGTTAAGATATTTCAAAGTTTAGTTATCAATGAACACTTGAATTAATATTAATTGGTTATGATAATTATACAAAAGAAAAATTCATACATAAATATATATCCATGAAAAATTCTACATATAACTATTAAATATCTCAAATTATATTTACCATTAGAATTTAAAATGATTGGCACCCCTTTTATAGTTCAAAGATGCAGCCTGTCTAAGTTTCGATACCTTATTTTTCATATCTCAATCTCAATTTCATGTACTCTCAGAGTTTAGAATACATAATACGAAACTATATATGTTATAGTAAAATATGCGAACTGAAAAAGCAAATAATGAAAATATTTATTAAATTCTAGTATTGAAGAGAAGGAATTTTATATCGGATGCCATTGGGAGATTCAGACTCGTCGGCTGTATTTGCATTTGAGGAGAACACTGGCGGTGATTGCGAATTTTTTAAATCAGGATTTGCTATTGCTAATGTATTATTGGAGCTTGAAAATGCTAAAAACACAAACAATGCTATGATTAACCTCTTCTTATTAGAACCCATTTATCACCAAATTGGCTTCTAATTATCCTTCTTCTTTTTTAAGACAGAAAAGAGAAATCAAGAAAGGGAATAGCCTTAAGTTTTGTGGTGAAATAATTAATGGGTTGATATTGACATCTTAATTTATAATTGCAACATAAATATGCTATTTGTTATAGTTCTGAACATATTGTTTTAATTAAAGGGTGAAAATTAATTGTTTTAGTTTAATTTGGTCTTTTTATCATAACCATCATTGCATATGAGCATGGTGAGCTTAATTTCTTGGTTTGTTTAAACAAGATCCCTGTTACTAAGTCAAAATGATTGATTTAATTATATCAAGCATTCTATTAAATGATTATCTTGGAAAATTTTTGGATGGTTGATAAATTTCTCAAAATTATTGAGTTGAGTTTTTTCTCTAACTTATTAATATAATAAATTTATGTATATTATTTTAATTTTAGTTATTTTAAATGAATTTATTTTGTTGAATATAAATTAATTTAATTATGGATTTATATAGATTAAAAGCCTAATAAAAAATAAGTCTATATTGATCCAGAATCGATTGAACCGAACTGAACTGACCGAAATTAATTCGGTTTTCGGTTCTAAAAGTTTAGTTTTTGGTTCGGTTCTTTTAATTTATGGAATTCGGTTTTTGGTCTATTCAATTCTGTCCAAAACCGAATCGAACCAACTATTTGCACAGCCCTACAAAGAAAAATGGGTTCTAGTGGAATGAAAAGGCCCAAACAGCCTTTGAAACATTAAAGCAGAAACTTACAACCACCCTTTTGCTTGCTTTGTTAGATTTCAACAAGCTATTTTGTGTCGAATGTGATGCTTCTGGATTTGGGGTTGTTTTGATGCAAGAGGGCTGGCCTTTCGCCTATTCTAGTAAAGCCTTAGCTGATCGCAACCTCGCGAAGTCGGCGTACGAGAAGGAATTGATGGCCCTGGCCTTGGGAATTCAACATTGACGTCCATATTTGGTTGGTGGGTAGTTCACTGTATTCACTGATCAAAAAAGCTTGCATCACTTGCTCCGGCGGGTTACTACTACGGCCCAACAGCATTGGCTCGCCAAATTAATGGGGTATGCGTTTGAGGTTCAGTACAAGCCGGGAAAACTCAACAATGCTGCTGATGCTTTGTCCAGGCAGCAAAAGTACCCTGAATTGGCAACATTTGTTTTTTCTCCTGCATGGGCTGATGGTCACAGTATAACAGATGAAGTAAAACCAGGATCCGAAATTACTAGCCATAAATAATGCTCTCCAGGCCAATCCCAAATCCAAACCGAAGTATGAATTGAAGCAAGGAATACTATACTGCTGTGGAAGGCTGGTTATCACATCTAGTTTGAAATGGATTCCTGCCATGCTTGATGAGTTCCATAATACAGCCACGGGAGATCATTCGGGTTACTACTGAACTTACCGTAGGATAGCAGCAAATTTTTATTGGAAGGGAATGGTGCAGCGGATTCAGGATTATGTTAAGAATTGCTCAATTTGTCAGCAATTTAAAGCCTCAACTCTCACTCCAGCAGGATATTTGCAGCTCCTGCCCATTCCAAAGGCAGTTTGGGAGGACATCTCCATGGATTTTATTACTGGAATGCCCAAGTCTAAGGGGTATGATGCTATTATGGTGGTTTTTGACAATCTGTCCAAGTACATCCATTTTGTGATCTTAAAACACTCGTACACGGCTCGGGTAATTGTTGAACTGTTTGTCGGAAATATAGTGTGGCTCTATGGCTTCCTGAAGTTGATTATTAGTGAACGGGACCCAGTCTTTATGAGTCGTTTTTGGCAGGAAATGTTCAAGTTGCAGGGGACACAGATCAAGTTCAGTTCCTCTTACCATCTGAAAACCTATGGACAAACTGAGGTGATAAATAGGTGCCTCGAAACTTTCCTCCGCTGTTTTGAATCCGATCAGCCCTGTTATTGGAGCCAGTGGTTACCTTGGACAGAATTTTGGTACAACACCTCTTTCCATGTGAGCACAGGAGCAACTCCTTTCGAAGTGGTGTATGGTAGGCGACCACCAACCATTTTACAGTATGTTCCAGGCAAGATCCAAGTGGAGGCAGTAGCTAGAGATCTACAGGACCGCGATGAGGCTTTGAGGCAACTCAAAGAGCACTTGATTTGGTCACAGCAACAGATGAAGGCGTACGCTGATCAGCACCGTCCAGATGTCCAATTTGAGGAAGGCGATTGGGTTTACTTGAAGCTGAAACCTCATAGTTAGCAGTTCGTTACTCGATGGATCTACCTAAAACTATCAGCTCATTATTATGGGCCGTTTCAGATCGAGATTAAGGTGGGGACAGTAGCATATTGCTTACTTCTCCCCAAATCCTCCAAGGTTCATCTTGTCTTTCATGTCTCTTTGCTCTAAAAGGCTATAGGCACCCAACCTAGCTCTCACCAACTACCACCTGAATTAGAGTTTGGAACCAGCTGAAGATCCTGCTCCTGAGAAGTTGTTAGCTACCCGGGTTGTCCAAAGGGATGGTGAATGTATTTCCCAATGGCTGGTGCAGTGGCAATCCAAGGGAATCGAAGACGCTACTTGGGCGGATGAGTATACTTTAAAGAGGGATTATCCACAACTAAGTCTTGAGGACAAGACTTCCTTTCAAGGCATTGATGAAGAAATGGATACAGCATATGGGCTGCTGGATCAGACTCTACCTGGGCCATGAAGATTGCTGGTCTACACTAGAAAGAAGCAGCAGCAGCAAGACAAGGGCACTCCAGGAAATTCCTCCTTGTAATTGTGGTTTGAATATTTCTGTTTAGGGGAAAGGGGGAGAGGAAGTTAGTTATGCCTAGGTGTCCAGCTAAGCACTAGGGGCAACGGTTTTGATTTTTGTTTTTGGTTATTTTAGCTGAGGGGAGAGGAGGGGAGCACATCTTTTTGCTCATTCTGTTTTCTGCTGCTATAGTGAGCAGGGCTCCAGCATTTGGAGAGGGAGAATCATTTCCTGTGGGGATTGTAATGTTGACAGTCTAGTTATCTTAAATAAAAGTATTTCTTCCCATTCATTATCTCTATTTTTGATCTGTTCTTTGAGAATATTATTCTGCTCTGTATTATTTTCCTATCAGCAACCCTGAGAGAAGACTATAAAAATTGAGCTAATAGATTAGAATCAATGTTTATTCAGATTCTGCAGAATGATCAGAATTTATGGTTACATTTAGAATTGTCATTGAGAATCAACTTATTATCTGGCTCATGTAGGACATCTGTCTAATATCCTCTTCTTCAAAGTAAAGTCTGTCAATCAAACTTAAGCCTTGCAATGAGTCAAAACAAATATCATCTCAGATGGTGACACTGTCTAGATTGGTAATTACTGGTTTATCCATTAAAGGCTATGTTGTTGGTCAGTTGAACAGTTTGTCTGCCATATTGCAGGAATCTTTGCTTGCAATGAATAAGCTTAGAGAAGAGGTTGATGCAGAAAAGAACAGAGCAAAATGGGATAATGTAAATCAGGAGAAAGATATGGAAATATGCATCAGAGCAAAAAACAATGCTTGGGTTATTGCTCGCACTGCCATAGGAAAGGAGCTTTACATGGTTCTAGAAAAGGCCAACGAAACACTTCTGTATGCATCCGATGCTATTGAGAAGTTCAGCGACAGGTAAAGCATTTCTTTGTTTCCAATTTTAATCTAAACTAGAATGATGTGAACTACTTCTATCAGTTTCTGAATGGCAGAAATTTCTCTTTGGTATGTTTAATTATTTATACAGGTATTGTGGTGGCGCTTTCTCCTTGGATTAGTGGGAACTATGCTGTTTCATCGGCATACATGTACACAAACAATCGGGATTAGAGAAACTGCACCGTATGTGCAGTCATGATAATATATTTTCTTCTTTCATTACTTTCCATGTATAGAGGAATTCAATTGTAGGGCTGAGCAAAACCAAACCGGAACCAAAAACCGAACCGAACTGAATGGATTTTGGTCTGTTTGGTTCGGTTTTTTCGGTTTTCGGTTCATTCGGTTTGGAACCGAAAAATAAATCGGTTTTATCGGTTCGGTTTTTGAAATTGAAAAATCGAAAAAACCGAACCGATCGAAGTTTTGTACATATATATTTTTATAGTATTTATATTTCAAAGGACATGATTTGGATTGATGGTGATTGATGGCCGAAAAAATAAGGTAAACTCTCCAAGGTTGCAGGTTCGAAACCCACAAACAGTAGGAATGCTAGTTTTGGGCAGTTTTTGATCCAATTAATCAATGATTTGTATAATAAAATATCTACATACTAATAATTATCGTTATTTATATTAATACAATATTCATGTTTTAATGGAGAACAAAATTCAAATATAATGATATTTAAATTATGATTCATAAAAAGTTAATATATATATATATATATATATAATATATATATATATATATATATATATATATATATATATATATATATATATATATATATATATATATAACACGAAGATATACATGTAAATTTAAATTATATTCATTATATTTAAATATATTTACAGTTTAATTATATTCGAATATTTATTTACCATGAGTTAATGAGTAATTATAAATATATTTATCATAAAATTGTGAAATTAAATAATATATCTTGTTTCATATGCTTTTCATATTTGGACTTCAACATCAATTTGATGTGTTGTATTATTAACTCTAATCAATTTGAAATTCAGATACTAATTGAGAATATAGATACTAACGGTGTGTCAAACGGAATGCGCAATTTAATTTATATTATATTTTTCGTTCATTGAGTGCTTAACGTATAAAAAATAAAAATTTGAGAGTTCATGGTTATCAAATAAAAGTATGGAGGTTTAAAAGTAAAAATTTTGGAAGTTGAGGACCTTAAAAATGTATTTTGTCTAGATTAAATTTTTACAACTTTCTATTATTATATATCCTTTATGCTTCAAATTGATAGATACAATTTTATTTTATTTTTTTGTTAATTTCAAATTATAGTCTACTTAACCACTTATGATTTTAATAAGTTAGTTAATATATTAAATTTTTATTATATCCATGCTTAAGGTTACTTTTCAAAAATAACTTTTCTATTTTTTCGATGAATTATTTATTACCATCACTTTGAAAATTAAAATTTTAATTTTACATTTACTGAGTTTGTCGATTTTCAATAATTAATAATGCATTCTATATTTCAATTTTTTATTTGAATGTTTAAAATTTGTATGTGATAAATGTTTAGGATATTTTGGAATTTATTATTGGGATATTTGTAATTTATATTTGATTTTGATGAATGATTTTTGTAATTGAATTTTTATATTTTTATATAGTGATATTTACAAAATTATATAAATAATATTATTTTTAAAAAATATTAAAAAACTTGGTTCGGTTATTATAGACATAATATAATAAATTTATGTATATTATTTTAATTTTAGTTATTTTAAATGAATTTATTTTGTTGAATATAAATTAATTTAATTTATGGACCCATATAGGTTAAAAGTCCAATTAAAAAAAGCCCAAATATGGCCCAAAACCGGTAGAACCGAACCGAACCGACCGAAATTATTTCGGTTCATTCGGTTTTCGGTTCTATATACTTTGGTTTCGGTTCGGTTTCAAAAATTCCTGAAGTTCGGTTTTTGGTTTAATCGGTTCGGTCCAAAACCGAACCGAACCGACCAAATGCTCACCCCTATCAATTGATTTTTGTAGAAGCGGGGTCCAGAACAAGAAAATTTAGTTGCATAACTAATATAATGGTCAACTTATGTGAGTTAACATGCGGATTAGCTTTTTTATCCTTCCTCCACCTTTGTGGTGGTGACCGGTGGTTTTCTGCAAAATTTGACACAACGGTAAGAAAACTTTTACAGAGGATGAGAAGTGCAGCGTGTTCTTCCTTCTTTGGTTAATAATATGTGCCATGACAATCAGATGTTACAAATTTAAAATTGTTGACGGTTTCTAATGGTTTATGAATGAATACGGCCTAATTTCCATGATTTTTTCTTTTGTAAAAAAAAAAAAAATAAAATTGGTAAAATGATCTATGGTGACTTGCTTCAATTTAGGCAAATTGAAGCCTTAATCTGGTAAATGAACAAGCCAGCTAAAATTCATAGAACAATCCTGCTGAAGAATCATTAGGAGGTTCAAATGAACAACAAACGTTTTCCTGTCCTTGAGTTCCCAGTACTTGAGATCCTGTGAAAAATTTAGTGGTAAAACTTTATTTTTTTGGGGGAAAAAGGATACAAGGTTTGAGAATTCGTTTCTAAAAGTCAACCAACTCAGCAATTGGGGTCTCTTGTTCGGTCTTTTCCTCCTATTTTGCCGTTGACCATACCAAGAAAAATATCTTGCTTGCATTATTGGTGGTTGAGAATTGCATACAACTAATGCCCAACTTTGTTGGTCGCAAAGAAAAAAATGGTTCTTGGGGAGGTATTTTTAGCAGCTTTTCTTCAGGTTTTGTTTGACAGATTGGCTTCTCGCCATCTGTTAAGCTTTGCTCGCCTTAGTGGAGTTCAGAAGGAGCTGGAGAAGTGGAACGACATGTTGATAGCAATTCAGGCAGTGCTCTATGATGCAGAGGAGAAGCAACTCACTGATAAAGCTGTCCGAAAATGGCTAGGTGATGTTAGAGACTTGGCCTTTGATGTGGAAGATATGCTAGATGAGTTTGCAGCTGAAGCTATTAGATGCAAATTGAATAGACCAATTACAGTTCAGGTACAAAACTTTCTCCCTACCTGTTATACCAGATATAAGAATTTTGTCAAGTTTAATCTTAGGATGGTCTCCAAGGTCAAGGGTATAACTAGCAGATTAGACAATATTTCGAAACAAAGGTTCCAGCTTGGTCTAGAAAAAATCTCTGCAGTCACATCTACTAGTGTATGGCATAGACCATCTAGTACATCTATGCCTGCTGAAAGTCATGTTTATGGCAGAAATGAAGATAGAGAGAAGATTCTTGATTTGCTGTTCATGAACGAACCGGGTGACGTTAGTTTTAATGTTATTCCAATTGTTGGTATGGGTGGAATTGGAAAGACAACACTTGCTCAGGTTATATACAATGATAATGCAGTCACATGCTTCGATTCAAAAGCTTGGGTTTGTGTATCTGAAGAGTTTGATGTTTTAAGAATAACAAAGGCAGTGCTCGAGTCAGTTACTTCGCT
Source organism: Excoecaria agallocha (assembly GCA_037975025.1). NCBI lineage: Eukaryota > Viridiplantae > Streptophyta > Magnoliopsida > Malpighiales > Euphorbiaceae > Excoecaria > Excoecaria agallocha. Next base: position 41,473,956 of record CM075810.1, on the reverse strand, counting down.
TTCTTTTGATTCAAAAGACTTCAATCAAATTCAAGTTAAGCTGAAAGATGCGTTAGCTGGAAAAATGTTTTTGATTGTATTAGATGATGTTTGGAGCAAGAACTATGGTGAGTGGAATAGATTGCAGGCACCATTTCGAGCCGGAGCAGCTGGAAGTAAAATAGTTGTAACGACTCGAGATAGCAGCGTTGCTCTGATGATGGGAGCAACTAAAATTCACTACTTGGAGCAAATATCAGAAGATGATTGTTGGTCAGTGTTTGCACAACATGCATTTGAAAATAAAGACATCAGTGCACAAGCAAATCTAGAAAGAATTGGCAGGAAAATTGTTAAGAAGTGTAAAGGCTTGCCATTAGCAGCAAGAACTCTTGGAGGCATTTTGCGATGCAAACAAACAGAAAAAGAGTGGGAAGATATATTGAATAGCCAATTATGGAGTCTACCAGAGGAGGAATGTGAAATTCTGCCAGTTTTGCGATTGAGCTACTACCATCTCCCTTCTCATTTGAAGAGGTGCTTTTCCTTCTGCTCAGTGCTCCCAAAAGGCTATGAATTTGAGGAAATGGAGCTAGTCTTATTATGGATGGCAGAAGGTTTAATTCAACAAGATGAAGAAAATAAACAGATAGAAGATTTGGGCAGCCAGTACTTCCACGAGCTATTATCAAGGTCATTGTTTCAGCAATCAACTGGGGATGACTCGAAATTTGTGATGCATGACCTTATCAGTGATCTAGCTTTGTGGGTTGCAGGAGATGTATGTTTTGTGTTGGAGGATAAAATGAATAGCAGCGAGAAGAGTAAATTTTATGCCAAGGCTCGTTATTCAGCTTACCTTTGCAGCCGATATGATGGTGCCAACAAATTTGGAGCCTTCTCTGAGATAAAGGGTCTGAGAACCTTCTTGCCACTCTTGCCACCTTCCCCCGGGAAATGCTATCTGACCAACTATGTTCCTTTTGATTTGTTGCCAAAATTAAGATACTTGAGGATCCTTTCTTTTAGTGGATATAACATCACTAAGCTGCCTGATTCGATCGGTGAGTTGAGACATCTAAGGTACCTTAACCTCTGTCACACCAACATCAGGAGTTTACCCGAGTCAACAAGTTCTCTATATGGCTTGCAGGCATTGTTGTTAAGAGATTGTGCTTGTCTCAGGAATTTTCCCTCTAATATGGGAAATCTAATTAACTTACGACATCTTGACTTCACTAATGGAGGATCAGTAGAAAAAATGCCATCAGGAATAAGGAAACTAACTAATTTACGAACGCTATCCAACTTCATTGTGGGCAAAGGTAAAGGATCTAGTTTAAAAGAGTTGATGGAGTTGAACTTTCTTTGTGGAACACTTTGCATTTCAAAATTACAAAATGTGATTGATGCTCGGGATGCAAGAGACGCCAACTTAAAGAACAAAAAAGAACTGGTTGTATTATTTCTAAAATGGGATTCTGAGTTCGACGATTCACGAAATGGAAGGATTGAAAAAGATGTACTTGACATGCTGCAGCCAAACACAAAGCTGAAACAGCTGATCATTCAGCATTACGGTGGAACCAAATTCCCAATTTGGTTAGGAGATCCTTCATTCTCTTATCTGACATTCATAAGGCTGGAGAATTGCGAGAAATGCAAATCCTTGCCACCATTTGGGCTCATACCCTCTCTTAAAGAATTGCACATTATAGGAATGTCAGGTATAAAGAGTGTTGGTCCTGAATTTTATGGGGTTAGTTGCTCAAATCCGTTTCCATCCCTGCAGACACTGTGCTTTCGGACCATGAAAGAATGGGAAGTCTGGATTCCCTATGGGGATAATCATGAAGAACTACCATGCTTGCGTGAGCTTTGGGTTGAAAGCTGTCCTAAATTAACAGCAAAATTACCAAGCTATCTCCCATCATTGGAAAAATTTATCGTTCGTGAATGTGAACAGTTAGTGGTTTTGATTCCGAGCTCTCCAGTGCTTTGTGAACTACAAATTAAAGGGTGCAAAGAGGTAGTGAATGGAGGTGTCGTTAAGTTCAGCTCACCAAACTCTGTGTTGGTTTCAACCATTTCAGAGCTCACATGCCTTTCAGAGGGGTTCCTGCGAGGGTTAAGAAATGTGGAGGAATTGAAGATCTTTTGCTGCGAAGGTCTTACATCAATGTGGCAGAATAAGGTAGGGTTATACCAATGCCTCATCTCCCTCCGTAGTTTAGTGATTAAGGATTGTTCCAGACTAGTTTCTTTGGTGGCAGAAGAGGATCAAGAGCAGCTGAAAGAAGGGTGGTTCTCTGAACTTCAATATCTGGAAATAAGGCAATGTGAGAGCCTAGTAATGCTGCCACAGTGCTTGTATAGCCTTGTTTCTCTTAAAGAGTTGGTGATCGAAGCCTGCCCGAGGCTCATTTCATTATCAGTGGATGGTTTACCTCCAATGCTAAGAGTTATTCGGATTAAAAATTGCTCAGCTCTAGCTTCTTTGCCTTCTGCATTGACCTGCAATAGCACTTGCCTTGAAAGCTTGTATATTGAAGGATGTGAGATGCTGATGTCCTTTGCGAGAAGCCAGCTTCCATCAACGTTAAAGAGGCTAGAGATAAGGAGTTGCAAGAATTTGCAATATCTGCTAAGTGATGGAGAGAGTTCATCTTCATTAGTGATGCAGGAGAAGAATATCCGTACGTCTGCTCTTGAATATTTATGCATTTGTGATTGCCCATCACTCATGTTTTTATCATCAAGAGGTGAATTGCCTACTGCATTGTTGCATCTCCAGATCGAAAACTGTCCAAAGCTCACATCCTTGTCTGCAGGAGGCAATTTGCCTGCAAGGCTTAGAAACCTTTCCATTGAAAACTGTCCAAAGCTAGAAATAGTAGCAGGGAGTTTCCAAGGTGAAATGTCTCTTGAAACTATTAATATATCAAGTTGTGAATGTCTCAATTCCATACCAGCAAGCCTACACAACTTAACCCATCTGCACGAGATTTTGATAGAGGATTGCCCGAGTCTTGTTTCCTTTCCAGGGGAATTACCTTCCACCAACCTGAGAGAGATCTACATTGCTTGGTGCGAAAAACTCAAGACATTGCCTGATTATCTTTGCAATCTCACATCTCTTGAAGAACTGTGGATATATGATTGTCCAGGCATTGTTTCTTTTCCAGAAGAAGGGTTCCCTACTAAATTAACATCACTTACTATTACAAATCTAAACATCTGCAAGCCATTATTTGAGTGGGGACTTCAAAGACTCAACTCCCTACGAGACCTCTACATTGAAGGTGGGTGCTTTGATGTGCTTTCCTTTCCAGATGATGAGATGAGAATGATGCTGCCAAACTCCTTAACAAGATTGGAAATCAAAGAATTTCCGAACCTAGGGTATTTATCTACTAGGGGCTTTCAGAACCTCAACTCTCTTGAATGTTTGAGCATCTCTTATTGCCACAAGCTCTCATCATTTCCAAAGAATGGCCTGCCACCCTCACTTTTGCAACTGTATATCTTTGGTTGTCCTTTGCTCAAGAAATATTGCAAGAAGGACAAAGGACGTGAATGGTTCAAGATAGCCAATGTCCCTTGTGTAAGGATAGATGGTAGTTTCATCCATGACCGCAAGCAGCAGAAGAGCAACTTGCTGACGGGATCTTCTTCCATCCTCCAGGTTAACTCCTTATCATCCTTATATTCCGCTGCTAATTTCAGCAGTGCATTGATTAACAAGGTGGCTATATTATAATCTCGATAAATCACTATTAAATGTTGGAAACCTTTTTCCTTTTTGTATTTTATGCCTTTCAGTCTTTAACATGCTGTCTTCTGTTATAAACTTTCAGAAATTACAAATTGTGCCTAAAGTAGGAGGCTCACAATTACAGCAGATTTAGTGAATGAATTAAAAGTATACTCATACAAGATTGGCAGGTACGGAGAGTCATTACTTGATTTCAACCAAATATACAAGTCATAATGCTAACCTGCAGTCTCTGACTTGCCCTGAAGTGCAGGTTTACGAATTTGCTGCTCACTCACTTCAATGAACAGTTTCACAGAATTGTTTCTGCCCTTAATTAACACGTTAATTCTAAGAGGAAAAACATTTTAAATCAAATATACAAGTCACAATTTCACAATTTACCAATCTGCAGTCTCAGACTTACCCCAAAGTGCAGGTTTACAAATATTGCTGCTCGCTCGCTCCTATGAACAGTTTCACAGAATTCTCATTGTCCTTTATTAGCATGTCGAATTCTGCAGGAAAGAACATGTGCTTGTCAAAGGTTCACTGACTGCATAACTTCTGGAACTAATCTGCCTACCAAACTGCAGATAATGATATTTCTTGTGTTCTTTTAGCATTTTCTCACTTGCATGTAAATGTAAATCTTGCTTTTTTCCTTTTATTTTTCCAGATATGCTCCTTTTCAGTTGATGAAGCTTATATCATTACAGGAAAGTACTCTTATCTACTTTTTGAATCTTCAGAACGTCACCCCTTCCTAAACTTACTTGATCTCTTATTGGTCATTATACTTTTGAGAATGATTTGGCTCAAGGGGTCTGAAATTTTAACCTTCTCTTTAAAAAATTGTATGGCTACTGGATAGAGAGGAAGTTAGGGGAAGGTTATCAGTTAGAATTTGGAATTTAAAGTTACTTCGATATTTATTGGTTTTAAATTCTGAACAAACTGGTGTAAATTTTGATATTCACAACAGTATCCCATTCTACACGGATTTTCAACTCTCGGAATTTCAATTTGTTAACTTTATATGGCCTAAATCTTTAGAAAAATGTACTCCACTTGTGCCTATATGAGAAGATAATCTCAGCAGTTATCTGCACTTGGTTATTGAACTTGGGGAAATTTGTTTCAGTCTGTTAGCCAAAAAAAGTGCAGGAAATTGTGAAAGAAAGCAGGTGAGGAAGAGAGAGAGGGAAAACAGAACCAAAACTGGAAATCTTTTTATTAATCATCAACAAGCCATTTTACATTCTTAGCTCCTGGTTTTATAGCAGCACCAGCTCCTGCCACATTGTTGACACCCTTTTTAGCATAATACAACAGATACATTAACAGAATGCGAACAACACCGCTCACACCAACCGACAATTGTTGCGAAATGATCGAGTGTGTCTCATGTTCTAAATTCTTGCAGAAGCAATGCTCGTTCTACAAATGATATGTAGCTATGGAAATGACATGCCAAAAGGATGATGTAATCCCAAGTGAAAAATTTTAGAGCTGCACAAACTGCTTCCTATTCATGCAACTTCAACAGTGAGAGCTGTTCTTCAATGGAGCAATCGACATGACACGAGGTTCTGCAAGAGGAAGGGATAAGAATAAGGCCAAGGCAGCGCTGTTCAATTGGAGAAGGAGATGATCTTTGAGTGCTTCGATATTCTACTGCTTCTTGGAGAAGGATATTTCCTTGCTTGTCAATGCAATGAAAGGCACCCAAGATACTACATTAGAGCTGTTTGGGTTAGAACAACTATCTGAACTCCCTTGCTGCGTTGAAGATCCCTCCAATTCTTGCTCCACAATATTAGTGTCCATGTGCTTAGTTGATCACTGCTAATAGGGAAAAAGAGAGATATTTAAGGCTTCCATGCATCATTATAGAGCCAATTCATTTCCTTTCTTTTCTATTTTTTATATGCAAACTTCAATCCAAAAATCGCCAAAGCAAATACAGTAGTCTTTCAATCCAAAAAATCCAACCAAATCAACACTGTCAAGTACTCAGTAACAGGAATCAATTTCGAAGATTATCAAATGTTAAGCATTTACCAAAAAGAAAATAAATTAGACAATGGACTAAAGCTTCACTTAAGTTGCATAAAATGATTAAATTCAGTATATTTTTTTGCCCCCCAAAAAGTTTTTAGGGCAAAGAAATCTCTACAGAAGAAATATGGAATTCTGATCGATAACTCCAATTTAAGAATCAAGATTAATGGAATAATCATGAAATTGAGAATTGGAAAGGAAAAGAAAATTCTTATCAGTCATGAATAAACCACAAAGAACAATCAGAAGATTGAAACGATAAATAGGATTAGCAAAGTGAAAATTGAGAACAATAAGGAGAGGAGGGAGGGACGGCTTCCAATTTCTGAAAAGGGAATAATGACCCTTATGCTTTGTTTGGATGGGGGTAAATTGAATTTACTTTAATAACCGAAAATAAGTGGAAACGAGAGTAATGAAATTTATATTTTCAGTTATTTTTATTCTATTATTTGGATAACTTAATAAAGATAGAGAGTAAATTAGATTTTTATAGATATATTTGATAATTATGCCCTATCGTGCATTATACTGCCTATATTCATGCTTGGCCGTGCATCATGTACAGAAAAGATCTTGAGTGGCCGTGCAACACAAGGCAAATAGCCTTGAGTGGCCACTCAACACAAGGCTATTTGCCTTGAGTGGCGACTCTGGCCACTCAAGGCAAATAGCCTTGTGTTGCCGTGCAACACAAGCCAAATAACCTTAAATGGCCGTGCAACATAAGATTTGAATTTGGATAATTTGATAATTCCGTTCATTTACCTTATTTTCTCTTCGAATTGGAAGGAAATAAAATGTTTAAAATAGAGTTAATTGGAAAATCTAATTTCCATTGGATTTCCCTCTTAATTTTATGATTTTACAATCCAAATAAGAGAAAGTAAGGTAATTTTAATTTACTTTCTACCCAATTACTTCCACTTCGTCGATCCAAACATAGCATTATATTTTATTTTAGGGTTACAGAATGAGCGATTTTACTGATATTTTTTTTTCATCAAAGACACTAGATCAAATGGAATTTAAATAATTATTAACAAATTTATTTATTTTGCTTTTTAAAAAAGAATATTTAGAATGCGTAAGCCGTAAGGTTATAAATTTTTAATTTTTTAAAAAACCGAAAACTATTTTTATTTCTTTTTTAAAATCTATTTTATATTTTTGAAAATTGTATTATATTTTTTAATTATACAAATATATAACATTGTTTATAATATTCAATAATTATATTGCTAGCCTTCAATAAAAAATTATTTAAATCGAATGAGTCCGATAATCACTGAATTGTTGTGCTGCACATTTCTTGCTTCACATTGCTTGTACTATTCAATATTTTTTTTAGATGATCTCACTTTTCTTGTATATTGTATTTGTAAGAAAATGCACAATGGACATAAATATTTATCATATAAAGATCAAAGTTAGACACAATGGAGAATTTTCCTTGTATTTCACATTAAAACTTCCCATGTACCCAGACATCATCTGAGTGAATAAAGACCTACCTTAACCCATAATAAATACAGAGAAACAAAATGAATACTGCCATCTTAAGCATTTCTTAGGTATAAACATGAAAAAAATGTCAAAATCTGTCACTGTAAGGAGTTCCATAGACAATGAGATAGGGTACAGTCCGAACAACAGAATCAATTGGTATTGCAAAATTGACTCCAGAGGATACTCCTGTTCCTGCAATCAATCACAGTAAAAGCTTCATATTCAGAACTTTTAGCAGAATAAGCATGCTTCTCTTTTGTTTCTTTAAGGTGTCAGCACGGAGACCCGATTCCTAGACCCAACAAGTTTATCAGAAGTGCACTTAACGAATGAGATGGGATGACACCAGTCTTATTTTTTTAACAAAAAGTCTTGAGCTGAAATTTAGGTAGAAAAATCTTTAAATACTTAAAATGGAGTGTTTTGCCCTTTTCTGAGTCCGTTCAACCAAGTCCACTTAATGGATTCCTGTAAGAAATTAAACTTGGTTTAAAGAATTTTTTCTAGATTACTTAATTATGAGTTGGAGATTTGACTTGGTCAAAATACCAATTCAAATTCACTTTTGTATTCTTTTTACTATTTGGCAATTTGAAAATTTCAATGAGTGGTATGAGAGTCCGTGAAGATCCTGAAGGTCCATGACTGATGAACAACCTGGCGGTTTAGGCAGCCCAGTTTCCAAAGGCGGGCCCATAAGCTTGAGGTCTAAGAAAGATGGAAGTTGGCTACTTACAAGCCAAGGCCCAAATACAAATGATGCGGATTGAGCTAGCCAAGAGTCAGTAAGAAGACCTAGGCAACTTGTGTTCAATAACAGAAGTTTAACAAAATCAACCTATGCAATTAACAATTTTCAAGTTCGATAACCAAGTTTAATATGGCTTTAAGTTCAACGACAGAAATTCAACAAAATCAACCAATGCAATTAACAATTTTCAAATCCAATGACAAAACAGATGCGTAAACACTTGATGGAGATATACCTGAGAAACAAACATGTATGGTGAAATTTTGGAGAAAGACGTAGAAGAAAAAGAAAAATCACAACTGGTTTGTGATCGTTCATTAAATAAAAAAGCTTTGCTTTTAATTTGTTAATATGTTGAGCTGCCTATTCTTGAAAAAGTATTCCATACTAAAACAACAAAGGAGACTTGGAATATTTTGCTTGAAACGTATGAAGGAGCATAGACAATTAACAAACAAGACTATAAGGTTTAAAAAAGGTAATACAAGTTGATTGAGCAAGGCAAAGATGAAAAAACTTGTGATTATTTTTCATGAATGGAAAAATTAGTCAATGAGATGAAAAATAAAGGTTATGAAATTATGGAGAAAGATATCTTGGAGAAGATAATGCACATGTTAACAAGTCGATTTGATTATTTTGTCACGGCCATTGAAGAGTCTAAAGGTCTGGAGTCTATGATTGTCAACGATTTGCTAGCTTCATTAGAGTCTCATGAAATGAAAATGAAAGATCACCAAACACATTAGAGCAAGTTCTAAAAGCTCAAGTAAATTTGAGAAATGAGAAGGAAACTACAATAGGAAAAGTAGAGTATACTCAAAGAGGTTCAAATTTCAGAGGTAGAGGAGCCAAAAATTTCAAAACCAATTCTAGATCAAGAGTAAAAAAGAGTGAATCTTCTCAAGATAAATCCAAAATATTCAATGTTAAAAGTGCAAAAAGTTTGGTCACTATCAATCTAAGTGCAAGTCACATATCCAATGCCGTAATTGCAAAATTTATGGTCACTGTGATAAAGAATGTCGTGCTCCAAGACAAAAAAATAAAGATAATCGCACTAGGATAATTAAGAATAATAACCTAAAGACCTTGTTGATGGCCGCTCATGAAACTAGAAACAGTGATAATTGTCAATGGTTGTTAGACTTGGATTGCAGGAATCACTCCAGTGCAAATAAGGAACATTTTTCTAAATTAGATGAATCCTTTCGTTCTTGAGTAAAGCTTGGCAATAGCTACTAGATTCTAGTTTTGGGAAAAGGAAAGATTGCTATAAAGTTGAAAATGGTCCTTTAAATTATATTTTCGATGTATATTATGCTCCTATTCTGTCAAAATCTATTAAGTGTTGGAGAACTAATAAAAAAAGGTTACGTTTTACATTTCATAAAAGATGGATGCACAGTAAGTGATAAAAAAAGGACATGATTCTAAAGATGATAATGACATTCAATCGTCTGTTTCCAACATATCTTAATTACACTAATATTTCTCTATGTAATACTATGACTATCATTGTTAATGATAATTGGCTATAAGCATATGTGGCTTGGGCATTTGAATTTTGAAAGCATTAAATTTCTTGCAAACAAAAATTGGGCATTAGGCTTGCCAACCATTCAAGCTCCTGACTAGATTTGTGAGTCTTGTATTATGGGAAAAAGATATAGAGATCTATTTCCTACAAAGCAAGCATGGAAAGCCAAATGTCCACTAGAGCTCATGCATTCAGATCTATGTTATATTGAGGTTCCATCAAATGAAGGTAAGAAATACTTTATTACATTTATTAATGATTATAGTAGAAAGACATGGTTTATTTTTTGAAGCAAAAATCTAAGGCATGTGAAGTGCTTAAGAATTTTGTACCGTATATTGAGAAACAAAGTTGTTATACTATCAAAACTTTAAGAACTGATAGAGGTACAAAATATATTATTTGTGATGATTTCTTGAAAAAGCATGGAATTAAGAATCATTTGATAACTAGGTACACTCCTCAACAAAATGGAGTGACAAAAAGAAAATATAGAACTATTATGAATATGATGAAAAACATGTTATTTTGTAAGAAGTTACCTAAAAGTTTTTAGGTAGAGGCCATGGCTTGTGCTATCTATATTTTGAATAGATATTCTATTAAAAGTATTCGTGATAAAACTCCACAAGAAGAATGGAGTGAAAAAAAAGTCCAATCTTAGTAATATGAGGGTTATCCACTTCATGCTTCTTGTGCAATTTTATCACAAACACTTTCAAAAGAACACTATTCAAAATATAAACAACAAAGTTATAGCCTTTGCCTGGAAACATTTAGGTAAATTCTTACAAAATAAGATGCTTCTTACCATATCCATGATAATTCTGTTTTTTTTTTCTTTTTGCCACTCTATTTTGTTGAGCATTGTACTTAGCTGTCAACTGATGCTTAATTCCATGTTTTCTTAAGAAATCATCACAAACAATATATTTTGTGTCTCCATCCGTTCTGAAAGTTTTGATAGAATAACCACTATGTTTTTCTATCTATGCCACAAAGTTTTTAAGTACTTCACATGCCAAACTTTTGCTTCAAAAAATAAACTCAAACATTTCTACTAAAACCATCAATGAATGTAATAAAGTATTTATTACCTCCAATTGATGGAACTTCAACAAAGCATAAATTTGAATGCACAAGTTCTAGTGGTCTTTTAGTTCTCCATGCCTATTTTGTAAGAAATGGATCTATGTGTTTCTTCCCCATGATACAAGACTTGATAATTTGGTTAAGAGCTTTGGCAAGCCTGAAGCCCACTTTTTGTTTGCAAGGAATTTAATACTTCCAAAATTCAAGTGCCCAACCCGAATATGCCATAGCCAATTATCATCAACAATGATAATGTTACGGTAGGAAGTGTTATTATAATTACCACGCAAGAATTACCGTAAATATTATGCATTGGAAATAGATGGCTAGATGTCATTTCACATCTTCAATATCATGCCTTTCTTTATATCACTCACAATGCACCTATACTTGTTGAAATTCAAATCATAGCCCTTTTCTGCTAGTTGTCCTCAACTCAATAGATTTTGGCAAAGAGTAGGAATATAATACACATCGAAAATATAATTTAAGGACCTATTCTTTAACTTTATAGAAATCTTTTTCCAAAACTGGAATCTAGTAGTTATCGCTAAGCTATCATCAACAATGATAGTGTTAAAGTAGGAAGTGTTACCATAATTACTATGCATTTGAAATAGATGGTTAGATGTCATTCTCCTTTTCAATATCATGCCCTTCTTTATATCACTTACAGTGCATCCATATTTGTTGAAATTCAAACCATAGCCCTTTCTTGCTAGTTGTTCTAAACTCAAAAGATTTTGGCAAAGAGTATGAGCTCGGAAATATAATTTAAGGACCTATTCTTCAACTTATATCAATATTCCTTTTTTTTTTTTCAAAACTGGAATCTAGTAGTTGTTGCCAAGCTTTACCAAAAAACAAAAGGATTCATATAATTCAAAACAAAGTTCATTGTTTGTACTTGAGTGATTGCTGCAACCCGAGTCTAACACCCATTGACAATTATCACTGTTACTAATTTCATAAGCGACCATCAATAAGGTCTTTAGGTTATTATCCTTAGCTACTCCAGCTCAATTATCTTTATATTCTTGTCTTCGAGCATGGCATTATCTATTATAGTGACCATATTTTTTGCAATTATAACACTAAATATGTAATTTGTACTCAGATTGATAGTGACCAAACATTGAATATTAGATTTATCTTAAGGAGATTCACTCTTTTTTACTCCTGGTGTAGAGTTGGTTCTAAAATTTTTGCCTTATCTACCTCTGAAATTTGAGCCTCTTTTAGGTATATTTTGTTTTTTCTATTGCAATTTCCTTTTCATTTCTTAAATTTATTTAGGCTTTTAGAACTTGCTCCACTGTGTTTGGTGATCTTTCATCCATTTGCATTTTGTGAGACTCTAATGAAGCTTGCAAATCATTGAGTCATATAAACTCCTGACCTTTAGACTCTTCATGGCTATGAGAATATAATCAAATCTACTTGTCAACGTGCCTCCATGATGTCTTTCTCCATAATTTCATAACCATATTTTTCATCGTATTGACTAATTTTTCCATCAGTGAAAAATAATCATGACTACTTTCATCTTTGCCTTGCTCCATCAACTCATATTGTCTTTTCAAACCTTGTAGTCTTGTTTGTTTAATTGTGCCTGCTCCTTCATATGTTTTCAGCAAAATATTTGAAGCCTCCTTTACTATTTTAGCATGAAATATTTTTTCAAGAACCAGCAACTCATCAATTTAAAAACAAGACTTTTTCATTTAATGAACGATCACGGACTAGTTGTGATTCTTCAGCTATCGGTTTTACTTTTTCTACTATGCTTTTATTCCAAAATTTCACCATACCTATTGCTTCTCAAGCATAGATCCATCAAGTGTTTCCACATAGCAAAATTGTTTTTGCCATCGAACTTGAAAATTATTAATTGCATTGGTTGAATTTATTGAACTTCAATTATTGAACTTGAAGCTATCTTGATCTCCTTAAACACTTTAACCGAGCTATGACTTGTTGGAATTTTTGATGGCTGGCTTGGTCCATAAGCATAGAGGATTAGGCTTCATTTTTAAGTTGGAGATGCGGGCTTTGACTTCATGGGCTCCATGTGGTGATGGACTTGTTTCCAAAATGGCTTAAGCCATTTTGGTTTGTGCCCCCATTACTTATATTCTCTTTTTTTTTTTCTTCTTCCCATCTAGATGTAGGATTGCACCACATCTTCTTATTCTTCTTTCTTTCTTTTTTATTTTCCAACACTCCCCCTCAAGTCCAATTGGCCCCAATTGGCCTAGCCCAATTGAGACTTGCCTCTCAAATTCTTCATCTTAACTTGTGTTCGCTCTTGAGTCTCAAAGGCCATAGGTCTCTCGTCTTTTTGCCTAGGCTTGTACTCTTTCTTGAACCTCAGAGCCCATAGGTTTCCTAGGTCTTCTTACTAGGCCACCTTCTCTAGGCCGATACAACCCGCATCATTTGTATGTGGGCCTTAGCCTGCAAGTAGCCAACTCAACCCAACTTCCATCTTTCTTAGACCTCAGGCTTACGGGCCTACCCTTGTAAACTGGGCAGCCCAAACTACCAAGTTATTCATTATTCATAGACCTTCAAGATCTTCAAGGGCCGCAAGGCCTAATGGGCTCTAGTACCAAGTGTTGGCAATATAAAATTGCCAAGAAAATAGATTTTGATAAAGAAATACACACACAATTTTTATTAATTTGAGAAAATAAAATTTTACCAACACGACTCACACTAAAAACTCCAACAACCAGAAACCCGTTATGGATTAGCTTGTTAAAACTAACCACCCAAGCTTTCTATTTGGCTTACCCACACACTTCCACAATTCTTTTTCTAAATACATACATTTCATCATATGGCCAATGGCCATATTTATAACATCCTCAAATCGTTATTAACCAATTTTCACTTGGTGGGAGTAGTTGGCAACTTCAAATTGCCAACTAGTTAAAAGAATTTGAACTGGTACTTTGACCAAGTCAAATCTCCAACTCACAAACTTCATAATTAAGTAATCTAGAGAAATTTAAACCAAGTTTAATTTCTAACAATTCCGGATATTGGATGGCTATTAAAAAAAAAGTGCAATGCTTCTGATTTTGGAGGTAATAAGACTACATCATACGCCTTAGATATCATGCAAAATGTAATCCTCCTCTAGAATCAGCTTATTTTAATCAGTAAATCTTATCAATGCAGACTCATATGCCTTTCAAATGCATGGGGAAATCCCAAATTGTTAGCTAAAAAGCTATAACCAAAAGCGATATATTAAATGAAAAGTCTCTTCACCTTTTCGAGTAAAAGTGGCTGTATTAACTCCAATAACATGTCCATATGAATTAATTAATGGGCCACCGGAATTCCCTGCACAGAAAACTACATACGTTAAAGCGGAAGTGCTGATCATATATACATATTCCCAGATACTCGAGATAAAACTGGAATTTAAGAAACATGTGTATCCGATTTTATGTTTTCCTTCGCTGGATGTATATTAACACTGCTTTGTTTCATAGTTTGATAAAAGTAAAACAATTTATAAGGAGATTCCATCAAAATATAAGAAAGGATAGTCTCAAAGATTAAAAAAAAAATGATTCTCCCGAAAATCCAGAAGTGCTGTACATTCACTTTGAATTGATTACAATTTTCACTATCATTGCATTCAAAAGATACAATGGAATTAAACAAAATAAAAACATAAGAATCAGGAAGTTCTTAATGCTTTTCAGTTTATCTAATTCAGAAACTAAGACTTTACCCGCATTAATAGCTGCATCAGTTTGTATAGCTCCTTTAATAGCCCTTCCATTTGGTGAAGGTATTTCTCTGCCTAAGCCACTAATCACCTGCATCGCTTGAGATATTATACAATCACGATTTACCTCTCTTCTGTCAGACAAACTAGTTTCAGAAACCTAATGATGTTCTTAGAAAGGCAATCGAGCTTAATAAATCAATCCTTATAATATGTTAAGGGCAAAATGGATCCAACTCTTGCTAGTAAAATCTATATTCTCAGGTTTTTGCAGCATCTAAATATACTAAAGAAAGGAAAAAAGACAGTGCTATTAGATGCCCCACACAGACCAACAAATAGGAATTGGGCATTGTCCTAAAAATGAAATGTGACACATTATTGAAAAGTTACCCCTGTTGTAAGTGTGTTCTCATATCCATAAGGATTCCCAATGGCAAAACAGCTCTGACCAACTCGTAAATCTCTAGAAGTACCGAGGACGACAGGCTTTAGTTCATGCCCCTCAACATCAACCTGCATGAAATAAGAGCAAACATAATATTTGTGGTGTTGGAAACCATTGTATGATTACAGGATTTCTATAATAAAAATATTCCTAACTATGTACCTAGTATAAAATTATAAGTCTGAAACAACAGAAAAACTACTGAAAACACTTTGCTGTAGTCCAGCAGTATGAGCCAAGGAATTTGCATCTCATATTCACAGTAATCCTAATACACAGCATGGATCTTTAAGTCCTTGCTACCATACTTAAACAGCAAGTTATGAGTTTTCAGTATTTGCAAGGGAAAATATATTACACTTGAATGTAATTTTACCTAGTCTTAATCCTCGTCTGTCCTGATTTTACACTTTGTCCTAATCTGCCTTGCTTTACAAAAGTTAAGATTCCCGGGAAGCTTGGTAACTCAGTATAACAATGATAACTGTAAAATTAATGCACTTTTCTCAGATAAATTGTCATTTTCCATCTCTCTCTCTCTCTCTGTTTTTTTTTAAACTTATTTTAGCACTGAACAGGATGGTTGCTCATAGATGTTATTCTAAGATATTTCCCCTTTAAAGAGGTTCCTCACTTCACTAAAAGTTGTCGAATTATTGGTAGGGATTATCTGCTTTGGTCCTTATATTTTAAGTAATTTATTGAATATATCATTTGTGAAATCCATAAAGCAGGACCTAGATATAGTCTATCTCATAGAACTTGTCCCAAAGTGAATGGGACAATTACAAAGTTTGGTGAATGACTTGGCCCCATATTAGGCGACTAAAAGTATCGCCTGCATATATCAAGGATAAGTTTACAAGAACTGCAATTTACAGGTCCAATTAGATACCTTAAGCACAGCCAAATCATAAGCTGGATCAAAGCCAATGATCTTGCCTTCCCTGTGCAAGCTATTGCCTTCAGAATCAACTAGCAGCACCTATGAAAGAAGAAACACAAATTACAGAATAAAAGAAAGAAAGGAAAAAGATAGAACAATATTAGAAATGATACTCAAACAGATGATCAAACACACATGACAGGCACTTTAATTGCTGAAAATAAAAAAGCAATAAACAGTCAGTAAAATCACAATTAAAAAATGAAAGACCTTACAACGCTGTAATCCACTCCTATCAGTAGCCAACTTAGCAACAACATGATAGTTCGTTACCTGTTAAACATTGGAAGCAAAATTTTAATAATAATGGATATATCACCAGGGCCTGAGGATACTTCTAATGAAGTGAGCAAAATCTTTGCTGCTCCAATGTTGAATTCAACCAACAATGCAAATTTTGATGTAACATGTGTCAGCATTCATGCTTAAGATGTTTATCTTAACAATTAATAGCATTAATCATGGTATCATGGGTGATTAAAGAATGTTAAACTTTAATTTATAGATTATGGCAAGTATAGACAAAGTCAAATATTCAAAACATCACATGCGTTGTCTAAAATGTTACTGTCATAAAATGAATGTTTACACAAAAATCGTAAGATACATCTACCATCATAATCATTTTCATACTCCATAACAGCAATGCAATTTTCACTTATTTTGTCATGTCTTTCACAAAGGTACTTATGAGGTCATAGCTATATGGGGTGATGACCCAAAAATGGTGATCACATATAAGTACTGCAGGATAATTTGGATTCAATGAACAAAAGAAAGGAAGGCCTACAATGTGGCCAAACTTATCCCAGATGAAGCCCGAACCTGTCCCTTCAACTTTTGCATTTTCATCTTCATAAAGTGCAGCGTTATTGGACGAGCTCTTGGGAATTTTGGCCAATTCAAGGTCCTTAATGAAAACGACTGATGGTGAAGTTACCTGCAGTTGTTTGCAAAAGAAAAGAAATAAATAAAATAGAGATTCTTGCATAAAAATAAAGAAAAGAAACCTTATATATAACAGTAAATTAAAAGCGGAAAAACTCAAAAAGAACCACAACACAAGAAAAAGAAAAAGAAAAATAACATAAACAACCATATAGGACCAGTAGAATTTTTTCAATGCAATAGATATGATAAATGAAATAAAATGCTTTCAGATCTCCATCCAATGTGACATAGAAATGTAAGATTCAATATTTCAAAGACACCATTTCGATTAGAACACATCAAACACAGTGTACCATGGCCATTGTATCATATATTGACTAAGAAATAAGTTCAAGAGTAAACTTAATTACTTGAAACCTATCAGAAATTGGTTTAAATTTCAAGTCAAAACACTAATTTTATCAGCAAAGCAAATGATTCGGAATGAACAACTGTGATAGATTGTGAAATTAAGCGAGAGAGAGAGAGAAGGAAAAGACCTGAAAGAGGTAAACAGCCCGATCCTCTTCCTTCTGAAGATCAACTTCCTGAGCAATAGCAGAATTAAATGAATGGAGGTTGTGAAAACTGAAAAGAGGTGACATTATCGCAGTGGAACCGAAGAGAAATGCTTGTCTTCTAGAAAGAAGAAGGCTCTTAAAGGAAGAATCTTTAGAAGTAGAAGTGGTAGGCTGAAGTAGAGGGGGAGAGGAAATGCCATGCAAGGAACCCAAAACCACCATTGTCACCTAGTCAGCTCTGCAACTGAAAAACCGTTCCTTCTCCTTTCCCTTAAATTCAAGATAAAAGGGAAAAAAAAAAAAACTCCTTTTCCGAATATATATATATATATAGAGAGAGAAAGAGTCAAATTGGACTTTATATTTATTTTTTGAATGCAAAAATTGAAAATTTATTATTATTTACATTTACTGACATAAATAAAAAGTATTAGAAGGTTTCCATATATATATATATATATATATATATATATATATATATATATAAGTAGATTAAAAATTTTAATTGCAAAAACTACTATAAGAATTTGTAATAGAATAAATAATTGATTTTCTATAAATTATAATACAAGACTTTGAGCTATCTAAAAATCCACCCCAGAGATTAGGGGTGTTCAAATATGAGTTGGATGGGTTGCAATTGGTTTTCTCTTCAACCCATTTAAAAATTTAGAAGGATTGAACCCAATTCAAACCAGTAGGGTTATGAATTAAATTTTTTTATATTGGGTTGTTTATTTTACGTAGGTTATATGTATTATGTTAAATTTTTTTATATTATATTATAAATATATAATTTATAAATTATTCATATTTATATATTTTTAAATTTAAAACATTAATTTTATTTTTATAAATATTTTTTTAATATTTGATTGTGAATTATTACATACTTATTTTTTTATATTAACTTAAATTAAATATAAAAATATATAAACTTTATTAAAACACATTTGATTAGATCTCAAAAAACGATATTCAATTTCAACTCACATTGAAATTTATTGATCTTAAATAGATTGGATTCGGATATAAAATATTATTTAAACTCTGGGTTTTTAATTGGTATTGCAGGGTTCAAGATTTTACAATGAATTCTTTAGTAATTACTTAGTTAAAAGAAAACAAAAATAACAAACTAAATTTTTCATTGACTGAGACTCTCCCATCCGAATTACTTTCTCCATTTCTTTTTAAATTCGTTCAGTTGGATTTTTTTTCGTAATTTAGAACTATTCTGAAAAACTTGGGCTATATGTTCATTCTTATGTTCTTTAAGATTAGAAATTCTTGAATTTCTATCCTATTAGAAATACTTGAACCTTATTTAGGTTTTTTTTTTTTAACACAACTTAACTTTTATATTATTTTAAGAGTACGTAATTCCCTTATTATTGAGAAAATATTTTTTTTATTTAGAATAAATCTTATGAATTTAGAAAGCATACTAGTAATTTTATTTTTTAAAGGAAGTATAGTGGTAAATTTGAGAGATTTCGATGAATATGGATTTGTACCGTTAAAAATAATTGGTTAAATAGTTGGGTTATATTATAACCCATAATTCATTTATATTTTTTAAAAATTATAAAATGGGTTATATGGATTAACTTCGATGGATTTAATGGTTTGTATTGGAGGGGTTAAATGGCTTACACCATTTTTGAACAGGCCTACTAGAGATAAACTGCATAAAACTCTACACACATAAATGCCATACAAAGTAATAACTAATAACAACAATAATAGGAATAAAACTTTATTTTATTTTATTTTATTTTATTTATCTTTTATCATAAGAAGCTATATATAACTTTATTTTATTGTAACCTTTAAAGAAAACCTTTATTACTGCATATCAATTTTGCATTTATTTATTTCAATTCTACCATAAAATTAATAGGTAAAAAACAACTCAAATTAAAGATAATATAATATATATTATAGCAGTAATAACAAATTTCAGAACTCGGATTATTGTATTATTAATTTTTATCAATTTTTTTAATATAACCTAATGAAAATTTATATAAATTAGTGAAGGATTTGGAACTCTTTAGCGACTTCCTCTAAATTTATAGCAATGGTTTTATGCTTTACCGATGGACATTTCTAGCTTGGACGTCTTCATCGATATTCGGTTGATTTAGCAAGTTTGTTCTCTTTTAACGATGGAAATAGAGATTCTCCGACTTCTTATATATCTTTTAGCGACAGTTTATTATACTTTAGCTACAGTTAGCAATGCTAATCCCTTTTAGTGACGGTAGACAGCTTTTAGTGACTGTGATTTTCCGTTTTTAGCAACAGTTTTTGCACCCTGGTGGCAAGTTTTATTTTTGTTTTAGCGACAGATTTGTTGTCTCTAGCATGGTGTTTTCAACGATTAGCTACGGGAGAGATTATATGTAAAATAATCTACATATTGCTCAAAAATTAAATTATTCAAATTTAAATTTAATAATTTAATCACAATTTAAATTGTTTTGGAAGATCAATTGAATTCTAATAATTAAATTGAAGTTTAAATTAATTTTGTAATTCAAATAAATTTCAGTTAAAAATAAATTTGATTTGGCCATTAATTGTAGGATTGTATAGTGTTCGTAAAATGAAAGTAAAGATTATTAATAATATTGAATATATTTCTCACTCTTTTAAATTGTTTTTAACATAAAAATTGCAAAATGCAACAAAAAAAATTTAAAATTAAATAATTTTTTTTCATAGCTAAATTTGTTTAGTGAAAACAAAATTTTTGTAATGAAAATTGTAGAAAAAACAAAAAGATGTCACTGAATTTTAGCGAGGAGAATACTAAATTTTAACCAGGACAATAGTTATTACTAAATTTTAGCTAGAACAATAGTTATAGCTAAAATTTAGTTAGGACAATAGTTGTCGCTAAATTTTAGCTATGACAATAGTTGTCGCTAAATTTTGCAAGGACAATACGTTTGTTGCCATACTACTCATTTTCCTCATCCATTAAAGTTATTTAGCGACGAAAGTCTATCGCTAATTACTTGCTAATGCATCTTTGCAAAATTAGCTAGAGTTCTTTTATAGCTTAGTTATAGCTAAATAACTTCTGCTTGAACATGTTAATACCTCGCCAAGTTAAAATTTATTTATTTATTTTTCAAATTAATATGGAGATTTCATTATTTAGACAATAAATCAAAGACAACAAATTTATATTTATAGAATATTCAATATTTAATATAAAAATATATATTAATAAAACAATGGTTATTTTACAAGTGCATATCATTATTAATTGTCTATCTAAAATAATACATGTATATGTAGTAGTAAGAAAAGCTTATGTTTGATCCCATTAATTAACTACAAAATGGTAAATAGATGGGTATGGAAGTCCCTCTAAATATAAGTAGCATTCTATCATTGTAATGCCTTAGATTACACCCTAATAGAATTATGGCATGTATAGGGTAAATTAGAGGATGAACATATGAGAATTAGTAATCAAAATGTAGAAAAGGACACAATGGGCATTAATTCAAAAGATATGGGCGATTTAGTAATTTGTTCAATTTGGCATGCACATGTATAAATGAATATTAGACATGACTTAATATGTATATAGAGGTAAAATTGTATGTGTATTAAAGAATAGAAAAGATAAGGGAGTGAAATCTAATTTTCATGGGTCCAACAAGTGAACTAATATTTATACACATCTAGAACATTGCATGGAATCCATATCTTAAAAGAGGGAGAGACGGATGCTGGAAGGGGACTTAAAAAATTGCAGAATTTTTGCTTTCACTCTTCTCTCAATAAACACACTAATATACATACAAAAAGAAAAAAAAAGGAAATTCAAAGTAAGAACAAGTGGACTTCTCACTTATCCTTCATCTGTTTCATGCTTAACTTCTTAGGAGCTAGAATTAATGGATGATAGTGGAATTCATGAGGGTACTTGTGATGTTTTAAGAGGGAGAATCCAACCACAGTAAGGGAAAAGAGAAGGAAAAGCATTAAAAGAGCAAATTGTTGAATTTAAAGTATGTGTGATGCATACCGCTTTGATGCACCTGATTCGAGCTCCGGAAAAGCCCGCTTTTAGGGTTTTATTCGAATTGTTTAGGCTTTTTTATTTGAGGTAGCTGATCGCTTTGTAATGGTCAAGAGATTCAACTTGATTCATCGAGTCTCAAGCCTCAAAAAGACATGAGATAGTGTTTTAAGATATCTCTATCCCATTGTTGGCAATCGTCTATTGGAAGGCATCATTTGGGCATCACAAGGTAGGAATAAGGAGTTTCCAAGCAATAGAATAATGAAAAATGGTGTTTTGTACTTATGAGGCCAAAACCAAGAAAGGGTTCAAAACCTTACTTTAATAATGTTCTTGGATAAATGAATGGCCTTTTTTTTTTTTCTGATTTCAGTATACACGATAATTTCAAATTCTAACTGTATTATCAGTGTGTTTAATATGTTAGTTTAGCATTAATTTAGTTAATTTTATGTTTAATTTCTTAATTTATGTATTTGTGGGCTTAATTATGATTTTTGATGTTTTTAAGGACTTATTTAAAGAAACGGAAAAATTTAAGGCAAAAGAGGAATTTGGCTAGACATAAGCAATTTTTGAAGAGCAAAATAACATGGAGTCCAGGAGTGATCTCCTTTGTGGAGGGCAATTCCCCTCTACAGAGGAGAATTATAAGTGACAGATCAAGTTACCCACTTTAGTGGAGGGAATTTTCCCTCTACTGAGGGAAGCATGGCAAAAAGGAAAAATAGAGTTAGTCTTCTCGATGGAGGGAGAATTCCCTCTACCGAGCCAAGGTATTTGAGATATGATGAAGCTCTGATTTTTTTTTTTACAATATGAAGTAAAATTGCAACAAGACTTCTTCCTTTTTGAGACTTTTAAGCAGAAAAAAGACTAATATAAAAGGGAGGATGAAATTCTGAGGAAGGGAGTGAGTTTCTTTTAGTTTTTAACCTAGTTTTAAAGGAGACAAGACCTAAGGTTTAGAGGCTGTAAATTTAAGGTTCTAAGAAGACTTCAAAGGAAGCCAACAACCTTATGTTTATTGTAATCTTTAATTTTAGTTTTTCAATTGTTTTTAATATGCTTAGTGAGTAATTTTCTTTACTTTTGCTGAGGAGAACTTGAACTCTCATACTTTTATCTGTAATGACTTTATTTTGAACTTAAATACAATGCAAGTGTGTTATTTCTTAGTTTTTAAGCTGATTTTTATCTTGAGTTAATTTGATTGATGATTAATGTATTGAATAAATGGTTAATTATCAATTTCATATATGACTTATGATTTGCATGTTCTTGGTTTAATTTTCTCATGTTAATGCATATTTGTGTTCTGAAAGTTGAGGCGATATTGTGTTAATCTAAGGGTAGAATTAAGACTAAGAAACTCGAACTAAGAATAGGCTTTAATTAGATCTCTTGAAAAAAGGTTTAATTAAAGTTTAGGAGTTTATAAACCGAACTAATATGCTAAGTGTTAGATTATTCTTAATATGAGAATTTAATGCTTAGAATGATATTCTGAATAAGATATCTAAATTTATACTGGTTTTTCATAATCACTTATGTTAATTTTTAATTAAGTCATTGCAATAAAAGTTGAGGTGGATAGTTCATTTAGCAAAAATGTTTTTATCATTGAATTTCACTACCTTTTACAATCTTGTTTTGTTTTTAGTTTTATAGTTTAAATTCATTATCTAGTTACTGTTTATTTGTGCTTAATCAATTCATTATCACTATAACTTTTGGAATTCTTTCACACATCACTCACTTATAAATCTGAAATATATAAATTAATCAATCTCTTGGGTTCGATATTCTTAGGGTCATAATTATATTTACCTATATTACTAGCCGATCTAGTACACAAACTAGACTCCGGTTAATACATGATTATTATTTGATGTTATCTCGATAACACATATCAATTAATCTCGAAAATGAATTCTTAAAAGCATCATAACTCATGTCATTAATTAGTCTTCTCAGGTTTTTTTGATTAATTATTTTCTCTCAGCCTATAATTTTTGTCAGGATGTTTTTCTTGGTTTTCATCCTGACGAGGTGCCTAATTTTAGCAAGGCCATTGTTTTTCAATTTTCGATCTATAGGGCATTTATTATCTTCTTTTTCTTTTTTTTTATTCTTAGCCATGAAACCTTTTTAGTCTATCTATATTTACCAACTCTCTAAACTCATTGCCACCACTATCTAACAAAATGGAAGCTTCAGTTGACAACAACTTCTTCAGCATGAAAGCTCCCTCCCAAGTGGGCCTAAACTTGCCTCGGATATCTGGAATTCCAAGCCTCATCCACTTGAACACCAAATCTCCCTTCTTCAAAGGGTGCTTTTTAACCTTTTACCAAATGAATGGGTTAGCCTCTTCTAATAGATCTGGTTGTGATAATAAGCACACATCCTATCCCTATCTAGTAAGTTAAGTTGTAACAATTTCTATCTAGCCCATTCTATTTTTGTTAGCTCAACCTCTACGACCACCCTCAAGGATCGATGCTCAATCTCTACTAGCAAAACCATTTCTATCCCATAAACCAAAGAAAATATAGTAGCTCTTGTTGAAGTTCTGGCTGTGGTCCTATAACCCCGTAATGCGAAAGGTAGTTTATTGGTATAATCTTTATAGGTTCAAACCATCTTACCCAAAATCCTTTTAACATTCTTATTAACTTCCTTGACTACTCCGTTTTTCTATGGTCAATACAGAGAAAACTTATAGTGTTGAATCCCGTATTTGATGAGCATCTATCTAGTTTCATCGAAAAATTGTAACCCATTATCTGACACTACATAGTAGGGCAAACCATATTTACATATCAAGTTCCTCTCAATGAATTTAACCATGTCCCTTTAATCTACCTTTTTAAAAGATTTTGTCTCTACCTACTTGGTGAAGTAGTTAATAGCCATTATATTGAACCTGTGCCCATTCAAAGCCGACGGATGAATTATACCCATAATGTCTATACCCCATATAACAAACATGCATGGTAATGTAAGATTGCACAACTTGAAAATAGGCAAATGCCTTAAGTCCATATATTTTTGGCATAGCTGGCATTCTCTGACATACTTAGAACAGTCAGTGTCCATTGTGAGCCAGAAGAATCCTTAGTGTATGATCTTCTTTGCTAAGGTTAAACCATGTATGTGGGCTCCACACACACCTACACGCACCTCTTCCATGACCTTTTTTTACCTCATTTTTATCTAAATACCTCAGCTGGATACCATCAGGTTGTCTCTTATAAAGCACTTTGCCTATAATAATAAACTAAGTTAATAGCTTATAGATCATCCTTTGTTCCTTTTTAGTGGCTTCTTCGAGGAATACTAGCCTTTCTAAATAGTTCTGAACATCATAGTACCAAGGCTTCCCATCATCCACCTCGATATCTAAAATTTACTTATTTTTAAAACATGGCTTATCAAATCTTAAATCAACATAGGCTTCATGCTTACCCCTCTCGAATTATCCCACACTGACACCAAGATGGCTAAAACATTTGCTAGTTGGTTTTCCTCTCTAAGCACATACCCAAAAGTACAAACCTCAAACTAGCTACTCAAAGCTTTTGGATGTTGAGGTAGGGTAGTAATCGCTCTTCCTTCACTGACCATTCACCCCTTATCTGATAGACTACCAAGGATGAGTCCCCAAATACTTCTACAGATTTTTCCCCTATAGCTAATAAGGCTTTCAACCCGAAGATACAAGCTTCATATTCAGTTTCATTGTTTATGAATTTATACCTCAATTTCTTGGCTAGCTATATTTTCTTTCCATTTAAGGGGACCAAGATTACTCCCACTCCAGCTTCTTTATTGTTCACAACTTCATCAAATTACATCTACCAACCCTAAACTATTATGGTTGTAATATTCTCATCAGGGAACTTATAAGTTATCCCTTCCCTTTTTAATGGTTGATCAACTAGAAACTTTACCATGGCTCCTCCTTTGATGGTTTTTCCAATGATGTACTCTATATCAAATTCTTATAGAAGGATCAACTACCTTTCCATTTTTCCTAGGAGTAAAGGTGCTTCCTATAAATACTTGAGAGGGTTTTGTTTAGCCACAACTTGTATCTATAGGAATAAAAGTAATGTCCCAGCTTTTTTGATGCCCAAATGACCGTTAGATAGATCTTTTCAACTTTTACATACTTTGCTTCATGAGGAAGGAACTTCTTTCTGAGGTAGTACACTATATAGTCGGTCCCAAATTCATCATTTTGTGCCATCATTGCTCCCACTAAACTATCCTCTATGTCCAAGTACAAAATCAAAGGCTTATCTACCTGAGGTAGTCTTAACACTAGTAGATGCAGCAGATATTCCCTGATGGTATCAAATTTCTTTTGATAATTTATGTTCCAAATCACTGGTTGATCCTTTATGAGCTGCTTAATATCAGTTCACAAATCAAAGTCAATTTGGCTATGAGCTTGCTTATTCACTAAATTCTACCTAGAAATCCTCTGACCTCCTTTTTCTTTTAGGGTATTAGCATTTCTCTTATGGCTTTTACCTTGTTAGGATCTACTTTTAGACCATTCTGGCTCACTCAATACCGTAAGAGCTTACCTGAAGTGACTTCAAAGATACACTTCTTTTGGTTGAGTTAGAGGTTATACTTGTCGATCCTCTAGAAGAACTTTTCCAATGACTCAAAATGACCTTTTAGGTAGCTGACTTGATCATCATGTCATCCATATATACCTCAATTTCCTTGTGAATCAAGTTATCTAGTATTTGAGTTGCCATCCTCTAGTAGGTGGAATCCACATTCTTAAACCTAAAAGGCATGACCCAGTAGATATAAATACCCCATTCGATTACGAAAGTCGTCTTAATCCGATCTACTTTCTTATTTAGAATCCGATTATACCCAGCATACTCATCTATAAAGGGTCATATGGCATAGGCGGTTACACTATCAACCAATACATCTATATGAAGTAAACAGAATTCATCCTTAGAGCAAGCTTTGTTCAAATCCTTGTGATCCACATAGACCCTAACTCTTCCATCCTTATTTGCCATAAGAACCACATTCGCCAACCATGTAAGGTATTGGACTTCTACTAGGAACTTAGCCTCTATTTGCTTCCTGACCTCATCTTTAACCATTTAAGCCCACTCTGGCCTAAGTCTCCTAAAATTTTGCTTAACTAACTTGTATCCTAGATAAGTTGGGATGGCATGTTCAAAATTTTTTGATCTATTCTTAGCATATCTTCATAGGTCCAGGTAAATAATTTTTTATAATTTTTCAATATTCTCTTAAATTTTTCTCTCTTCAAGAGTTACGTTGAGTGCTAATAAAGTTTCTTTTGGATTTTCTTTTGTTTTTCCAAGATTAAATGAACATGTGTTTGTTGAGTTAATGTCAAATATGAATGATTTATGATCATGATTATGCATATTAAAATCAAAAGAAATATCACACAAGTAAGCAAAATCGTTCATCTTATTAATATAATCAAAAGAGCCATCTTTGTTCTCATAAAAAAATTCAGAAACATAAACAATATCAATGAAAGTACCCTCTTCAATCTTGACAGCATCAAACATCTCTCTAGCTTCTAAGTTAGCCTTAGATGGACCTTCAACTTTAATCTTCTCTTTGTCTTTCAACTAAATAGTGAGCAACTTCTCTGTTATGACCTCCTCAAGCACTTTTTTCTCCCAAGCTGAATGATGCAGAAGGATCTCTTCATCCTAGAAACCCTCAACTAGCTTGATAATCTCTTGTTCCCATTCGAAGACATCATTAAACAATTCAAAACTTGGCACTATCTCATCCTCTATCAGCTAAGATTCATTCTCTCTATAGTAAAGATAAATACCTAAAGCTGGCACAAAGCTCTGAGAAATATGGAGAATCCCTTTCACTGCTTCTTTATTTTTATCTTTTTTATTAGGATCAATAAAATCTAACCCCTTTTTATCCTTCTGACTCTTGGTAGCTATAGCGATTTGAGGCCTTTAGGAATTTTTGCCTAAATTATCCCTTGGCAAAAAGTTCATCTTCTTCAGCATGTCGATCACTTGCGGGATGTTGGTGAAACTACCCTCACTTTCTTCATCACTAATCATAGACATATATAACCCACTGAAAGCCTATTTTGCTATTTCTAGCATAGACACCTGGTTCTCCCTTGTAGTTTTGATGGTTACCACTTGACCACTTAAGGTATTTTGATTATCTGATGCAGCATGGTAGGCACCCCACCCAACTTATAAAACTATGGTCTTCCCAGCAGTACAAAGAAATTAGTAGGAATTGACAGCACCATAAATTCAACTTCGGTCTCTATAGGTCCCATCTTCACTAAAGCCTTAAAGGTCCCAACGGCTTGCCTCTTAGAGTTATCATAAGTAGAGATGGTCAACTCAGACTTATTAAACACATTCTTATTTAGCCCAAAAGTAGGGATTGCCACCAAAGGGCAAACATTGATAAAAGATCCATCATCTACT
Organism: Excoecaria agallocha; assembly: GCA_037975025.1. NCBI lineage: Eukaryota > Viridiplantae > Streptophyta > Magnoliopsida > Malpighiales > Euphorbiaceae > Excoecaria > Excoecaria agallocha. The sequence continues at coordinate 41,446,129 of CM075810.1, read as the reverse complement.
ATTACATAGGCCGTGTGCTTGCCATTCACCTAAGCCTTGATGTAGAGAGGATGATTATGACCAAATCCAGCAGCTCAAATCCAACCTTTGACCAAATCCAGCAGTTCAAAGGATGAAATAGTAATGGAAATAGTAGACTCACTCAAAATTTCCATCTGCTTGTACGAGGAAGACTGCCTCAATAAATCCTAAATTAAAATTTAGACTTGTGTTTTCTTTAGGTGCTTGATTATCTTATTCTCTTCAGTCTCTTCCTCTGTAGGCACTACAGTATGAGCTGGTTGCCTTTCAACTTTTGATAACCGGTGTCTAGCAAGTATACTAGATCAGCTAAATAATATAGGTAAATATAATTATGACTCAAAATATTGAACCCAAAGGAAACTTGTGTTTGTGTGAATGATTTTTAATTTTAAAACAAAATTTGTGTGAAGAGGAAAGAAGAGAAATCCCAAAAGTTGTGATGGTTGAAAATTAAAAACTAAAATAGAATTTTAAAACTAAGAACAATTGAAAGAGTTGAAATAATTAAAGATAAACAAAAGCAAGCAAATAATTAAGGTAAGAATCAATATTAAAAGCAACTTTCACTAAAAGACTATCCACCTTAACTAATATTATTATGACTTACTCAAAAGAGAAACACAAGTGATTATGAAGAATTCAGTTTAATAAAACCAGATAACTTTACTCAAGATTATCATTTCAAGCATTAAAATTCTCTTATTCAGAACAATCCAACACTTAGCATAAAGATCTGAATTAGTTCTCCTAGATGTCTATTAAATCCTTTCTCAAGTAATTTAACTTCCACCTATTCTTAGTTACACTTTTTCTTAATCTTAATTTCTTTAATTAACACAAAATTATCTCTTATTCAGAACATAATCATGCATCAACCCAAGCAAACTAACCTAAAAACATGCATATCAATGATTTAACCAAAACCAATTACTAATCAATACTTAATCAAGTTAACAACCAATTTTCAGTTAAATAAAGATAAGAATGTGTTTAAGAACTAAGAAATAATCAACTTGTATTAAATTGAAGCACAAGCTTAAGTCATAACAATAAAAGTCAAGGATTCAAGTATCCTTTAACAAAAGCTAAAGAAAACTACTTACTAGACATGTTTAAAAACTAAAACAAAATTTAAAAGAAAAATATTGAATAAGAACAGAGAAAAATAAAACTACGTAAAAAAACTCAAGTGCTAAACTATGTCTTTCTCTCCCCCCTTTTTTCTCTACTTTAATGCCTTTTTATAGATTGGAATCATTGCCAAAGAAGAAGTTTTGCTGGCCAAGACTTCCTTTTCTGAGGTTGAGTTGGAGTTTTTCTTGAATAGGAAGACTTCTATCGTCAACTTTTATGTTTTTGCATGGGAGAGTAGTCAAAAGACCCCGAGAGAGCACATTTCCTACTTGGGAGAGTAAAATTATGCTTGGGAGAGCACAATTTATGCTTGGAAGAGCACTTCTTCTTGCCTTCACGTGCTTTACTTAAGTAAACTTTCCCATTTTTGCAATTTCAGCCTTTCTTCTTTCAATTAAACCCCTAAAAACACCAAAATTCTCAATTAAGCCCATAAATAACTTATTTAACAAATTAATCATAAAATTAACTAAATTAAAATCAAATTAACTAAATTAAACACCTAAAAACTCAATAAAAATATAGTTAAAATCACAGTTATCAGAGGCCACTCTTCCACTCCTAGTGACCGTTTTCACCTTTTTCTCTCCCACTTTTCCTCATTCTTGCTAGCTAAACTCCAGATATCAATGGGCACTATAGTCCCTTCATCCTCACTCTCAGTAGGGGAATCCCAATAATCAATCATCGAACTAGTTAGTTTTCTTCACTTGGCTTTATTACTTTGGAGGTGGAATCACTAACAACCACATACTTATTCCCATACAGGTCTCCCATGACATACCACTCAAGCAGGCTAGATCCAATCATGAACACTGGAGGTGGTACAACATTGTAACCTTCTTTCTTCCTTTTATCCCTCTTTTCAGGGTCTAAAATCTATTTGTTATCTATCAGATCCCGAATTCTATTTCTAAAGGTGTAATAGTAATCATAAAATGCCCCGTATATTGATGGTGGATATAGTACTGATCTTCCCTATGGTGGGGTAGCCCTTGACTTTTCACAGGCCTTGAAGAAAATGGTTGGAGCTTCCTTTCTTTTCTCAGCCTATCTAATACCTAAGAAAGTGACTTACCGAGGTTGGAATAGTACCTCTAATTAGCTTCTATAGTAGACACCTTTACTGTCTTTCCATCTCTATTTAACCCACTATTATTTTCACATTACAAGAAAATCATCAAATAGCAACAAAAATTATTGATTTTTCGTTGCTAATGGAAATTAGCAAAAGAAGGTTCCGTAGCAAATTCATTAGTTGCTATTTTTTAACAACGAAATTCATTTTCGTTGTTAGTTAGCAATAGAATACAAAATCCATTGCAAAATCCACCAAATATAATATTCAGTGAATTGGTTAAAATTACCAACAGAAACTGATTGCCGTTGCTAAATTTAGCAACGAAAAATCAATTTCTGTTGCTATTTTTATCCACCAATAAAAATATTTACGATGGTACTATCCATCGTTATTCCGTCGTAAACAATTATTATAATTTTTTTAATTATCACCGTTAGAATAGCAGAATGATGAAGTGAATCAATTGGTAGATTTATTTTGAGCATGATAAAATGAGCATCGAGTAATCAACGGCAAAAAAGAAAGACAATAAGAAGAAAAAATAAATAGTATAAAAATTCTGGTAAACATATCAGCAATGGATGCTTTAACAAGAGTTTATGAATTGAAGGAATGAAAATGATGAAGTCCTCCCTAAGAGCATGTGCCAAACACAATCGTGCATCAACATCTTTTCTTATCTCAGCATTCTTCCTACAAATGATAGATTAACGTAAATACATGCAGAGAGAAATAAAATACCAAAAGTAAGCAAAACTTGGGAAATAAATACCAAAGTTTTATTTTCATCATAAAACAGCCATCAAGAGATTAACTTCCACAAGCTACCAAAAATTATAAGAAAATATGCATGCAAAAGGAGAAAAGATCAATGAAAATTGAGAAGTAAAAAGTTTTGTAAAATTAGAAGTAACTACCATATTAAGTTGATCATGATAGTGGTTTAATAGCAAACCAAAAAAGCACAAACACCCAGGCAAATTGGAAGGGAATAAATAAAGAGAGGTTTGACATATGAATTAACAAATAATATATAGTAACCATTTATTTGAATACATATCACGTGAGGATCCATATTGCTGAACATTCTTTTCTATTTATTTATTCTTATTTAAAAAATTCATTCACCATTTTGTCGTGTATTTTTATGAATATATATATATATATATATATATTAGCATCTTTATTTCCTCAATCTGCTTTTTCTTCCCAAGATTAGCTTTCTAACTTTGGTATCAGTTCAATTTTGTTTAGTATCGATTTGAAAATGTAGGAAATTCACAATAATGAAACATCATATCTACAAATATAATAAATGGAACATAAAATATAAACAAGCAAAAAATAACTGCATAATCCTTCACCTTATTAGAATGAAGCATGAAGAATAGCAACCAATACCTAATAAGAACAGCAAAAATTCATTATCAATAAGAATTGAGCATTTTAAAATAAAAAAGGCCAGTTATTACTTTTATAACAAAAACCTCGAGATACATAAACCAAGACAAATAGCAATGAGGATACATGGTGCAAATTTAATCCTTCACCTTATAATAGTCCTTGAGATCACAAACATCACGTAATCTTTCTCTACTTACAAAGCTATCCTCTGTGTGAATTTCCAAGCTATTCTCTACTTACAAAGGGGTAAAAATGTACTCTGGTAAATAGATGATCAAGATTGCTATTGGGTATAGCCCAATTTCACATAGAGCATCAAACCAGCCACATCCAGCCATCCAATAGAGCTGAGCAAAATAGGAATTGAGCAGACTCATAGAGAAACTGCTAAAATGAGGAATAATATTAAAACATAACTTATCAAGTCAGCAAGCTTCAATTTGGTGAAAAAATAAGCTTTATGTTGCTGCTTTGGTATTATATTATAGAATCCATAGACATGGTAGTTGCTGCTAAAGATGCACCAGTAGAAAATAAAGGATTTATTATTAACATAAAAACTTTGCATGAAAATATACCAAAATAGAATTTTTTGATTTAATTAACACTAAAATAGTCTGGTATTTACAGAATTAAAGCAAGAGCTGGATATAGATCTGGAGCCTCATAAAGCTTTTGATATATATTTAGAAAAGCATTTTCTCCAAATTTGACCCTCTTAATCAGATTATCAACTTCTTCTTGGTAACCCTTAAGTAAAGAATTAAACAAACTTGACAGTCCATTTTGGTTAAGTCATTAAATGACACCATCACAAAGTTTAAAAGTATTCATTTATACAACAATAACTACAAGCTTTTTTCTATTTTTTGTGTGAGGTTGCAATAGCCAAATGTCAGACCATTTGATGAATACATATTTACAACAGCAAAAAAACCTCATCTTTCACCTACCTTTTTCAGTTTGTCTTCAAGTTTCTTAATCTTTTGCTTCTTACGCTTCAAATCCTCACAGTATTTAACATTCTGCCTTTCAAACTCCTTGAACTCCTCTTTACAGTTTCTGAGAGCATTGTCAAGTTCCTGAACTCCTCTTGACAGTTTCTGCACCACTCCGGACCTTTTTTCATTGAGGGATTCAAGCTTATGAAACCAAGAAATATAAGTTAGAAAATAAGTTTAATAGACACCAAATTGAATTTCTAATATTGTATACACTATACTGACTGCATTTGCATCTAAATACAAATTGAAATAACTTGCCTATTAGAATGTAATAAAAAAATTACATTTTGAGTAATATTACAAACTAAAAGAATAGGAGAATAACCTGTTATATAGGAAAAAAAAGAAAAAAAAAAGAAAATAATGGAAACTAGCACAAAACTACAATTAGAAAAAGGGGCTCAACAACTAACAATTTAATATGAAAAAAATGTCTAAAAAGTTAAGCACATTGTTAATTAAAGAAACTATCTATAAGCATAAAAGTGGCATGCCCAGCCAAATGCCCTATAACGTTAAGGCATGAGAAAAAAAAGAGAGGGCCAAATTTCATAATGTATAATAATTAAGTTAACATATTAAAAGCTACCGATCAATTTTGACATGATGTTCTTTAACTTAGCATCAAGTTCCTTTAAGTTCAGAATACAGGTTACATGAATATGCTTAGACTTAAAACAACAATCCTCTTCCTAAGTTGTTATATCCTAAAGCAATCATAACATAAAATCATCGCCAAGTTCATGGCAATATAATTGGAATGTATATAGATACTTACCCAAAATGTCACCAACAACAAATTTCTTGTATTATTACAATCGATTATTTATTGTATATAGATACTTACCTAACAGACATGTTACTATGTTATTGAGCTTTCACATATCATCAGTTGTTGGTTTTACAGAAATGAAATTTGCATCAAAATTATTGAGTGTATTGTCCCTAACTCATGAAAAGGTCTAATTATAAAGTAAAACTATAGTTCAATAATGCAACCAATACCCATCAGCTTTTCTACTTAATTATAGTACCACTAAATCCAAAATTAGCAAGTCTTTATAGTTGATAAATATTTCTTTTATGAGGTTCAACTATTAACAAATATAACATAAATGCATATATACTTACTGTCTATGAACTTAAGGATTATAGTTAGATTTGGTAATTATAGATTTCATATTACTTTAAATTATTTGAACTATTTTGGAGTTAATTTTAGATGGACTTCAAATCGATCATATATCGAGTGTAAGGTCATGCAAAAATTAGCTTATACTTAATTATAGTTCCTAATAACTGGTTAATAAACCAAATACCAAACAGAGATAAAAAATTAGAACAAGTTTTCCTAACAAGCAGATAGAATTCTTCTTCAGACCTTGAAAAGAAGAGAGAAGGCAAAGTGGGTATCAAAAGATGCTCGGAACACAAACTCTTTTACAATAAAAACAAAGGAATTGAATCAAATGTTATCACTAACCAAAAGATTAATACTAAATATAGTTTTAATTGTTGAATTTTGATTTTCTGTTGTTAAAACTACTGAATGTTTCCAACCATAAAAGTCAACAAATGCTGATGAATCCCATTTCTTGATCTAGCTCCTTGGCAGCAGCATCGGCCCTCACATTTATGTTCAACAGTCAATATTTTTTTACAGCCTAAATTTTTATTAGAGAGAAAGTTGGGAGCCAAAAAAGCTAAAAAACCAGCTAGTGAAATAGAGTATAAACTAAGGCCTACTGAAAACTAAAAAGAGAAACATACCAACGCTAACAAAGAAAAAGAACTACAACCGAAACCAAATAAAAAAAATGATTCTAACAAGACACCTCGAGACAAAACAAAACTCAGGAGCAAAACTTCTAGTGATGTCCAAATAGGCATTTTTATATTCATGGAGGATTTTAAATGTCCAAATAGGCATTTTTATATTCAATAGAAGTAGAACTAATATCGAATTTGTCTGAAGCTTTCGAATGGAATTTAAGTCCAAAAAATTAAAACAAATATCGTGGTTGCCTTCCATCCTCCATGAAGGAACAAAAAATTAAAAAACAAAATAAACAAAAATATCTAGATAGGTTACTGACCTGTCAAATATTTAAAGAACAAAGGATGAGAAATGATAAATTAAACACCCAATTCAGTCTTTAAATCGAAAGTATTTTTGAGGAGAGCTGATAAGCTGCCGATGAAAAGAAGTATAGAAAAATTACAAAAAAAAAAATCAGAACATAAAAAGGGAAAGAATCAAAGAAGTAAAGAATAAAATAAACAAAAACATCAAATTTCAATTAAATTGAAAAGAACTAACCTTTGATTTTTATGTCTCCCTATTGTATTTCTGAAGGGGCAGCGAACACACAAGTTATTGATTTAGTCTTTAATGGTGGAAGTGTGTATCAGAAATAATAAAAGAGAAAGCAGAGAAGAAATACCTTTTCCAGAGATTGCATTGGGGTTTGGAGGCTATAGAACGCTAGAAATGATCCATTTATGTGCATAAGGACTGGATCTGAGAGATATCCTTTTTAACGGAGAACAAAATTTCAGGAGAGTCCAAATCTCTACTAGATGTAGAGCTCTCAAGTCACTCGAGCCTTTAGATGCCATCTCAAGCTTTCAAAAGGATCTTCTTGGAATGACGGGGCAGGAATGATACGCGAATGACGATAGCGACTTATGAATGGCAATGAGGGGCTAGGGAAAGTGAGATCGGAATAACGGGAGGAGTAGGAGAGGGAGATCGATGCTGGAAAGGGGAAAGAGACGGAAGCAGAGGAAAGATTAGGGTTTTATTATTTTATATTTCTAACAAGTATGAAAAATACTTAAATGTCCTTGATTTAGCAACGAAATTTGATTTTCGTTGCTAATTTAGCAACAGAAATAAAACTTTGTTGCTATTTTTGTTTAAAATGTAAATTAGCAATGTATTTATATTCAGTTGTTAATTTATTAATGAAATTCTATTTTGGTTACTAATTTAACAATGAAATTCTATTTTGGTTGCTAATTTAGCAACGAGAATGCAATTTCGTTGCTAATTTAGGAACAAAAACATTTTTTGTTGCTAAATTTCGTCATAAAATTTTGGTACTAAAAGTTTTCTCTATTTTTAGCAAACGAAGATAATGATTTTCCATTTCGTTGCTAAAGCAAAAAATGCCCATCAAAATTAGCAACATAATTTAGTTTTCGTTGCTAAATAGCAACAAAATTTATTTTTCGTTGCTAAATTGGCAATGAAAATGATTCCGTTGCTATTTTTTCGTTGCTATTTTGGTATTTTCTTGTAGTGCCAACTACCTTGTTATTTCCAAAGTTCCTTCTCATACCTTTAACTTTTATGGCTATATCCTTTAAAGACTCCCAATCTTTCAGACCTTTCATCTTCAGACCATCCCTCAAGTACGAACTTGTATTTCGAATAAAGAGCCTAATAAGGGTCAACTATGTCGGGCTTTCTCTTTATTTCCATTATTCGATTCCTCCATCTAGTGAGATAATCATGAAAAGACTCATTGTGTTTATGGTTAAGTAATTCAAGATCTTTTAAGGTAACGTCCATTCTAGTACTACAATCATACTACTTAAGGGACTTTTCGGTAAGTAAATCCTAGTCCTCTTTTGTACACCTGTCTAATCCATGATACCAGTCGATTGCAAGCCTAATTAAACTTAAAAAAAATACTCCACCTTTTACTTTTTGGTTAAGGTGGTCCCCTTCATGATCAAAGTACACTACTTGACATGTGCAGAAGGATTTTAAGTACCATCAAACCTTGGCAAACCAGGAATCTTAAACCTTTAAGGAAATAGGTCATCATTGTCCAAATCCTTATCCTCAGGGTTATCCCCTTACCAGCAGAAAATAGCCTAAACATGGCTTTAACCTTCTCTTCCATCTTTTTGAAAGCTATATCCTCAGCACTAGGGCCTCTAGTTTTCATGTTCATCATTGGAAGAGCATAATCTTCATCCTCCTTTTCAATATAATCATTCTCAAGGTTATGTCTCCTTTCCCTTATTGATGAGTCTCGAGGTACGGTAGCATCTGTTACAGCAGTATCCCTAATGTGCATTGAGTCCACTGTCTTATGAGCAAGTGCTATAGGTCGAGCTCTAACATATGGTGTTATAAAGGTCACCAATCTGCCAATCATAGCTAGTACTCTTTCTTTGAATTGTTAAAGTTGCCTATCTAGCCTCTAATCCAATTCATCCCTTGCTATCGAAGGCCCTAAAACAAAAACAACCAACCTTTCCCTTAAAGATGGAAACCTTGTTGCCTTATCGGTAACTCTTTTGATCTTATTCAACTTTTCATCATCTATTTTTGACCTTATTTTTTGACTGTTTACACTCAACTCTAAATTGACTTCCGAACCTAACTCTAAACTTAAGCTTGATCTTGGCAACTCGAATGTTGGCCTTCAAATAAGACAACCATCTGATCCTCTAGAACACTTAGATAAATCTATGATGGTTGTAAGAATCAAATGTTAGGAATAATGCATGATAAATGATGTATGAGCATGGTATATACATGTGTATGGGTGCAATGAATGTTTTCGTTAGGCTTATATCTCTCACACAGAAGGTCATACAATCTCTTTCCTATATAGGCTTAGCCCATAGGTCAACAGGGTATCCAATAGACATGCATAATGCACAATAGAAAATTAATAGTATAACCTCTCTAATCAAAAGTGCAAGCGTATGGGTTTTAACCATTATATATTCTGACTAACTCATACAAGTCAGGTAGACCCATTGAGGCATGGCAACATTTTACTAGTACCTTCTTAACTTATTTGAGTTTGGTCAATACATAAAGGTCCACATAGCAGGTAAAAAATAATTATAGCCATACAACCTAAGGAAAGTTGCTATGGCCATTACATGGGCTTGAGTCAATGGTGATGAAACTTCAGAGCTATCCAAGCATGGTCCCTGCCAATAGGTTTAGCTCATCACGAGCGTAACAATTGATCGGTCACCATTTTATATACCATTTGATACTAGACTTAGGCTGGTGGGTCTTCTTGGCACCTTTCTACAATGAGTCAACATAGGGCATGCTTTAGGATAGCACCGGGGCTAAAAAATGATACCTAACTTAATTCTAAGGCTCTAAAATATATGTAGTTTTTTAAAAAAGAGATAAGATTAATAAAAAACCATTTACAAATAACTTAATCAAGATGTTTTTAGAATCAAAGTCTCTTTAATCTCCAGTGGAGTCGCCACTGTGACATGCATCAGAGCCATGCTCGTATCCGAGTTTGCTCTTGGAAGCTTGCTTTTAGGATCTAAGATTGGAAGTGGCTCACTATAAATCATAAATTGACTACTTCTCAATAAAAAAGGGTTAAACTCAAATTATTGTTGGTAGTTAACCCATGAAAGTATATGCTAATAGGCTCAAAGAGGCAAGTGTCATAGAGTCACCACCCAACAAAATGTTGGGTAATAAATCTCGACCTTTTTGATGCCCAAATATAGATTGCTGATCGGAACATCACTCTTATTTGGCACCATAGTTATATGTTGTTTTATAATTAGGTTTTAAACATCAATCCACTCTCTCTCTCACACACAATACATTGTTAAAAAAAATTAAATAAATATGCCAATCAAAAGAAAGCAATAAATAAATAAAAATAAAGTCCTCTTTAAGTTAATACACAAGCAAATCATTTAATAAAGAAATAAATTACATACATAAATTATGGCATTCATTTAGGTTGGAAACATTAGTTCTTTTATGCATATTTTACAAAAACTCTTTTATCCTTTGTTTGATTTTTGGGATAGAAAATTGGTCTATATTTTAAGAAAAAACCTAAGTTAATTAATAAAAATCAATTTAAGCATCTTTTCAATTTAAACATGCCCAAAAATTCTTTTTTACTAACTATTACATCCCTAAAATGAATACATCCAAAATACATAAAAAAAGCTAATAAAGCAAGATAATAAACAAAATGTTAAAACAAAATAAATGCAAATAAGATCAAACAACCAGAGAGAGGAAGAGAACCAATCAGGTTACAACTCCTAAAGCATGATCATCTCAAGGGATCCTACAAGAGCTCATAGGGTCAATTACTCACACAAAACCATAAAACCAAAACAAGTAGCATTACAATTAAAAGGCTAAAAAAAAGGATAAAAATAAAAATACAAAATAGTACCACAAAATTTAACATGCATACAGAAGTGAAATATGTGCAAAAAATGAATAATCACTGCAAGTATCAAAAAATAATACGAATAACAAGAAAAGTGCATAAAATACATAAAAATAAATTTACAATCAGCCATATAAGCCTCTAAATGGGTGACGAACGACCATGACTGGAGGAGGGTCGGGATAAGAAGGAATCATTATGACATTCCATATGTTGCATTAACAGACAATCATTTGTGGTGGTTTTTTCCCATCTATCACTCAAAGGACAGAGCAGAAAGCTAAAAATTACACCAAAATCACCAAAAGCTTAAGTAAATCCTAGATGTTCAAATATAAGGGCCTAAAACATGCCAAGCTAGAATCATAGCCCTAAATCATGCTCCAACTATGTTAAATGACATTAATATCTAAAATAACATAATAAACGAACAAAGCCTTAAATTACACAACCATAGAGGAAATCATACTCCAATTAATATTTCACCATACGTACAAATCCAAATTAGCGAGGCATTCAAATGAAACATATGAATTTCAAAATAATAACACTCTAACATGTTAATTTTAACAACAAATAACATAAAATATATAATTAAATCTAAAGAGAGAAAGGTGGATGGAGAGCCTAAAATATTATCCTTAGGAGATATTTTGAGTCTATATATCTTGAAGTCTAGACCTCTACTCTGATCTTAACTTTGTGTTTAAGAAAATAAAATGATGTTTATGAGTGTGTATTTTGCTAGATCAAAAGAGTGTTAGAACCTTTGCCTTAGAGAGAGAAAAATTGATTTCTTCTCTAATAACTTGTCCCTTTTTATAAGAATGATTTCCTTACCCCTCCCCCTTTGAAACCTTAATTTTCTTATCTTTTATACCTAGGGAGGATTTGGCATTGCACTCCAACTCTAAATTTCAAAGTCTTGAGGGATTGATCCCTCAAAATCTGAACTAAAAATCCTAGAGAAATATGATCTTCCATTTAAAAAAAAAACATAGGAAATCTAGAAATTCAATAATAGATCACCGGTTCTTCATCATGGGATAAATAAGGTCTCAGCTAGATCTTTGTTTATGCAATGATGTCAAAATGATCTAAGCAGTATCTTCATAGCATGGAAACATGGAATACATCGTGGATTCTTTCCAATTCTGAGGGTAGCTTCAACCTATAAGCCACTGATCCCACACGTTGTATCATTTTATAAGGCCCGATGAATCTAGGACTGAGCTTTCCTTTTTTTCCAAACTGGAGAACTTTTTGCCAAGGTGAAACTTTCAGGAATACCTTGTCTCCCACATTGAATTATATGTCCTTTCTCTTTAAATCTGCATATGACTTATGTCAATCTGTTGTTACTTTCAAGTTGTCTTTGATCAACTTCACCTTCTCTTCTATTTCTTTGATCAAGTCAGGTCTCATTAGCTTGCTTTCGCTCAACACGGTCCAACATAAAAGGTGTTCTACATTTCCTTCCTTATAATGCTTCATAAGGTGCAATTTTAATGCTAGATTGATAATTGTTATTGTAAGCAAATTCTGCCAATGGAAGGTATCTCTCCCAGTTGCCGCCAAATTTTAGTATATATCACCGCAATATGTCTTCTAATATCTGTATCACCCGCTTGGATTGGCTATCTATCTGTGGATGGAAAGATGCGCTATAATCTAGACGGATTCCCAATGCTTTCTAGAGCTTCTGCAAGAATCTAAAAGTAAACAACGAATCTCTGTCTGAAATGATAGAAATAGGTATGTCGTGCAATCTCACAATCTTATTAACATAGATCTCTGCAAACTTTGATAAGGAGAAATCTATCCTCATAGGAAGAAAATGGGCAGACTCAGTCATTCTGTTTACTATCACCCAAATAGAGTCATATTGTTTCCTAGTAAGTGGTAACCCAGATACAAAATTCATAGTGATCCGTTCCCATTTCCATTCTAGTATGGTGATGGGATGCAATAACCCTGATGGAACTTAATGCTTGACTTTCACCTGTTGACATATTAGATATTTAGCCATAAAATCTGCTATTTTTCTCTTCATTCCTGGCAATCAATAGGTAATCTTCAATTCTTAATACAATTTGTTGTTGCTTGGATGCATGGTGTAGTGGCTATTATGAGCTTCAATTAGAATATTTCTCTTCCGTTCTGCATCATTGGAAACACATACTCTACCCTTGTAATATAGATAGTCATCAAGGTTGAGAGAAAATTCACTGCCTTTACCTGCTTGTATTTATGGATGAGAGATAATAGAGGCTAACTTGTCGTCCTGCCTTTGAGCAGCTTTCACTTGTTGGAGCCAATTTGATTTCAATTGCATTCCGGCTATAAGTGCCTCATCTTATGCTATATTTAACTTTACCCTCATAGCTCGTAAAGCCATTAAGTATTTTCTGCTAAGTGCATCAACTACCATATTTGCTTTACTAGGATGGTAGTCAACCAAGCAATCATAGTCTTTAATGAGCTCCATCCATCACCTCTGCCTCAGATTGAGTTCTTTCTATGTAGGCAAGTATTTTAAGCTTTTGTGATCAATGTAAATGTAATACTTTTCCCCATATAAATAATGTCTCCAGATCTTCAAGGCTTACATGTTTAACATTGACCCATATATTTTATACTTCTCTTAAATCAACCTCTCAAATCATTATTTTATTCACATTTGACCCTTAAGATGCTGAATTTATAAATTGACCCCTAAACTAGTACTTTATACTTCAATTACTCCCTTGAATATTATTAAACCAACCATAATAATTTAATTATGACCTTATAAAATTCATACCATATAATTTACACATTTATCACATAATTATTGATAACTTAATAACATTTTTGCCCCAATTAATATCTTAACTCTGAATAATTCACCCAATAATGCTCAATTAGACTTTAATAACATGTAATTGCCCTTAAATTCAACTAGACCTAATTTGGGTCCTCAGATTATATGTGATTTTGCATGTTTTTGGCTTTACATTTTTGCATTTTATTCTATCTAGCAAGCGACAGATGGGAAAAAACCTCGATAGATGCCCATCTATCAAAGTAATAGATGGGAAATCATAGGGTTTCTTTTCATCCAGTCCCTTGTGTTGTTGTCGGCATCCATCGCCCTTTCAAGAGCTTTTGTGGCTAGTTTTTAGGCATTTTTATATGTATTTCATGCATTTTATGGTATTTGTATTATTTATTTGATCCCCATAATGTTTATGCATTATTCTATATGATATTTAGTTTTGTATGTATTTCTCTTTTATACTGTATTAATCAAATAAATGATTTCTTTTATTATATTTTGTTACTTAATTGTATAATGCTAATTTATTTGTTTTTTATAGATTTTTATAAGTATGTAATTTTTTTTTGTGATTTTTATAAGTATGTAAATTCTTTCATCTTTGGAGGTTTTGATTAGATTTTTGCATTGGGGATTGTGCTCCTGCTTAGATGATCACCATCAATCCATCCGGTTATTTCATTTATTATTTTAGTTTATCTTTATTATTTATTTATTTTGTTATTTTTTACTTATTTATTTATTTTATTATTTTTGGATGTATTTTATTTCAGGGATGTAATAGTTAGTAAAAAAAAGCTTTTTGTGAACGTTAAAAGGAAAAAGGCACTCAAAATAATTTCTACCAATTAATTTGGATTTTCTTTTAAAACTTTGATCAATGTCCAATTTTTCATCTAAATCCAAATAAAGGAACGCAAAGAAAAATTTTTATAAAATATGCATGAAGGAATTAATATTTCCAACTCGAATAAATATCCCGATTTATGTATGTATATTACTTTATTCTTCTTGTTGAATGATTTGCTTCTGTAATAAATTTAAGTAGATGGGGTTTATTTATTCTTATTTATCGCTTTTCTTACTTGCTTGAGATATTTATTTAATTCTATTATTTTGCATTGTGTGAGAGAGGAGAGTGGATTAAATTTAAAACTCAATTATAAAATAACACCTAATTAAGATGCCTAATAAGAGTGATGTTTTGAACATCAATCTTTGTTTGGACATCAAAAGATCAAGAATCATTTTTTAATATTCTATTAGGTGGTGACTCTATGATACCTATCTCTTTTAGGCCTATTAATAAATACCTTCATGGGTGAACTATCAACAATAATTTAAGCTTGATTATTTTTTATTGCGAACTAGCCAATTTATGAGTTAATGTGAGTTTTTTCTGATCTTAAACCCTAAAAATGGACCTCTGAAAGAAAACTAGGAAATGAGCGATGGCTTCGATGCATGTCACAATAGTCAGATCTAATCAGCCACTTAAAAAGCTACTTCAAAGGCCAGATCTCAATGGAAATCTTATAGAACGGGCTTTAAAATTACAATCATTCGACATCATGTACAAGCCTAGATCGAACATTAAAGCTCAAGTACTAGCATATTTTATGGGTGAATTCATTGGCATAATTCGATCGAGCCTAAATTACAAAGAAATTACATAAGAATTGATTATTGATGGTGCTTCGAATAAGAATAAAGGAAGAGCAAGGATCAACCTGCATGGTCATCTTGGAATTAAAGTACAATATGATATTAAGATGAATTTCCATGCCTCTAATAATGTCATCAAATATAAAGCTCTATTACAAGGGTTGAGGCTGGTTAGGTCCATCCGACCATAAAATTTCACAGTAAAAGGCAACTCTTAACTAGTCACTAGTGAAGTACTTGGCACATTCTAAGCTAAAGAGCCTGCAATGAAGAGTTAGTTAGCTAAAGTCAAAATCAAGATTCAAGGATTAGAGTCGGCAGGGATGAGGATAATCATTGAGAAAGTCCTTAAAGAATACATGAGGAAAGCAAATTTTTTAGCCAATGTCACCTCGATTTATCAAAACTTTACCGATGAAAATGTCATGGTTGAAGAGTTACCTTTCTCAACTATAGAAGAAATAGAGGTGATGGAAATTGATAAAGTGGAAACATGAATGATTGCCATCATCAAATAGCTACAGATGGTTACCCTTCCTAAAAATGAAGCAGAAGCAAGAAAATTCTCCAAAACATCTCTGAATTATTTACTGACTGATGGTCTTCTATACAAGAAAGCCTTTAGCCATACATGGCTGAAATGCTTGTTCGAAGAGGAAGGAGTTACATGCTTAGAGAAATTCATAAAACACTCAGTAGAGCATATAAAGCATCTAGGGCTATGTGTAGAAAAGTACTGCAAATTCATTATCTTTCACCTTCCATCTTTAAGAGCACATAAGAAATTGTGAAGCGTCATGCATAGTGCTGGGCTCATGGGAGAATAATAAGAAAACCTACAAGTGAGTAATAGTTGATTGGAATATCTTAGCCTTTCGACCAATAGGGGCTTAATATCTTAGGACCTTTCCCACCTGGAAAGTGATAAATGAAAATGATTGTTTTCAGATTTGGCCTACTAAGAGTCCTTTTTACTGATAATGGTAAGCAATTTGATAGCACCATCTTCAGAGGGTTATGCACATACTTTAAGATCAATTTGAGATTTACTTCAGTAGCGCATCCACAAACCATTGGAATGAATGAAGTCTCAAACAAAACCATATTATAAGGATTGAAAAAGAGATTGAGAGAAGCAAAAGTGAATTGGACATAAAAGCTTAACAGTGTACTCTAGTCCTCCAGAACATCCCATCAAGCGGGCACTTATCAAACTCCCTTCTCCTTGGTTTATAGATTAGAGGCTATCATTCCCATAGAGGTTGGACTCCCTTCTTTTAGAATATAATCCTTTATTGAAGATGAGAATCCCAATGAAAGACTAATGGAACTTAACCTAATCGAAGAAAAAAGTGAAGACGCTAGTGCTAAAATTACAGTGTACAAATAAAAATTTGCAAAATATCACAACAATAGAGTTAAGCCTAGAATTCTTAAAGTCGGTGACCTTGTGTTGCATAGGGCAG
Organism: Excoecaria agallocha; assembly: GCA_037975025.1. NCBI lineage: Eukaryota > Viridiplantae > Streptophyta > Magnoliopsida > Malpighiales > Euphorbiaceae > Excoecaria > Excoecaria agallocha. Next base: position 41,429,330 of record CM075810.1, on the reverse strand, counting down.
AGATTGATAAGGGGAACTCTGGCTTAGGAAAATTAATGCCTAGCTGGGAAGGTCCATTTGAAGTGGTGAAGATCAATGGAGCTAGCGCTTTCAAGCTATGAGACATTGAAAGGCAAGATGTCCCAAGAGTATATAACATAGATGCTTTGAAGCGATATCATTTGACAATTTACTATTGAAACTGTCATCGAATAATGACTATCTTATCGATGAGTGACTACATTATTGTTCATTTTGATAACAAAATACCTCTATTATGAAAACTTGAACTTGTAATGATTGCAAATCTTACTTTTTATTTTTGATTTATTCAACTGATTCAACATCTCTGCTTATAGTTTGCTTATATTTGTTAATCAAATAAGAATGAGCACTTGTAATTTACAAGGAATTATTATAAACATAATTTCTTATAAATTATCTAAGTCTTAGATCAAATGTCAAATATTCAATTATCAAATCGAAACATAAGATGAATGGCATGAACAACTTTAAAGTCAAATATAATCATCGAATGAAGACATTTACATGAGAAAATGATATTTCTGATGTTCAAAAATTACAAGAGAAAGATAGATAAAAAATTCCTATCAATCCGAATCAGATTATTGCTCTTGACCCTTTTTATTCCCCATAACTTCCATTTCAATACCTCATCCAAAAGCCAATTTCGCATTTATTAGAGAGATATCCTCAAAACCAAACTTGAATAAGCACCACTGAGATCGGGTATGACATCCTCCTTATCCTCTTCCCCATTTTCATTGCCCTTAAAAAGTTGGGGGTAAAGACTTGATGTCATCTAAAAAGGACAAATCAAATCTAGGAAATCTTTCTTGATAGGCTAATTGAATTAGCTCAACCACCTGGGCCTAAACACCTCTTAACTCTTTTAAGACTTGATCTTTTGCATCCTTTATTTACTTCAGGTGTTCGGATTGAATTTGCTCTTTCTATTCTTGGAGCTTAGCTTGGGCCACCTCTAGTGAGCTGATATTGTTCCCAAGATTGGCCTTAGTTGATTCAAAATTAGCCCTCAATGTATCTGTATTAGCCTTTGCTTTTAAGAGATCAGCCTTAAGCTTAGCATTCTCATCCTTGAGCCTAGAGATTTTAACTTCCCTACACTTTACTTTGGAGCAAATAGAGGAGATAATGGATTAATATCCCTGTACTACGCTTTGTGTACCTCCTTCTGCTTTCTCACTTGCTTGTCATAGAAAGCTCGATATTTGAGCTCCATCTCATCCTTCTCTTTATTATGGAGAAACGTTGCCTAATGCAGCTTATATTGCAATTAATCTCTAACTTGCTCCAAATGCAAATATTTTTTGCACATAAGTCGAACCCTTTGAATGACTTGATAATAAAAAGATAGGGCTTAAACTAATTCGAATTATTAAAAATGGCGAAAACCAATTCAGAGATCGTTACTATTAGTGACAACATATAGAGATTTATCCCCATTTTCTCTAGCTAGTTAGGAACTAAGCATGGGTCAAATCTTTCTCCAGCAAAAGGCCTTAAGTAATATACTCCAACACATATAGATTTCATAGATTGGCCCAATCTCTATAATGATCATTTATGATCTGACTTAGTGAGACCTCCAGAAATGCCCATGTCTATATCTATGAAGCAGGCTCCATATGAGAAATTTGAGGAACCTTCCCATAGATACACACCAGTCGATCTTTTTCTTCCATGAGCAGATCAATAGACGGTGGGAAAGCTACTGCTATTGGGCTAAGGTCGATAATTGGTGACTTACCTTATTAATTGAAGTCCAAGTAGATGATTGAACATCCGTAGCTTTAAGAAAACTATAAAATAGATTACCTCCTATAGATTCTATAATGAAGTGACAGTCCCGACTGTCGTGAATAGTATTTTCCGATGGTGACTAGTACACAAGGATAAATACGTTCGGAAATGAAAAAATATTTTATTTAACCATGGAAAAATACTAGTCACCACGAGTTCGAGGATGAAATTTGAAATCAATTTGAGGTCAAATAGATCTTCAAAAGTCAAAAATACGAAAAAAATCACTACTTGGGTTAAATAGTAACGGGATTGGTTTTAGATTTAATTGGACCTTTAAAAATAGTAAATAAGCTTCAAAAATTATCAAAATTTACAGTTGCGTTCTTTATGATGTATAATATTATTTGGTAGAAAAAAAATTAATTTTACGGTAACACCAAAAATGGGTTAATCGGACTGATTTTTGGCAAGTTGGATCGAAAACGGATTTCGATTGAACCAAAAATTTTTATGTAGGCTAATTTAAATATTCTAAGTATGTGGAATTATTTTTCTCAGCAATTCAGTAACATAAATGCAATTTTAAGGGTAAAATTGGGTGGATTGGCTTGGTTGAACCAAATCTAACCCAACCAAGGGTCTATAAATTGCTGAAAAATCAGATAAATGCAGAACATTCTCTAGATTTCCACCTTCTTCCTCTTTGAGTGGCCGAACCCCTTATTTCCCCTCTCCCTTGAATTTTTATCAATGTCGTCAAGATATCCCACTAAATTAAAGCTTGTAAAGGTAATTCCAGCCCCTCTTCCTCTCTATTACAGCCTCTATTCTTTAATTAAGAGCAATCAAGTGGTAAAAATCAAGATTTAAAGTTGAAATTCTGAAATCTAGGTAAGTAAAATTAGAGTTTTTAATTTAAGTTAAAGGCGTAGTTAAATGAATTAAGAGTTGTAGATGTGGATTTTGATGCTTTATTGATGAAAAGAAGTTAGTATAGGAGGATTTTAATGAGTTAAAATTCTGATATTGTGTAGAAAATAAAGAAAGTGAAGGAGTTTCTAAAGATAAAGGAAAAGGAAAGGAGAATTAGTGAGCCAAGAACAAAGCCAAGGTTAGTAAATGCACAAATCCAACAATTTTCCATTTATTTGCTCTAATTTGTGCTTAGGTTTTATGTGTGATTAATGTTAGATATACATGTATAGTGTAATTAAACCATATAAATGAGTTTATGTGCCTTGAATAATGATTAAACAAGTTAATTGGAAGAAAGAAAAAAAATATATTGTAGTTCATATGGTGGCCAAATATTGCCTTAAGGTTACTAAGGTAGATTTAATTGCAAGGTTAAATTGAATTCACATGTGATTTAACTTGCTATGCTATAAGATTAAATTAATAATTTTCAGATGAGAAATCAATAAATTTAAGTGAATTCCTAAGCCTAGCCGAAATTAAGAGAAAGAAAAAATCAAGATGAGGTTTTGATATTTTAATGAAAAGAAGTAATAAAAGTATGTACAAGCATAATTAAGTGTATATTATTTTATCGAGATTTTTTTTATGATAATATGTAGCATGTTCATGTGAGCATGATATTATACATGATTTTAAATATACATAGTTTATATTAGTGATGAGTAATTAAGTTATATAATAAACTATTATAATAAATAAGTAAGTTTTAATGATAAAATGAGGTATATAATAATAATAATAATAATAATAATAATAATAATAATAATAATAATAATAATAATAATAATAATAATAATAAGTTTTGCCCTTAGCTGCCTGGTAATGAAATCTAGTACATGATATAGTAGGCTAGCCGTAGGGATATATTTACCATGGTCCGAGTTATGGCGACTTGGTTTGGTAGGCTAATAATAGTCTATCCCATGACATATGTTCATAGATTATAATGTTCATGCTCTATGATCCTTTAGGGTCACCTATTGTGGGGCCTTCGAGTTCATATCCCAGATATCCGGTTCAGAGATTTCTACCGAATGATACTGGGGGGCAAGATTAAGAAAAGAAGTAAAATAAGTAAAATTATGATATGTAATAGCCATAATTTATTATATAGGAATTGTGAAAAAGGAAAATAATAATAATAATAATAATAATAATAATAATAATAATAATAATAATAATAAAATTAATAATAATAAAAAAAAATGCACGAATAAAGAAAATAATCAATAATTGGTAAAGAAAAAATAGAAAAAAAAACATATTATGTACATGTACATGAGTTTGAAGTTTGATTAATTAAGTTAAATTGTGATTTTGTGTATTCAAATTATTAGTTCCGAATGAAAAATTCTTGGATATGCATTTACCATTGAGCATATTAATGCTCAGCGCATAGGTCCTCATAAACTTATCGTAGTAAGCATACTGAAGAAATAATGAAGTTGGATCTTAGATAGGTTAGTTGTAAATATTTTGTATGTAACTCTTTTGGCATGTATATGTAAAAATAATTATGAAGTTGTAACAATGTGTATGGATAAAGATTAAAACTAGTTTAGTACCTCAATATACATTATGTATGATTATCATGTGAGATTGCTTAAAGTAATTGGATAATAAATGTATGTGAATATTATTGTACCCCTGAGGGGCTGTGAAAATTGCTTGATTGCAGAAGGATAAGTTAAAAATACAGCTGTCACCATGCCAAAATTTCTAGAAATTTTTTTTAGTGAAGTTAGGTTATAAAGCATAAATGCGATTTTAATCAGAGACCTTGCCTAATATTGCCGATTACGTATGTATAGTTTGATGGAGTTACGGTGTTATATTTTTATGATATCAAAGCATGATTTAGCCGGTACTAAGATCGGAAAGCATTTAAATGCATATACATGCCTTATGATAAATGCTAATATTGTGGAATTAAAATATGCTTGCTTCTTTTGTTTTATAGTGAACTATGGCTTTTGATCAAAGTCGACGAGAAGGTGATGTTGAAAGTGAAGCCTCTGTTAATGCAGAAGAAGAGGTTCTGTCATTACCACCGGCTTCTACACCTATTGTTCCACCTCTACCGCTGTAGCCTAACTTTTTAAATCTAATGACTAGTTATATTCAACAAAAAATACAGTCAGAGTTGGCACCATAGATTCAAGCACGGGTACAATTACAACCACCAGTTTCACCTAAAAAAGCCAATTTTTTAGCGTTTAAAGAGATTAGGGGCTAATGATTTTCTGGGTCGAGATCCATTGACACTAGTGCAAGCTGAAGAATGGTTATTCAGAGTCAAAAGGCTATATGAAGTAACACATAGTCCCCCCAGGAGATGCTTGAGGGAGTTATAGCCTTGTTGCAGGGCCTAACCTTTATATGGTGGGATTCAGTGAGAAAACATATCCCAGTTGATCAGTTTACTTGGGATCTTTTTCTAACTCGATTTGAAAATAAGTACATTGGAAAAGAGCACAAGATAGCAATGCAAGATGCTTTTTGGAGATTAAGGCAAGGTAACAGAAGTGTAGCAGAGTATCAATGGGAGTTCGAGCATTTAAGTTCATATATGGAAGAATACCACCTGACAGAAGAAATACTTTGCCAGAGATTTGAGTGAGGTCTTCACAACAAACTCATGCAGGCTATTGGTGCTCAACCTTTCACAGAGGTGGGGTCAGTGGCTAAAGTTGTTATGAAAATAAAGGATATTTAACAGGATGAAGCAAACATACAATCACGATTTCAACAAAAAAGGAAACCGGGATAGCCTAGCAGTGCTACAGGATCTAGTAAGAAGTCCAGAAGACCACTTTCAGCATAGAGTCATGCTTTAATGACCCCAGGCTATAGCCAGAAGAATGGAGGGCACAGTATTCCACTCATTACCTATATTGGTAGTATACCTAGGGGTTCGGGTAGAGGTTCTTATCCGGTCTGTGAACATTGTGGGAAAAGACACTTGGCTGAGTGTAGATTGTTAACTGGGGCTTGTGTTCGATGCGGGTCACATAAGCATCAGAAGAAAGACTGTCCATTGGTTCAAGCCTCCACTGCTACTTCACCAGCACTTGCAGCACCCCAAGGACGTGGTAGAGGAGCATGCTCTAATCCAGCTTCCTCCAGACCTTCAGTGCAATTTCCCTAGGCAGGACAGAAGAGGACCATGGGTCGAGCTTATGCTATGAGAGCTAGGGAAGAGGAAGATACACCTGATGTTATCATAGGTAAATTCACTTTTCTTACAAATTCAATTTATACTTTAATTGATCTGGGCTTCACACACTCTTACATAAATACTGAGATTGCAAGGGGAAATGGCTTGAAAGATTTACAGCTAGAACATGATATCCTAGTTAGTAATCCTTTGGGATACAGTGTGTTGGTAAATAGGATGTACAAAGGCTATCCGATCAGTTTGCAAGATTGTGTCTTTCTAGCTGATTTAATTGAACTCCCATTTCATGAGTTTAACGTGATACTTGGGATGGATTGGTTATCTGCCCACCAAGTGACAGTTGATTGTAAACGTAAGCAGGTCACTCTCTAAACTCTAAATGATCATAAAGTCATACTTGTGGGCCAGAGAATAGATTTTCTTTCTGATGTTATCACTGCTACAGTTGTAAAAAGACTGTTAAAGAAATGCTACATGGCTTACTTGGCATATGTTGTGAAAGTAAAAAAAGGAAGAACTCACAGTGAAAGATGTTCCAACCGTATGTGAATTTCTTGATGTATTTACCGATGAATTGCCTGAGTTGGCACCTGATAGGAAAGTGGAGTTTACTATTGATGTGACTCCTCATACTGTGCCTATAATAATTACTCCTTATAGGATGTCGCCTACAGAATTAAAGGAGTTAAATATTCAATTACAGAAGTTACTTGATAAAGGATTCATCAGGCCTAGCACTTTTCGTTGAGGAGCACCAGTTTTTTTTGTCAAGAAAAAAGATGGGTCACTGAAGTTATGTATTGATTACCAATAGCTGAATAAGGTGACTATCAAGAACAAGTATCCCTTACCTAGAATTGAAGACTTATTTGATCATTTAAAGGAACTAGGAGTGTTTTCAAAGATTAATCTCAGGTCAGGTTACTATCAGATGAAAGTGACAGATGTTGATGTGCCAAAAATAGCTTTCTATACTAGATATGGCAACTATGAATTTCTAGTGATGCCATTTGGTCTTATAAATGCTCCAGCTGCTTTCATGGACTTAATGAATAGGATTTTTCACCCTTATTTAAATCAATTTGTGGTGGTTTTTATCGACGATATCCTTGTATATTCGAAAACCCCAGAAGAACATGACAAGCATCTACGAATTATATTGCAAACATTGAGAGAAAAATGGTTGTATGCAAACTTCGGTAAATGTAAGTTTTGGCTAGATGAGGTATCTTTTCTGGGGCATGTCATATCCACATAAGGAATTAAAGTTGATCCAAAAAATATTGATATAATTTTCCAATGGAGACCATAGAAGAACATTGCAGAGTTGAGAAGTTTCCTTGGATTAGCAGGATATTATCGAAGATTTGTGAAAGGGTTTACTTCTATTACAGCACCATTGACTCGACCACTGCAGAAACAGGTGAAATATGAATGGTCAAATAAATGTCAAGAGATTTTTGAAAAGCTTAAGCATTTGTTGACTGAAGCTCCGGTATTGACTCAACCTAAATTAGGAAAAGACTTTGTAATTTATAGCGATGCCTCCAGAATTGGGTTAGTTCGTGTTTTGATGCAAGAAGGGAAAGTAATTGCCTATGCTTCTCGTCAACTCAAAAACCATGAGAAGAATTACCCTACTCACGACTTGGAACTTACAGCCATCGTTTTCGCTTTAAAGATCTGGAGACACTATTTGTATGGAGAAAAATGTTATGTTTACATAGATCACAAGAGTTTAAAGTACTTGTTGACTCAGAAGGAGCTTAATTTAAGGCAGAGCAGATGGCTTGAGCTCATTAAAGATTATGACTGTTTCATTAATTATCATCCAAGTAAAACTAATACAGTTGCTAATCCTTGAGCAGGAAGTTCATGGCATCTCTTCGGGCAATGAATGTTAAACTAAGTATAGCAAGAAATGGAGCCATTATGGCTAAAATTCAAGCTAAACCTGATTTTCTACAGCAAATAAAGGTGGCTCAGCAGCAAGATGATCATGTTGCCTCTATTGTGGCTCAATTGCAAGACAAGCCTGACAGTGATTATTCTTTGAGTGTAGATGGCAGTCTATATTACAAGCAGAGATTCTATGTTCTTGATCAAGTCAAGTTAAAGAAAATCATTTTAACAGAAGCTCACAACAGTAGTTATGCCATGCATTCTGGGAGTAATAAAATGTACCAAGATTTAAAGACTCACTATTGATGGCCACACATGAAACGTGATATAACAGATTTTATGGGTAAATACTTAATCTGCCAGCAGGTAAAGGCTGAACATCAAGTTCCATCTGGGTTACTCCATTCCATTATAATCCCTGAATGGAAATGGGACCAGATAATAATGGATTTTGTGATCAAGTTATCACTGACCAGAAAGAAACATGATCCAGTATGGGTTGTTATGGATAAGCTCACCAAGTCAGCTCACTTTCTACCAGTTTGGATGGACTATCCATTGACCAAGTTGGCAGAGATTTATATAAGTGAGATAGTGAGATTGCATGGAGTGCCTACTTCCATTATCTCCGATAGGGACCCATGATTTAATTCTCATTTCTGGAAGGCCTTACAGGATGCTTTGGGCACCAGACTTCGCTATAGTACTTCCTTTCATCCACAGACTAATGGAAAATCAGAGCGGGTGATACAGATTTTGGAAGACATGCTTAGGAGTTATGTACTGGAATTTCATGGAAGTTGGGAAAGATATTTTCCCTTAGCTAAATTTGCGTATAATAATAGCTACCAATCAAGTATCAATATGGCCCCGTATGAAATGCTTTATGGCAGAAAATGTAAAACACCATTATACTGGATCGAGCTCAGTGAAAGAAAATTGGTAGGATCAAATTTAATTTGAGACACTGAGAAAAAAGTATAAGTGATTAAAGATCGATTGAAAGTAGCCAAGGATAGACAGAAGTCTTATGCCGATCTGAAAAGAAAAGACATTGAATTTCAAGTCGGCGATAGAATTTTTTTGAAAGGATCTCCATGGAAGATGATTTTGACATTTGGTAAAAAGGGCAAGTTCAGTTCGCAATTCATTGGTCCTTATGAAGTCATCCAGCGAGCAGGGCTAATGGCATATAGATTAAAATAACCCTCGAAGTTAGAAAAGATTCACGATATTTTTTCATGTATCTATGCTCTGCAGATACTGATCGGATCCAAGCCATGTCATTAAACAAGAAGATAGCTAGATTCAATTAGATATGATGTATGATGAGTACCCAGTGAAGATTTTGGCACAAGAAACCAAGCAGCTTCTGAATAAGCAAATCCCATTGGTGAAAATTTTATGAAATCACCACAATGTTAAGGAAGCTACCTGGGAACCCGAAGCAACTATGAGACAACAATACACACAACTATTTAATGCAGGTAAAAATTTGAGTACAAAATTTTTTATAAGTAGGAGAGATTTGTAATGGATTGACAGTCCCGACGGTTGTAAATAGTATTTTTTGATGGGGAATAGTACATCGAGGTAAATACTCCGAAAAATGGAAAAATAATTTATTCAACCATCGAAAAATACTAGTCACTACGAGTTCGGCGATGAAATTTGAAGTCAATTTGAGATCAAATAGGCATCCAAGAGTCAAAAATACGAAAAAGTCATGACTTAAGTTAAATAGTAACTGGGTTGATTTTAGATTTGATTTGACCTTTAAAAATAGTACACGAGCTTCAAAAATTATCAAAATTTTCAGTTGGGACCTTTATGAGGTATAATATTATTTGGTAGAAAAAAATTAATTTTACGGTAATATCGAAAATGGGCTAATCGGATTGATTTTTGGCAAGTATGATCGAAAACGGATTTCGAATGAGCCAAAAATTTTTATATAGGCTAATTTAAATATTATAAGTATGATGAAATCATTTTTATCAGTAATTGAGCTTTGAAAGTTGGAGAGAGAATATAGGGTAAGATAAATGCAATTTTAAGGGTAAAATTGGGTGAATTGACTTGGTTGGACCAAATTCAACCCAAACAAGAACCTATAAATTGCTGAAAAATCAAATAAATGCAGAACATTCTCTAGATTTCCACCTTCTTCCTCTTTGAGCAGGCCGAACCCCTTATTTCCCCTCTCCCTTGAATTTTTTTCAATTTTCTCAAGATATCCCACTAAATAAAAGCTTGTAAAGGTGATTCCAACCCCACTTCCTCTATATTACAACCTTTAGTCTTCAGTTAAAAGCAATTAAGTGGTAGAAAACCAAGATTTAAAGTTAGAAATGTGAAATCTAGAGTTTTTAATTTAAATTAAAGGGGTAGTTAGATGAATCAAGATTTGTAGATGTGAATTTTGATGCTTTATTGATGAATAGAAGTTAGTATAAGAGCATTTTAATGAGTTAAAATTCTTGTCTTATGTAGAAAATAAAGAAAGTGAAGGAGTTTCTAAAGACAAAGGAAAAAGAAAGGAGAATTAGTGAGCCAAGAACAAAGCCAAGGTTAGTAAATGCACAAATCCAACCATTTTCCATTTATTTGCTGTAATTTGTGCTTAGGTTTATGTGTGATTAATGTTAGATATACATGTATGGTGTAATTAAACCATATAAATGAGTTTATGTGCCTTGAATAATGATTAACCAACTTAATTGGAAGAAAGAAAAGAAAATATATTGTAGTTCATATGGTGGCCGAATATTGCCTTAAGGTTACTAAGGTATACTTAATTGCAAGTTTAAATTGAATTCACATGTGATTTAACCCACCATGTTATGAGGTTAAATTAATAATTGTGAGATGAGAAATCAATAAATTTATATGACTTCTTAAACCTAGTCGAAATTAAGAGAAAGAAAAAATCAAGATGAGCTTTTGATATTTTAATGAAAAGAAGTAATAAAAGTATGCACAAGAATAATTAAGTGTATATTATTTTATTGAGATTTTTTATGGTAATATGTAGCATGTTCATGTGAGCATGATATTATACATGATTTGAAATATATATAGTTTACATTAATGATGAGTAATTAAGTCATATAATAAATTTTTATAATATATAAGTAATTTTTAATGATAAAATGAGGTATATAAGAGATAAATAATAATATTAAGTTTTGTTCTTAGCTGTCTGGTAATGAAATCTAGTACATGATATAGTTGGTTAGCCATAGGAACATATTTACCATGGTCAAAGTCATGATGACTCGGTTTGGTAGGCTAATAGTAGTCTATCCCATGGCACATGTTCACATATTACAATATTCATGCTCTGTGATCCTTTGGGATCATCCATTATCGGGCTTTTGGGTCTATATTCCGGATATTCAATTCAGAGATTTCTACTGGGTGATATCGGGGGGCATGATTAAGAAAATTAGTAAAATTATGGTGTGTAATAAGTATAAATTTATTATATAGGAATTATGAAAAAGGAAAAATAATAATAATAATAATAATAATAATAAAATCCACCAATAAAGATAATAATCAATAATTTGTAAAGAAAATAAAAATAGAGAAAGAAATATATTTATGTATATGTACGTGAGTTTGAAGTTTAATTAATTAAGTTAAATTGTGATTTTTGTATATTCAAATTATTTGTTCTGAATAGAAAATTCTTGGATATGCATTTACCACTGAGCATATTAATGCTCAGTACATAGTTTTATTTGACTACATGTAGGTCCCCATAAACTTATCGGAGCAAGCATACTAAAGAAACCATGAAGCTGGATCTTGGATAGTTTAGTTTTAAATATTTTGTATGTAACTCTTTTGGCATGTATATGTAAAAATAATCATAAAGTTGTAATAACATGTATAGATAAAGATTAAAACAAGTTTAGTACCTCAGTATACATTATGTATGATTATCATATGAGACTGCTTGAAGTAATTGGATGATGAATGTATGTGAATATTGTTATGCCCCTGAAGGGCTGTGAAAATTGCTTGATTGCAGGAGGATAGGTTAAAAATACAACCGTCACCATGCCAAAATTTATAGAAATTTTTTTAGTGAAGTTAGGTCATAAAGCATAAATATGATTTTAATTAGAGACCTTGCCCAATATTGATGGTTACATATGTATACTTTGATGGAGTTAGGGTGTTGCAGCTTCTACCTGATAAGCCAAATCACTGCCAACAGCAATAAAAGGCTGATCATCCATAACGATACATGAAGACTCTACAACTATAGATTCCTTAATTACATTCAATTAAGCTGTAGGTTTTTAATCTGCAATCTCATGATAAAAAGGTTGCTCCACTTCTTTAACTTGACTCTTTTTGAGCCTATGGAGTTACCTATCTTCAGTCTTTTTCTTCTGCTCTTCCCTTTTTAAGGCAGCTATCCTTGCCAGCTTTTTCCTTACCTCTTCATTAGCAATCGCTTATGCAATTAAGATAAAAAAGGCTTAGGTTGAATTGGAAAGGGAAAAAAAGGGTAGCAAAATACGATAATACACTGTAGAAGAAGAGAGAGAAAAACATAGGTCTCTCACCCTTTCCCTTCTCCTTAGCTAACAAAGGAATTCACTTAAAAGGATATTTGAGTCAAGTGCCCCCCTTCAATGATGGCATCCAAGCTTGCTATATCCTATCAGTATTTGGCCTACCCAATCACCAAATCCCCTACACTTATTAGTCTATACTTTAGACCAGGTTAACACCAAACCCCTTTCTTGCACCCGTTAGCACAAATTTTTCCTTAAATCCCTTTATAAAATATGAAAATTGGATGAGTTTCCTATCCTTCCTCCTGGTGAAATTATAGAAGCCAGATGCATAAGTTCTAGTGGAAATGAAATAATAGTGGCTAAATAATTCTACTATCGAAGTTATGCTAGGTTGGCATTTCTTGCACATTACTATGAAGCATGCAACAACCTTCTAAGCATGAGGGTTTAATTGTTTGGGAGCCACCCTATAGGCTTCTAAAATGGCCCTATCAAATCTATCATATGGGAATCTTAGCCCATACTAGAGGCTCATAAGGTAGAGAATGAAGAACTAACCTTCAGTAGGAGGTCCATCGCTACTGGGCATTAAAGAAAGACATGGATAAGAGTAATACCCATAAAGAAAACAAAAGTGCTTCCTGACTAACTTAAACTCCTCCTCAGTAAGCCTAATTTGATTGGTAAATTTTAGTTTTCCTCGATATTCTTGTAGAAAGCTAATATCAATGCCATGATAAAGCATAGACTCGAACAATTATGCCATTTTTACTTCAAGATGCAAAAATTGAATAATAAAAGAAGAAGAGTTCAATGATAGAAGCTTACCCAAAAAATTAAAAAGACAGGCAAAAATGCAAGAGATATGAAGACTCAAAATTAAAGAATCCGAGAGGAGAAAATCTTAAAAAGTTGAGAGAAATTTTAGAATAGGCTCACCAGGAATCTAAAATGCTTGAAAAGAAACCGGTTGAAGAGGAAAATCACTTATTTATAAATGACACATCAGTCTCAAAATTCAAAATAGGGATCAATAAGAAAACACCACATGGCCATGACATCATCACATTTCAGTTTATGAAGTGGTGTCTAACACAAAACAGACATTGCATTTAATGCAACGTTTCTGTCTTGTGTGTGCTCAGAATGTGAACATATGATTTTGACCTTAACTTTTTCATTCTCTCTTTTATGGATCAGAATATTATGAGAATAATATCATAAAAAATGCTACAATTTTTTAGACCACTAGAACCCAAAAAAGTTGGTCGTTAGTTGCGTATGACTTTATTTCTTCGGTCTTTTGCAGATCGGAATGGCAATTCCAGGTGCTAGTCGCCTACGATTTTGTGTTAGTAGTTATGCCTTAGGCTAAACATTTGGACCTTTATATAATATCACATTTCATTTTATAAAATTGAATTTTCTTCACATTAATATATTGTTGGCATGTTACATTATAATAATTTTTGTAAATAACAATCAAATGTTATTTTAACTATCTCTAGTCATTTATCATTAAAGGAAAAATAATAAATCAAGATAGTATGTATTTGATTGATAATCATGGGATGATTATATATAGTGATATAAATCAAACTTGTAGGTACCTGTTAGAGAACAAGATCCTAGATAGACTCTCTATGAGATGCTACACAGGTTAATATCATTAGCGATCTCATAATAGTTATGTTATCGATATTTAGACCTAAGATTATCATGATATCCTACATGAGAATCATTATATCTTAATATAATTAAATATTAGGGTTAATTATACAAAAGGCCTTAACTATAGGATCATTTTCAATATTTATACAAAACTTCATTATCTTACAATTCGGTCACCAAACTTTCATAAACTTTACAATGTTGGAACTTCATTAATATTTTTGCTAGTTTAAATGGAAGACGTTGACAGGGATGTTGAATTGGACAAAATATGACATATGAGATGCCTAGCTCGACACATGTTGATAGATTGGATGCCATTCAACCAATCTTTGCCTTTAAGAGGTCATGATCTGCTATTGAACCCTAGAAACACTATCTCTTCAATTTAGTTCTTCCATTTTCCATGTCTTTTTCTTCTTCTTCTTCTTCAAAAGCAGGCAAAATTATGTGATGCTACTATCGATTATGGGTTATAATAAGGACATCATGGATAAAAGAACATCCATACAAGCCATTTTATGGATGTTCTAGATATGGCAACATGGAATGTTGTGATTTTTTTCAGATGGGTGGATTCAAAGTCGAAAGGTTGCAATCGAAATAGAAATTTGTTACAGAGGAAGAGGTGTAAAGACAACAATCTTGGTCTTGAGAACATTATACTTCATATAAAGAATGAAGCATTGACAAGAGAAATTGAAGTGGTTCGAAGGAAAAATCAAGAGCTTGAAGCAAGAGTGAAGAAATTGAAGTCGAGGTTGAATTTGGCTTTGAGAATTGCAGCTGGTTTAGGATTGTATATTTTTTCATGAAATTGTTATTTCCAATTTAACCATTGTATTTAAGAATCTTAATATGGCTTGTTTCTGGTAATTTTTCTTAAATTTTAGAACTATCAGTCTAGAAATTATGTGTACATCACCGTTGAGTTGAATTTCTGAATGTTTAGAATGTAAAACCCATATAATCTAGAGTAATTATCGCATTTGGCAAGTGTGGTATACATTTCTTATATACATACTTCACAATGGTAATTTTGATATCCTATAAATTAAATTAGATTTAAGAATCAACTAAAATGGTGATCGTACATGTTAACCTAGAGTAATAATGGTGATTTGATATCATGTAAATTAAATTAGATTTAAGAATAAACTAAAATGGTGATCACACATGTTAACCTAGATTAACAATGGTGATTTTGATATTCTGTAACCTAATACTTCACAAAATATCTTGAAATTTGATATACATTTGTTATATACTTCAGAAAATACCCTAAAGTTTTAGTAGGAATACATCAACTGCATTGACAAAATACTAGTAGCCTAATAGCTAATGTAAAAAATATCATTCAAAACATACCCTATAGTTTCAATGGTTATAAATACGGTGACAAAATTTAGTCAACTAAGTAGCTGACTAATAAAACAACATTCACAAGATACAATTAATCATTTACAAGATAAAGTTAATCTTTTTTTGCTTTCTTCTTCAATCTTTGACTTTTTCTGATGGAAGGTTGGCTAGTTTACTTTCTGTGGACTGTCAACTTATTCAATCGTAGACTTCTCTTGATGGGAATTAATTGTTAGCTAAAACTTGATGGTCGGCTGAAACTTAGTGGTTGGCTGGAACTTAGTAACTGGCTGAAACTTGTTGGTTGGCTGAAATCTTTGCTAGACATCACTTGGTTTTTACTCCATCTTTTACCATATGGTGGACTTGTAGCTGGTGTATTAAAAGCATCACTACCGAGTGGTCCAACATCATCAAAAACATTGCCATATGGTCCAGCATCACCATGCACTACAAGAAAATTAGCAAATAGCAATGGAAATTAGCAACCAAATTTATCAAATTTTTGTTACTAATCAAAATTAGCAATTGAAAATAGCAACGAAAAATTTGGTTGCAATTTTGACGGTTGGTATTTTTAGCAACTGAATCTTTTTTTGTTGCTAAATTTAGCAACGAAATTTCAAATTCGTTGCAAAATCCCACCAATATAGAATGCAGTTAACTGGTCAAAATTAGCAACGGTAATTAATTTTTGTTGCTATTTTTAGCAATGAAATTGACATTTCCATTGCTATTTTTAGCAACGAAATTGACAGTTTCGTTGTTAATTTTAGCAATGGATTAGTAATTCTATTGCTAAATTAAGCCAGTATTATAAAAAAAGTTTACCACAGAATATTAATCGCCATTCCATCACTAAAAATTATTATAATTTTTTAATTATTATTTTTTACGCAAAATATATATAAATAATACATTACAAAATCACACTATTCCAAGTGTTGATCTTAAACATCTGACCAAATATTCATGTAGGTTTCGGTCGATACTACATGGAAGTAAAGAAGGGCTTGTCTCTGGAGTTATAATGCCTATTCCTAGTTAAATGAATACTTTAAATCAAATAAATTTATATAACTTGCAAAAATATGAAAAAGTAGGATATGTACCTTTTGATAGATGTTTTTGCAAGACATCCATCGAAGTCAAATGTAGAAATTTTATTTGAATCATGCAAGTCCACATCGAAGTCAAAACCTAAGAAAATGATTATATTAGGATTGTAATGCTATAAAATGAAGCATCATATAAAGAAGAAATCACTTACAGATCTAGTAAACTCAATAACAAAAATTTGCATGCCTAAGCAAATCCCAAGATAACGAATATTATTCTCTCTGGCATACTTGGCAGCCAGTGTCATTCCCCTCACACCACGATCTCCAAACCCACTAGGCACTAAGACCATGAGGCCAAGGTAGGTCTCTACCTTCCCCCCTAAATCCTAATCCTAATCCTCTCGTAAAACTCTCCTTATATACAAGGAGTTGCTGGCCTATCACAATCAATCTACTTTATATAAATAACCAAATAAAGTGAGCATTTATTCCAAAATCATAAACTTGTGAATTAAGGCGAACTATAGAGGTGGTTTAGATATCAAAATTATGGTCCTAGTGACATCAAACATGTCCTTTTAAATATAAAAAATAATAAAAGAGTAGTAAGGACTTCTGCATCACTGTATTAATATAAATCCTGGAAATGCAATACAACTAAAAGCAAAACTGACAGCATTGAATAATTTTATTTTTCATTGTATCAGTGTGTTTAACTAAGAATATTGTTAGTTATCATAAGTACATGATTAAATATCTTATCATATAATAATAATAATATCTATCATCATGCTTATATATATATATATATATATATATATATATATATATATATAATACATTACTATGGTTTATAATAACTGACAGTAGCTTAATAGAATATCATCAGTTCCTATGTCTCCTTTACACATTTCAATATACATAAATCTCATGAATTAATGTAACTCCTTAACTACTTACCAACACGTCATAGCGATATAATACAAAATGCTTAGGTATATTTATAAAGTAATTAAGTAAACAAAATTAAACTTACCCCTATTCACATTTTATATATCAAGTCATTATCGTAAAATAATGCATATTTTCCTAGTTTAAATACTTGCTATTTAAATGTGTTCTTAAATCTAGTATTTAATTGTACGGTAGAGCATTCTACACTTTTATGTCTTTATATTGCATATAAGCTAACCCATCATTGCTAATCACTCGTTAATAATGAATACTTTTTCATAGAAATTGAAGGATAGCAACTCATCATTCTATTATTAAAGCATTAATTTAGAATCATTTGATAATTTATTAACTTATTTTAATGATGGTTCACTAAAAAAACCATGTTTAAATTAGTACCTTATATATTTCTTTATAATTAACTGATATAATTTTAGTTCTTGTTATCCAATTATCCTTTACTGCCAATTATTCACAATTTAATCAATAGCATGCTAAATATTTGATTTCAACTAAGTAATTAACTATACTTAAATTAATTAATAGGGAGCTGTCTTACCAATACTCTAATACATCATCAAGGATGAATATTTATGGTAAATTAGAAAGACTTAAAACTAAACAATTATAAATAGTTATTCCTCAAATGAAAGTTTAATGAACTTGGGAGAATTCACCGTATCTACAAAAGGGTTGTTCTTTTATAGTTTAAACAAGGAGCAGACAAAGTCCACTCGGTTGAGCAGTAAAGGACACTCGGGAGAGTGTTTAACCACTCGGTGGAGTGGTATAAACCACTCGGCAAAGCAGTGTTCTACGGCCAAAAGAAATCGAGACCTGCAGTTTTATGTTTAACCCAAAATCTTTCCTTTCATGCAATCTATCAATTAAATAAATTAATCTCTTAATTTACTATCTTCACATTCATAGCAGAGCATAATGATTATTTAAATATCAATAAACCAATGCTTCGAATTAACATGCAAATTCATTGAATTGTTACTTGCTCTCCGACAATGCTTAGCACAGGTATCAGATTCAAATGAATGAGACAGAAATTATCTTATCCTGCACAAGCAAAATATTTATTGAGAAAAATGAAATTATCTAATCAAGGCATTTTTAAGTGTCTTGAGAGAAGAAATGAATTGATTTTGAACACAATGCAACGTTCAAGTGAAATTTCTTATAGCATATCAAGTAGAAGCTATTAAAATATTTACAAGACTTGTACAAAACCTTTTAATGTACTTGCAATAGGATTAAACATGATAGATTTATAAGATAAGGACAAGTAACTAAATCGTAGAACAAATGATCATATATAAAACAACTTGTGAAACAACAATAGGATGACCTTACCAACTGAAAAGGACAATTGGCGCAGAGCCTCAATGAATGGCATTGACTCGATATCACCTAAAAGGGAAAGAAAAAAGTAGTTATTAGCATATATATAATTTTCAAAGCATTAATGTATCTTTATTTCAAAGCATTTCACAGTGGCTCTACTAGAACATGATGCCTTGCATAGAAATTAGGTAAAGCTCTTTACAAAGGCAAATAAAATACAATATGGTGTGTAAAACATTTTCAAAAGACACAAGATTTACTCATGGACAGGAATCTCCAAGTGAGTGAAAGATGAAACCTCAAGAAGTGGTTTTGACAATGAAACATTCTCGAGTGCTTCAACTAGGATCATATATAATTATATACACATTAAACCAACTCTTAGCCATACATGTAATTATTATTTATATTCAATGCATAAGGCATACATCTCCAACTGAAGAAATGCAAAATAAAAGCAACTATTCCAGCATCTACATAAATCGCCAAGCTATAATTTTTCATTAACTTACTTCATAGTTTTTTGGGCGTCTTTCAACAAGCTAGTGAAGCCTTTGTCAGAATGAGTTGGCGAGACACAGCATCCCCATGCTCTCCAACAACCTCATTTGCTACATTCAGTGAAGAAACTTACAAAATCAAAACATGAACACTGAAGAAAATGTCGAGAAACCAAATTTAGTGTTTTATTAGTTACCCTTTTACTTCATGTAACTAAGTACACTTAGAGTTTGAGAACTGTCCACAGACAGTGACACCCCAACCATTGACTTGGCAGCTTTAGTCTGCAGAAGCACATCCAAAATTACTATTAAGGTCAATTAAAAAATATTTTCGAAATAGCCAGACAATCAAATGGACATGAAAACAGCACATCATTTTTTTAATTGTAAAAATAGGGTCAATGGAGCAAAGAGTACCATGCTTGAAAACTATAATAGTTCCTACACATCAGTATGAAATCTTGAATTAATCATTAAAGTGCAAGGGCTAATAGAGCAAAATTACCATCGATGAAAAACACAACAGTTCTAGCACTATCAGCATGAAATCATGAATTAATCATTAAAGTGCAATCCTCACCAAATTTGAGATAACTGCACTACCGGTGGTTCCTAAAGCAGCTTGGAAAGCCTTAGACTTTCTTCCATATTTTGGGGAGAAAACCGGCTAAATCACACAAGAATAAGATAAAAAACAAACAAAAAAATAGCAAGAAGAATACAAGAATTTAACGAGGTTCGGCCAACAATGCCTACGTCTTTGGTGGCGACTATTCTTTTATTCCAGAGAATATTGATTCTCTAACTTTTTTACAGCGGCACACAAAACTAGGTTACATCATTGGTATTTATACATAACCTACTAGGTATGCAATTACATAATTTTCCTGTACCCTAAATGTGTACACATGCTTTCCCAAACCCACTAGAATTTCGGCTACACATGCATGCCACTCAGACAAATTACTCCAGCTATCCGATCGGACAGTCTAGCTCTCTCGAATGTCCAGCTCTACCCGAGAGTCCTGCTCTTCCCGAGCGTCTCGCTCCTCCAAGCATCCTTGTCCGACTGTATATAATCTATATGTTCCTTCAATCGGATTCTCCTGAGCAAACACTCTGTTGCCCTGCATTCATCATCTGTCGGTCGGCTGGTATATAAGCCATTCCCAACAAATCACCAGCTTGGCGAATATCAAGCCCTTTTAGAGATTCAACCATGGACTTTCTCACACACTTAAGTGGGTTAGGCCACCATGCTTTCTAGCAACTACAAACGTTCAACAAGTCCAAACAATGCATGAACTTGTTAGTGGTTACTGGCTTCGTTAACATATCAGCTGCATTCTCACTAATGTGCACCTTCTGCAACAAAATCTCACTAGATGCAATCAATTCTCTGATCTTGTGATATCTTACATCAATGTGCTTAGTCCTCGCATGGTACACTTGGTTCTTAGCCAAGTAAATAACACTTTGACTATCACAATTCAACTAGATTCCACCTTGCTAAACGCCTAGTTCCTTCACTAGCCCCAAAAGCCATAATGCTTCTTTAACAGCTTCAGCTACTGCCATGTACTCGGCTTCAGTTGTGGACAATGCTACTATGGACTAAACTGTTGATCTCCAACATATAAGTCCTCCACCAAGAGTAAACACATACCCGGTCGTCGACCTCCTATCATCCAAGTCTCCAGCATAATCTAAATCAATAAATTCGATTACAGAAGGACCATCTTGCTGATTCCCAAATACTATTCCATGTCCAACCATCCTTCTCAAATACCTAAAAATCCATTTGACTACTTCCCAATGTTGCCTTCCTGGTTTAGACATGTACTTGCAAACCTGACTGACCGCTTGAGCTACATCCAGTCGGGTACATACCATTGCGTACATTAAGTAGCCGACTACACTGGCATATGGCACCTTTGCCATGTCCTTATTTTCTTTATCTATTTCAGGGTACTAATCGAAAGAAAGCTTAAAGTGATTCACCAATTGAGTGCTTATAGGCTTAGCTTTGCTCATCCTGAACCTGTCTAACACTTTCTCAACATAACCCTGTTGAGATAACCACAGTTTCCTTAAGCGTCTGTCCCTGTGAATCTCCATTCCAAGAATCTTCTTGGCTACTCCTAAGTCTTTCATCTCAAATTCCTGGCTTAACAAATCTTTCAAACCAAGAATATCTTGCATGCTCTTTGCAACAATCAGCATATCATCAACGTACAGTAACAGAAAAACAAAAGTCCCATCATCTAGGCTCTTAACATAAACACAGCAATCATACTCACATCACCTATAACCGATCTGAATCATGAAGGAGTCGAATCACTTGTATTATTCTCTAAGAGACTGTTTCAACCAGTACAACGATTTCTTTAACCTGCAGACCAGGTTCTTCTGTCTAGTTTGAGTGAACCCTTTCGACTACTGCATATAAATTCACTCCTCCAGATCCCCATGCAAGAAAGCAATTTTAGCATCCATATGCTCTAAATGCAAATCCCAGCTGGCTACTAATGCAACACTGCCTTGATTGAAGTGTGCCTGACCACTGGAGAAAAGATTTCCTTATAATCTATCCCCTTCTGCTGAGCAAAACCCTTTGCTACCAATCGAGCCTTGAACATTTCCCTTTCTTTTTCTAATACTACTAGTTTTCTCTTGTACACCCACTTTCATCCAATATCCTTTTTCCCCTCTGAAAGCCAAACGAGCTCCCAAGTTTGGTTTTTATTCAATGACTACATCTCCTCAACCATTGCACCCATCCATTTTTCTTTCTCCTAGCTTGTAATAGCTCCTTGAAAGGTAGTTGGATCATCACTACTAACTAACAGTGCAAAAGAGACCATGTCTTCAAAACCAAATCTGGTCGAAGGCCTTACATTTGTGCATCTATCTCTATCTCGGGCTAAATTGTAATCCTGTCGATCGTCTAAATCTAAACCTCCAGACACTAAACGTGATCTATCATTTCGATCGGCCACGACTTCTTCATTCTGCTCGATTTCCACGGGATGTTGTCCTAGTTCCAACTGTATCGATTCCGAACTAGAGCTCTCTCCTGGCACCTTATCTTGATTCAGCTATAACATAGACTGCTCATCAAATACAGCATTTCGACTAATCACCATCTTCTTTTTATTCGAATTCTAAAACTTATACCCTTTCACACCCTTCTTATATCCCAGAAAGATGCACCTCTTGGACTTAGGATCCAGTTTTGACCTTTCATCACCAGGTATGTGCATATAGGCAGGACATCCAAAAATGCGTAAATGTTCAAACTCGATTGCATGACCTGTCCATACTTCCTCTGCAACCTTTCCACCCAATGATGCACTTGGGGATCTATTAATGAGATAACACATCATATTCACAGCCTCTACCCAAAAGCTATTTGGAAGACTGGTATTCAGTCTCAAGCATCTTGTTCGTTCGGTCAAGAACCTATTCATTCATTCGGCCACACCATTGTCTTCCTCATCGAAAAATGCCTCTGAATCCCATGCTCCTCATAAAACTTCTGAAACTGTGAATCAGTATACTCCGTGCCATTATCCAACCTCAAATACTTGATCTTCTGACCTATCTGGTTCTCTACCTCAGCCTTTCATAGCTTAAACTTGGCGAAGACTTCTGATTTCTGCTTCAAGAAATACACCCAGACCTTTCTTGAAAAATCGCCAATAAACGTGATATAGTACTGAGATCCTTCCAATGACTTCTCCCTCATAGGACCCCACACATCCAAATGCACATATCGAGAATCCCTTCGATTGGCCGACCGTAAAATTGACTTTAGTTTGCTTTCCAATAACATAAAATTTATAAAACTCGAGCTTACAGCTTTTAACATCTTGTAATAAATTTCTCTTATGCAATTCAAACATCCTTCGTTCATTAAAAAGACCAAGACGCATATGCCAGAGCTTTGTGTTGTCATCATATGACTCCAATGAGTGAACTCCACCTACAACTGTACTCCCTAACAGCTTGTAGATATTTCTTGCAGTGAGCTTTCCTTTCATCACCGTCAATGCTCCCTTTACAATTCTAATGGTTTTCCTATCCTCATTTGCCTTGGGAATGAAACCATTCTTATGTAAAGTACCCAAGGAAATTAGAGTCTTCTTCAGATATGGTATGTGCCGAACCTCACATAGTGTCTGAACGGTCCCATCATACATTCTCACTCTAACTTCACCTATTCCTACAATATTGCTACATCTATCATCACCTAGATAAATCGATCCAGAGTTGACCGATCGATATGATATGAACCACTCCTTGTTCGGTGTTATGTGATATGAGCATCTAGAATCAAGAATCCATGTATTTATGAATTGAGTTGTTGATACCGAAAGCATATCTCCATCACTGTTGTCCAATCCTTCACTATGTGCCACATTCACTGACCTTTCATCGGTCTGCTGTTGTAACTTTGGATAGTCCTTCTTCATATGTCCCTGCTCCTTGCACTTATAGCAACAAACCGTCTTATTGCCTTTTGACTTAGATTTGGAATTCTGTTTTCCAAAACCTTCATTGTCTATCTTCCTTCCACGATCCTGATTACTCTTTACATACAAACTATCACCTTGAGAGCTTTCCCCTGCATTTTGCTTTCATTGGTTGTGAGCCAACAATGCTGTAGTTATCTCTTCAACTTTAATAGTTTCTTTCCCATATGTAAGAGTTGTCACCAGTTATTCATAAGAAGGAGGCAATGAATATAACAAAATCATTGCTCTATCTTCATCCTCAATTTTCACATCCAGCCTTACTAAATCCATGATTATTTGATTGAAGATATTTACGTGCTGAGCCAGATCTGACCCTTCCTACATCTTCAGGCCATACAGCCTCTGTTTGAGATATAATTTATTCATTAGTAATTTGGACATAAACTGACTTTCCAACTTCCTCCATATTTCTCTTGGAAAAGACAAATTCATTACAAGATACATAATCTCATCTGCCAAACACAACCTAATACTTGTCGCCGCACTCTGCTGCAACTCTTCCCAGTCTTCATCCTTTATTGTTCTCAATCTTTGTGCCCGTAACGCCTTGGAGAGTCCCTGCTGCACCAACAGATCCCTTACCCTTGTTTGCCACAACCTGAAGTTACCCTGGCCATCAAACTTGACCACTTTAAATTTCGTTCCTGACATGGCCATCTAAACCAAAGCTCTGATACCAATTGTTAGGGAGAAAACCAGCTAAATCACACAGGAATAAGATAAAAAATAAAAAAGAAAATAGGAAGAAGAATACAAGAATTTAATGAGATTCGGCCAACAATGCTTACATCCTCGATGGCGACTATTCTTTTATTCCAGAGAATATTGATTCTCTAACTTTTTTATAGCGACACACAAAACTAGGTTACATCATTGGTATTTATACATAACCTACCAGGTATGCAATTACATAATTATCCTGTACCCTAAATGTGTACACATGCTTTCCCAAACCCACTAGAATTTCAGCCACACGCGCACGCCACTCAGATAGATTACTCCAGCTATTCGATCGGACAATCTAGCTCTCTCAAGCATCCAGCTCTACCCAACCATCCCACTTATCCCGAGAGTCCTGCTCTTCCCAAGCATCCTTGTCCAACTATACATAATCCATATGTTCTTCCGATCGGATTCTCCTGAGCAAACACTTTATGCTCTGCTTCCATCATTTGTCGGTCAGCTGGTATATGAGCCATTCCCATCACATATAAAGGGAAAAGAACAAAACCTCTATTAGCACTTGCTTTCTTTCCATAGGCATCAGATAGAAGAATAACATCAGGGGAGTTCATATCTCTAAAATCCAAGCACCATCGTAGATCTTCCGATCTTAATTCAATCAGTTCAACCCCAACGTGAGTAATTTTTAATTTATGTACAATTAGATAAGGTATTATATCACTAGCTTGTAAAATGTTCTATAACACATAGTGACAGCAATGTAATTTTAATAGGAACAGGAAGAGTTGTTACAACTACACTACTTCACATCTAGTACAAAGCAATTTCAAAAAAGTTTTTATCCTTCTCGAGGAACACTGTGGCTAATTCTTTAGCCCAATTATCACAAAAAAGCATATGGTTCATAAAGTTCTTAGAAACTATTAGTAATTGGAGAACATCAGAAAGCAAGAAGTCTTCCACCATTGGTCCCTTACGTAAGGGAATGAGGAAATAAGAATGGTTAGTAAACTCATAAAAGCATACACTGTATCTGTGCCTATCCAGCTTGGAAAGGAAAAGGAGAAAAAAAGATATCAACCCTCATAGAAATTCTTCAACTTCAAATAAAATAAATGGATATAAATAAACTATTTAAATGTGTGCAAGTTATTCATCAGGAGAAGACTCATCAAAAGGATACAATAATCAGGTTTTTCTAAAATTTGCAGAAGATGGAATTGATTGCAGCAAATTTATCAGAATTTAAACCCTGGTAATATAAAGTTTCATTAATCCTTGTATGAAAAGCAGCTACAAGGAGAGTGAAAAAAGGGAGGGAAAATTCTTACAAACTCTCAGTAATAGATCTAAGACAGATTGTAGAGCAAGATTTAGTTCATCTAGCAAACCCCAGCAACCCTCCTTTAAAGCCTGCAAAGAAGTTATTTGAAAATATGAAATCATTGTCACAAAAACATTCCAAGAACCTCAGAATAAGAAGTTCTTACTTATAGCAAGATTCCATCAGACCACACAAATTTCATTCCATCATCACTCTCAATCGATAAGTTGGACCCAAACAAATCCATCAAATCAGTCTGCACCACAAGCCATCACAAAGTATTTCAACCAAATATGCTACAAGGAAAAGTACAACAAGAAGAAATTATAGCATGTAAATCATCAACAAGTGATTAGGAATCACTGACTTACTCAGATAAGTTAATACGCACAACCTTATACCCAGAATACTTTCGCAAGGTAGTAATCAAACTTGTTTTACCAACACCTGGGCTACCTTCCAGTAGTACTACAACAAACCACAAAAATATCAAGAAGACAAGATGACATTATACATACAACATAAAGAATAAATAGTAACACCAAAAAGCAGGAAAGGAGATAGACAGCATGTAACACCCTTATCTCACCTATCACTGTTCTGGTACGTCATAGACCGAATATTTTTTTCTTTTTTTTTCTCTACAATATTCCTTATAACTCATTTTTCTTACCTTTAACTCTTATATGATTATAGCTTACTTTCATTAGTTTGATAAAGATTCATTTACGACCTATAACTGTCTAATTCACTATGCATTTAATAAAATTTTTGCAATATAATAGATGTAACTTATATTAGCCCCCTGAAACACAAACAGTGTACACAGCCTCTCAGAGGCATAATCTTAAAGTATATATATATTCAACATTCATATCCACTTCACAACATTCACATAGCTACTACAATCTACTGGTCACTTATTACATATCCAAAATATTAACTTTATATACATGCCAACAATATAAATAACAAAACTTTTAGAAAAAGTCTTGCAAAATATATTCTTACTCCTGCTTTTGGGTACCTACACGCAGTAATAATTACTCGTTGAGCACTAATCATGCCCGGTGGTGACTAATAATCGATATATTTTCTATCATAACCATCAAAATTCTTAAGCAATACATTTTTACACAAACACTTATAAAATCATTTATTTACTTATTAAAACACCAATTTCAATTTATCTATAATATTACTCTTTTTTATTTTTATTTTTTTTAAACTTCCCTTACTTTACCATTTTGTCGGTTTAATCGCATAATGATGAAATTACCCTTAATTAGTTTATTTTGGTTTTTAAGCTTATAATTACTATATATATCACATCATTTAATGCTTAAGTTAACATTTTTGGTGTAAAATTTCATTTTTGTCCCTGTGACCCATAAAAATTAATTTTAAACAATTTAGCCATCAATTGACTATTTTACATTTAATTAATAAATTATTAACTAATTTGCTTACTTTTTACACTTTTGAAAAAAAATTACTATTTTAACCCTAACTTTTTATTTTCTTTCAATTTAGTCCTTTTCACTCTTTGCTGTCAATATTCATTATCTTTTCACTTTTTAAACATTTTATTTTTATTATGCCCCTAGTACAGATCCGACAAAAAATTTTAAACCGATACACGAAATATGTATCCCATGGGCCACCACTAATAGAGAAATGATTCCCAAGGAACCAATTCTTATAGAGCACTGCACTTTACACTTTCACTTTATAGTTAAGTTATGAAGATCAGAGATCTTACACATAGCAAAGCAAGTCGCCATGACTTGCAATGCGGTTAATATGTTCTTATGGCTAGCTAATTATATCTTGAGCTAGTTTTTACTGCCTGACTATTTCTAAGGGCACAATTATGCTTCTTTTATTTAAATTCCTTTATTTTAATGACTTTACTAACTATAATAAGTCCATAAAAATTCTTTAATTGACTCTTTATTCTTTTTCACATACAGTGAATTTAATTCCATTAAATTTATCCATTTTTTTAAATTGAATTATTCTTTAATAATCCAATATTTTCTATTATGCATATTCATTTTTATTTTTCTAAAATATTCTAATAATTCAATTAAATTCTATACAATTTCATATATTCATTATTTCACATTTATTTTCATTTTCCACTCACTTTGTGAATTATTTCACAATAATTCATGATTTTTACTGTATACATACACTTACAATAAACTTAGAAATTCTTAAATAAATTTCAAAAATTCTTTAAACATTCATGGACACTAATTATCACCATTTAAGCTAATTTAATATATTAATTATTGATTTTATGCAAAATTCCTTTTATTTTGCCTTATGGAGAATTTCAGCCACTTATACTAATTTACCTTAAAATTTTTTTCTACTTATTTTAAGGCTTCCATTTACATTCCACAAGGTTCAATTTTATTTTTCCCATATTGATTGCAACATTTAAGCATTTTAGCAAATTGTTTTCTAATTACATAAAAGAAATAAATTCTTAAACATAGAAAATATAAAGATTTCTTAGCCACTTACCACTTCCACTTGGTCAAGGGTGCCTAAACTACCTTTTCCTTACCTTTATCCTTTGCAAGCCTTCCCTTTTCTTCCTCTCCTACCATGGCCGACCAAAGAAGCTTAGATTTTCTTTTTTTTTTTTGTTCTCAAATGCAATAGTTAAGCTCATATTCATGATCTACACCTCAAAAACTATGAAAAAACACTAAAAATTAATTAAAAATACTAATTGTCTAAAGGTTATCTTAAAGTCTCAAACTTTGTAACCTTAATTTCTCTATTTCTCTTAATCACACCTAATGTTGGAGGCTATTTTGGTGTTCTAGAGTGATGGAATGACAATTTTTATGTTGGGTTTCAGTAGAAATTTAGAGTATATGAGAAGCAAATCAAGGTGAGAGAGAGGGGGAAAGAGTTTCGGCCTTGAGGAAAGAGGGAGATGGCTGAAGATTTTTTTAGAGTTATCTCCAGAATTTTAGCCCTTTTATATCTCTCTTATGGGCCCAAAATTGGGTTTGATGAGTGGGCTTAACCCACTTAAATATTAAGGCACATTTTAGGCTCATTAAGGTCCAATCCGAATTCTCTCTCTTACTCACTTTAAATTATTTCAAAAATAATTTCATCAATTTTATCACATCAAAAATAACTAATACATAAATTTTTGGCTCAATCATAGTTCGTTATTGATCCGATTCAAACTTATCGGTTCGATTCGACAACTGTCGGTACTACCGAAAATTTTAATTTTTACTATCAAAATATTCTACATAAAAATTCATGAATACTTGAAAAATCTGGTAATTTTTGGAGTTTGTTTACTATTTTTAATAATTTATGAAAAATCAAGTCACTTTCCCTACCAGGAAAATTGACTCGCTACATTTTTTGTATTTTTTTGACATTTTAAGGCCCATTTGACCTTAGTTTCACTTCAAATTTTAACTTTGGACTATCATAACCAATACTTTTCAATGGTCTAATAAAATATTTTTAACTTTCGGATGTACTTTCCGACTCGAAAATCACTATTTACCATCGAGAAATACTATTCATGGCTGACCCGGTATTGAAGCCATTATGTAGCAGAAAGACCAAGCAAAATTGCAAGACACACCAGGCTTTCGGAGTTGCATGGCACGTAATACCTGCAAAACATTTTTGCGTGTGGTTGGTGCCAAAAACTCAAAACCACTAGCTTTAGACTTTACATAACCTACAGAAATAATCCATTTGTGTAATACCCTTAATAAACTTAACACTGTTCCGATACACCGCAGGCTGGAAAATTTTTTTTCCAACTTATTCTTTTTAATTTCACAACCTATACTTAGTTATCTTAAATCCTAAAATGCCGATGACCTGAAACTGTCCAATTTACTATGCATTTAATAAAATTTTGGCAATATAACGGCTATAAATTGCTCTAACCCCCTAAAAAGCAAATAACATCCATAGCCTTTCAGAGGCACAATAGTCACATATATATTATCAAATCAAACATTTAGATATCCAAACCATTCATTTAGATCTATCACGTACATTCGATTTCACCAACTAAGTCTCATATTCATCACCAGGTAATGACATATTATAGTCCAAAATATCAACTCCAAAGTTTATTTACATCATACAAACCATAAGTATTATGTTCATATATATACATGCCACAAAAATTCAAAACTCTACTTTAATCAAATAAATCCTTCAGGGAATATTCTTGCTCCCGCTCCTGCATACCTGCACGCAGTCACAACTACGCACTGAATATTGACATGCCCAGTGGTGACTAATAATCTAAATATTTTCTATACTTAACTTAAAATCGTGCAATTATTCAAAAATTCTCCATGTTAATTTGTCGAGTAAATTCAAATAACATTTTCCCTTTTAATTAATATTTTTAAATGCTAATACACTTATATTCTTCAAATACTTATTTCTTATCAAATTGCACATTTAGTTCCAACTTTTAATTTTTATCAATTTGGTCTCTCTTTCTTGTTAATTTACAAATTTAGCCTTTTATACTTCTTTTTAACACCTAAACTATTAATTAAGGTACTTAACCTTAATTTTACACTTAGTTAAATATTTTTATACAAAATTTCATTTTAGTCCTTGTTGGCTACAAAACTTCATTTTAGTATATTTTAACCATTAATTTACTGTCTTATCCTTAATTAGGCAATTCTCAATTAATTTACTTAACTTTTACTCTTTTGGAAAAAATTACAGTTTTGTCTCTGAACTTTATATTTCTTTCAAATTAGTCCTTTTTCACTTTTAATTAACATTTTTCATTTGTTTTTCACATTTTCTCATTCTATTTGTATTATGCCCCTAGTTCTGACCCGACAGAAAATTCCAAATCGGATACACGAAAATTGAACCCCACGGGGCCACAACAAAAATAGAGAAATAACCCTCAGAGGGCCAATTCTCACAGAGCAGAGAATAGAGATAGAGTAACCATGGTGATCAGAGATCGAATCCATAGCATAGCAAGTAGTCATGACTTGCACCACGATACAGAGATATCCCTATGACCAGCTAATTATATCCTGAGCTAGTTTTTGCTACCTGGTTATTTCTAAGGGCATCACTGTATATACTTTTACTTGTACATATTACACAATTTATTTCAAAAATACTTTAATATTGCATATAAATTTCTTAAAATTTTATATGCATGTTTTTCACATTTCTTAACATTATTCCTTCATTTTATTGAATTATTTTCAAATAATTCAATATTTTTCATTGTACATAATTAACAATTTATTCCTCATTTATTCAATATAATATGGATAAATTCTCTAACAATTTATTTATACCTCATTTCACATATAATACCCATATATACATAATTTATGCCTTAAACCCTTATAAATTCCAATTTTCATTATTTACATAACTTACTAACTAGCTTTAAAAATTTCCATTAAATTCCATAAATCATATAAAAATTCATGGAAGCTAAATATGACATTTATAATTAATTTAGGCTACTAATTACTATTTTCATGCAAAAATCACTATTTTTACCTTAGTGTGATTTTCGGCCATCACTATAACATAACCCCAAAAATTTTATTTCTTCATTCTAATTATTCATATAGCATCAAATATATTCCAATTTTATTTTCCCCAACTTAATTTCAATATTTAAGCAATTTAGCAATTTTTTTCCTAATTACATAAAGAGAATTAATTCAAATAAATAGGAAATATTTAAATTTATTAGTCACATACCTCAATATCTTGATCAAGAGTGCCTAACCTTCCTTCTCTTTATCCTTATCCCATGAATTTCTTCCTTCACCTTCCACACCTAATACAACCAACCCATTAAACCTTAGTTTTCTTCATTTTATTGATCTCAAATGCCAAATCCAAGCTCAAAATCATAAACTACACCTCAAAATCCATGTGAAAATACTAAAGAAATAATTTAAATCTATAAATTTCTTAACTTCCAACTTACCCTAATTTCTTTAACCACTTGATTTCTAGCCTTCCCTTGCTCAAACCACTTGATTGAGGCTACTAGGCTGATCTAGAGAGATGGAACTTTAGTTTTTATGTTGGGAAATATGAGTGATTTGAAGTGTAATAAGAAGAAATCAAAGAGGGAAGATAGAGAGTGTATTTCGGCCACTTAAGGAGAGGGAGAGGAGACCAGCCAAATCTGAAAATTTCTCCAGATATTCTCTCTATTTATACCTCTCAATTGGGCCTAAATATGGGCTTAGCCTAATTATAACTTTAAGCCCATTTTAGGCTATTTAAGGCCCAAACCAAATTCTCTATCTTTCTAACTTCAAATCAATTCAAAAATAATTTCATAAATTTTATCACATCAAAAATAGCTAGTACACAAATTTCTGACTCAATCGGAGTTCGTTATTGGTCCGATTCGACAACTGTAGATGTCACCGAAAAATTCCATTCTCATTAATAAAATATTCTACACAAAAATTTATTAAGGTATACAAAATCTGGCAATTTTCAGAGTTCATTTAATATTTTTAATTATTTACGCAAAATCAAGTCACCTTCCTTATCGAGAAAATTGACTTGCTACCTTTTTCGTATTTTTGACCTTTGAAAGCCTATTTGACCTCAATTTCACTTCAAATTTCAACCTCGGACTCTGCATGACCAGTACTTTCCGATGGTCCAATAAAATATTTTTGATTTTCGAGTGTCTTTTCGGGCCCGAAAAGCACTATCACCATCAGGAAGTACTATTCATGGCTGACCCCGGTGTTGAAGTCATTACAATTTGAGTTGCATTTACTTTTATCTTAAAGGGCATCCCCACATTCTTAATTCAGTATGATACCTTTTTCAATATAAAATGGATCGAAACCGAAGGCATTATCGCATTGCATGTCATCACTAGAAGACATCTCTGCATTGGATCCAAGATCACCCCAGCCATAACTTTCCATAATTGCAAGATCACATAGCACGATATCATCACGCTATAAAATCACAATCAACCATTCATTATACACAGTAAATAAAGCTTCATAATGGAAATCAATATACATGTCAAAGAAGTCCATACTGTACGTGTTTAAAATGCACCAAACTACAATAACTCCAAGGCAGAGTATACTCACTTCTTCAAAAGTCTCCCCTTTAGCTCTCAGCAACACAAGAAAAGCACTGATCAATGCCTCATTAAATCCACCTGATCAATCAAAGATTTAAGCAACTAACGTCAAACCTCTAAAATAAGCAGTGAAAAAGTATTTATGATTAATTCTCGAATTTAATTATTTATAATCAGCATTTTCTAAAATTTTAAACAATTAAGTTAATTCCCAGTAAACTCTGCTTGAGCAGTCCAACTTATTGGACAAAAAAAGAAAAAAATAAAAATAAAAATAAAAATCAAACATAAGACAAGTTTTACTTCATTCGTTTATCTGCTCTAATATTGATGTCCAAACAAACTTTAATTTTTGCAAAAATGAATTTATTTTCATTAATTGAGATATCCAGTGAAAAGAGTTTATTGCAAAAATAAATAAATAAATGCATAATTGTTGTGTTTTCAACTCTTTTCTTGACAGCACATAATGATGACTTGAAATTACTTTATCTTAACAAATTATTTCCCACCCGAAGGAGAAGTACTAGAATTAGCTCTAGAAGTTTTCTCTAAGCAAACAATTCATTAACATTTTTCGATTAAAACCAAATACAAGGGACAATGTGCCAACAATCTAAAAAACCATACACTACTAACAAACAGAACACCAACATGATCTCACGTGGTGTTCATAAGTACCTAGAATAGAAAATTGTACAATCCTAAGGCCTATCTAAGCCATAAATTTAACCTTCAAAATTGACTTCAAGTAAAACCCTAGATAGCAACGAAACATGCGTATAAATCTTCCAAGAGAAACATTAAATTACTATAAACAACAAATTTTTCAAAACCTAAACTGTCCTTTTTCTATACCCTAGAAAAATCTCACCGTCCGCAAATTAAAAATAAAAACTAACCAAAACGAGTAAATTTAAATTGTCTTTTAGTATGAATATATAATAAATAAATAAATACCTTACCGAGTTCTGGTTGGTTCTTGTCTATTGATCTTTTTCAGATGCTGAAACCTAGAAAGAAAACAAGAAGAGGAACTAAACTGCCAGAGAACTTTCAACAAAAAGGGAGATAAAGATTGAATCTTTGCGCCAAGAGAATTATTGGGTTGAAGTTAAGAATTGAAAGTCGTAGTAGTTAAGAAAAAGAAGGGATCAAAGAGTGGAAGCTGAGCTTAATTTCATGTTCATATAAATACTATTTGTGTTAAAGTATGAGGCTGACTCCACTTTTTAAAATGCCAATTTGATTCCTCGTCAATATATCTGAAAAAAGGCCACTAAGAGATTGGGATTATATCCCACTACAAGAAAAACGCAAAATATGTCCTTGCTAAATGATGATTTTTCGTCGCTAAATCAGTTTAGCGAGGACAAAAATTTTGTTACAAAAATCATCCTAGCTGAAAATCCTCGCTAACTTTTACTAGGATTTAGTCCTAGCTAACTTTTGCGAGGATTTAGTCCTCGCTAAGTTTTGTGAGGATTTAGTCCTCGCTAAGTTTTGCGAGGATTTAGTCCTCGCTAACTTTAGCGAGGATTAAAATCCTTGCTAAATTTTGTGAGGGATTTAGTTCTCGTTAAATTTTGTGAGGATTAAATTATCGTTAAATTTTGTGAGGGATTTAATCCTCGCTAAATACAAGTTCCTTACTAAATTTTAGCATGCATTTTGTGACAAATATTGTTCTTGCTAAATTTAGCATGGGATTTATCCTTGCTAAATGTTGATATGAAATTTTTTGTTTTCTTAATTTAATATGAAAATTTTATTATTTAAATAATAAACTAAAAAAATAAATTTATATTCACTCAATATTTAATATAAAAATATATATATTAATGAATAAATTTTTACTTACAAGTGTATAACATTGCTAATAATATATCCAAAATAATACATCCACATATAACATTAACAATTGAAAATCATAAATAACTCATAAAATGCTAGTTGTTTTTAGTTTCTATAGTTGTGTAGTGATTGATGGTAGATAACGAAGAACTCCATCCAGTGTCATTACTAGAACTTGATCCTCCAATTGTTGATCTTGAATATCTGACAAGTGTTTGCATAACTTGATTAAATAAAAAAAAGAAGTAAAATATAACCTATATATAGATGACTAAATACAATAGTAACAATAAACAAGCAAAATATGACCTATATACTTCATATATAGATGAGTCTCCTATACTCAAGAGGCAATGCAAAGACAAAAAAAATTCTGACTATAACTTCTTAATTTGCTAAAATAATATCAAGATCATTTTTATGGTTAAGTATCCTAATATGTGTACATATTAATTTAAAAAATTAATTTTTTCTTATGTGACATTTATTTTATAAATATGAGACTGATTACAAAAATTAGATTGATTCATGAATATAAATATGAAGCGGTGCATATAAATTTTCTTTCATTTTTAAATCATAATAAATAATGTGAATATATATGGGCTAGGTTACGTATACCATTTGAACAATCTTAATTCCTTATTTTGAAATAATTAATTAATTTTGGTGTACTTAATAAAATAGACAATTTGAAGTAGCACGAGGGCTATTTGCTCCAAATCCAATCCATTATAGGTAATAGCTCATAATTTCGGAGAATAAATATAAATTTGATAAAATATAGTAAAATATAATAATTAAATGATTAATATATGAAAAAAATAATATGTTATTTTCTAATATGAAGTTAGTAAATAAATGATTGACTAATAATATTTTTTCTAACATTTTAATAGTTAAAATATCATTTTAAAACAGTAGTACGTGTGGCTAAATAATTTCATATGATTTTAATAAGATTTCAAGTATAATTATTCATCATTATTAAATTTAATTATTTTTAATAAAATGACCATCTCATTTAATTTCATTTTATTTTAAGAAAGTGTTAAAAGTATAATCATACATCATGATTGACTTAATTCTCATTAATAAACATGGTATAACTATTTCATTTCATTTTAATAAAAGCTTTAAATACATCATAACCTAACAAGATTAATCTTCAATTTATAGTTTTAAAAATCAAAGAAATTTGTTCAGTAGTACCCTTTGATGCAATTTATAATTTCAATAAGTCATTTTATAATCATTCTTCTTTAAATAATAATTTATTTATTAGTAGACTGCATTTAGCATAACACCTATTCAGGTTGCCAATTGTCTTTCTCTTTGTGTTGGTTGATTTTATCATCTTATAATTTTAATTGTGTAATAATAGATTTTGGATTAATTCTTGTAATATTGTTTAGAATATCAGTATTATTTACATACGGTATCAGAACGTATTATGACACTTCAATTTAAATTAAAGTTAAATTTAGAATCTATGGTACGAAATGAAATTAATATTATTTTATTACTTTCGCTATAATTTTACATGAATTAAATATTTAATTTTATGGTTAATTATCTTGTATTTAATTAATTGTACAAATTGTTTATTGCACGAATTATATGATTTATTCCTGTATCAAACTTTACAATCAGGTTTACCCATAGGAAATGAAAACTGGCAAATAAAAAACGCTTGAATATCAAAACTTACATGCAGAAACTGCAGTTGCAAATGTCTCTACACTTGGGACATTTCCAATCATCCAACACTGCTACATCTTCAGCTTTTTCTCCATACCTAATATAATATAATATAATCAAGCAACATACATCATGCAAAAGCTTAGGCACAACAAATCCAACAAACTTCCATGAGGAATGCAACAAAGCTTAGAACTCATCTTACTGTTTACTGAAACAGCAAGCTGTTTATTCTAAAACAGTAAATTGTTTACACTAAAATAATAAAGCTAGCTGTTTATACTAAAACAGCAAGTTATTTACACTAAAACAACAAAGCTAGCTATATATACTAAAACAGCAAGTTGTTTACACTAAAATAACAAAACAAACTATTTATACTAAAACAATAAGTTGTTTATACTAAAACAGCAAGTTGTTTACACTAACTGAGATTTAAAATAATTTAAGGATTTTCTCAAGGAAAAACAAATGCGCCAAATGGCTTAAGCAAAACCATGATTCATAAACTAAAACATGAAGCATCAAGAACCGAAATATGAAACTCCAATTTCGTGCAATTCAAATAGAAAAACAAGGATTGGACACTGAAAATTCAAGAAAAAGAAAAGGATAAAAAGAATTACTTGGTGACAAGTCTTGCCATTATCAGAATCATATATTCTACCACCAATAACGCAAACGCCAGGGCACTTGGATCGACTCTTCTTCTCCTATAGAGAAGCAACTTTGGTTTTAGAATCAGAAGCCGAAGAAGTAACAGCCATAACTGACGGGAACTGCAACTGGGAAAGTATTCCACGAACTAAGGAAAGTTAGAGAAGAATATAGAAAATAGAAGAAATGCCTTAGCCTCCATTGTAATTGTTTAAAACTTCGGTTCCCTCTTTGTGTAATGGAGGGAGAGATTTAAAAAAAAGTGAAACTTTTTGGGGGCAAGAATTGAAATTCTTGGAATTGGGATTTTGAAATTTTGGAGGGCAAATGAACTGCCAATACAATTTTAGGGATTTTCTATTTAACCTAAAATATTAGTTCCAACTTATCAAATCATTATTTGTAAATTTTAATAGTCATATTACATGAAAATAATTTTTTTTTAAAAAAGAAAAAGAATATTATTGTTTGATAAAAAATATATATACAATTTTTATACCCCTCCATTTTACTTTAAAAAATAATTTTAAATTTTTTATGAAAATTAAAACTTTTGTCATAGCTAAATTAGCGAGAATTAGTGTTCTAGCTAAATGTTAATAAAGGCATTAGTGAGGGTTACATCCTCACTAAAACAACAAGGACTACATTCGAAGCTAAATTAGCAAGGGCTATTTCCTTGCTAAATGGTTAAAACTCACACCACTTTACAAACCATTGGCAAGGACCAGAATCCAAGTTAAATTAGTGAGGACAGTAATCCAAGCTAAATTAGTGAGGATAATGTCCTTGCTAATGGTTAAACATCACACCCACCATAAATAAACCATTGGCAAGGAATAATCTTAACTAATTTATCACATGTTTATGTTAAAACAGCACGATGTTTACACTAAAACAACAAAGCAAGCTATTTATACTAAAATAGCAAGTTGTTTACACTAAAAAACAAAGCCAGCTTTTTATACTAAAGCAGCAAGTTGTTTATATTAAAACAGCAAGTTATTTTTACTAAAACAACAAAGCTTGTTGTTTATACTAAAACAGCAAGTTGTTTACACTAAAACAACAAAGCAAGCTGTTTAAACTAAAACAGCAAGTTGTTTACACTAAAACAACAAAACTAATTGTTTATACTAAAACAACAAGTTATTTACAATAAAATAATAAAGCTGGTTTTTTATACTAAAAGAGTAAGCCGTTTATACTAAAACAACAAGCTATTTATACTAAAACAACAAACTATTTACACTAAAACAACAAGCTGTTTATACTAAAACAGCAAGCTGTTTACACTAAAACAACAAAGCTAGCCGTTTACACTAAAACAACAAAGCTAGTTGTTTATACTAAAACAACAAGCTGTTTACACTAATACAACAGAGCTAGCTTTTTATACTAAAACAGCAAGCTATTTTATTATTCATATTCATTGGTATTGATAAAAATAATTTTATCAAACAAAAATATATATGCACTTTATATTACAAAATAAAATAGAATAAATATTATTTATTAAAATAAAAATGCTATTATACTATTTATAGTTGATGTAGAATGAATTATTAATAAAACTATAATTAGTTTTGTGCAACAAAATATCAATAATTTATCTAATTATCTTGTATGTGTCCTATATTTTTCAAACATATGAAGTAATTTGCACGTACACTTTTAATTTCATAATCACTTAACCTTGAAAAAAAATAAAAAATTAATATGAAAAATAAAGTGAAATATGAACTTTAATTAATCAAGTATGAAAAATTAAAAAATTAATAGAAGGGTAGCATTGTTAATCTAAGGTTTTACAACAACAAAATAATTAATCAAGTATCATTAAGATCTAGCATTATCATTAATCAAGTCATGCTGAAATAAAGACAACCAGCATTACCAAGTCATGCTACATAAGATATAATATTATTATGATACTATATAACGGTAAGAGCTAAAAAATATATGCAATTTCTCAAATCAAGACAATAAGTACCCTCTTCGATGAAAAACTTGCAAACAAAATTTATGATACAGACTTTTATGATACAGATAATGAAATGTCACCACACAACAATAAATATTATATTAATTAGATCATGAATGACATATATTGGAGATTATAATATTACTAGTATTTTATTCATCTTTTAGTCATTTAATCCATGGATTAAAATAAGGTGGGCCCGGTCGAAATTAATAAATTTATTTATTTATTGGCTAATTAATCATTTGAAGACAAATAGTGAAATTTTAATCATTAGTGAATAAAATGACCTAATATATGTATAATCAAACAGATGTAAGAACAAGGCACTAAAAGAAGATCCCACCTAAATGTAAGAAAAATCGAAACATGTCATAATCACCTTCACACGCGGAAGATGAGAACCCCTTAAATAGAAATAAGCATTTCAAAACATTAGCAAAAAAAAATATCTCTCTATAACATTTTGAAAAGGTTAATTGTATTTTTAACTGTCCCATTATATTTTACACATATTTATTAATTAGTTAAAAAAATTTACCTAGCTAGGATTTATTCCAAGTAAAATTAACAAGGATAATGTCCTCGCCAAATGCTTCATAATCAAATGGCATATGACTCACGCTTTGGTGAGGGAATTGTCCTCGCCAATTTAACGAGAATTTTATTCCAAGCAAAATTAGCAAGGATAATGTCCTTGCCAAATGCTTCATAAACCAAATAGCATATGACTCATGCTTTGGCAAAGGAATTATTCTCGCCAATATAGCGAGAATTTTATTCCTCGTAAAATTAGTGAGGATAATGTTCTTGCCAAATGCTTCATAAACCAAATGACATATGACTCACGCTTTGACGAGGAAATTGTCCCTGCCAATTTAGCGAGGATTTTATTTCTCGCAAAATTAGCAAGGATAATATCATCGCCAAATGCTTCATAAACCAAATGGCATATGACTCATAAATTTCCTCGCCAATTTAGCGAGGATTTTATTCCTCGCAAAATTAGCGAGGATAATGTCCTCGCAAATTTAGCAAGGATTTTATTCCTCGTAAAATTAGCGAGGATAATGTCCTCGCCAAATGCTTCATATATCAAATGAAAAACCATTTAACCGTTAGCGAGAATTTATTTCTCCCAAAATTAGTGAGAATTAAGTTATCGCTAAATGGTTCATCTATCAAATGCCAAATCATTTAACCATTAGCGAGGGATTTGTCCTCGCTAATTTAGCGAGGATTTGTTTCTCGCAAAATTAGTGAGGATTATGTCCTCACTAAGTCCTTGCTAAACAGTTCATATATCATTCTAGCCATGAATTAAGATTTAGCGAGGATTCTGTGCTCGCAAAGTTGTCTCTATTTCTTACATCAAAATTTTGGTGCCAAAAATTAGCCACAACAAAAATTATTTATCGCTAAATTGTCGCAAAATCTATTTTCCCACTAGTCCACAACAATATTTGCGATAAAAATCATTTTTCATCGTAATGTTATCGCTAAATGGTGCATTTAGCAACAAATTTTATTATCCTCGCTAATTTTCATCGCTATTCTATATTTTTTTATAGTATCTAGTGAGCAAGATAACGGATTTAAGCGAGGCTGAGGGAGAGAGCGAGGCAGATGGTGAGGGCAAGGGAGAGATAAAATGAAGGTAGAGAAATAAGAGGCCTTTTATACCTAGGGTAAATAGCAAATTACCAATGAAAATTTAATTTGGTTGCAATTTTAGCAACGAAAATTTAATTTTTTTGCAATTTTTAGATCCAAATTTTTTCTATATTTTTAGGATCAAAAATACCAACGGAATGCAAATTCCATTGCTAAAATTG
Source organism: Excoecaria agallocha (assembly GCA_037975025.1). Taxonomy (NCBI): domain Eukaryota; kingdom Viridiplantae; phylum Streptophyta; class Magnoliopsida; order Malpighiales; family Euphorbiaceae; genus Excoecaria; species Excoecaria agallocha. The sequence goes on along the minus strand of CM075810.1, from coordinate 41,388,345 downwards.
CAATCGAATTGTTTTCGGTTGTAATTTTAGCAATGAAAATTATATTCCGTTGCTATTTTTAGACATAAATTTTTTCTCCTTTAGAACCAAAAATACCAAAAAAACCTAAATTCCATTGCCAAAATTGCAACTAAATAGATTTTTCGTTGCCAAAAGAAAATCTGTTGCTATTTTTAAATCTAATTTTTTTCATCTTCTTTGGACTAAAAATACCAATTGAATGTAAATTTTGTTTCTAAAATTTCAACCGAATTATTTTCGGTTACAATTTTAGCAACAAAAATCCAATTCTGTTGCTATTTTTAGATAAGAAATTTTTCTCCTTTGAAACTAAAAATACCAACGGAATCTAAATTTTGTTGCTAAAATTGCAACCAAATTGATTTTTCGTTGCCATTTTAGCAACGGAAAAGCAATTCTGTTGCTATTTTTGGATCCAATTTTTTTCATCTCCTTGGGACCATAAATACCAACGAAATTTAATTTTTGTTGCTAAAATTGCAACCGAATTAATATTCCGTTGCTAATTTAGCGACGGAAGTCATATTTCGTTGCTATTTTTATTCCAAAATTTTTTTGCTATCTATTGGCGCCTATTTTAGCAATGGTATTGGATTTTATTGCTAATTTTCATTGCTAAATTTTGAAGCTAAAAATTCTCTCCACTTTTAGCTACGAAAGACAACCAAATATTAGTCCGTTGCTTTTTTTTTCAATGTTTAACCAATTTTAGCAATGAAAATTATTTTCCATTGCTGTTTGAATTTCATTGCTAATTTAGCAACGAAATCAATTCTGTTGATATTTTCACATTTTCTTGTAGTGATGTGGTCTAGTATCATCAAAAGTATCACCATGTGGTCTAGTATCATTAAAAGCATCACCATGTACACATGCATCATTGGGCTCCACATGTCAAAATGCCTAATATTTAAAATGCATGAGTTATCTACTTAATTATAGAAAAGGGAAATGAACTATGAAAAGGATGAATTGGTTGAGTTGCAGAAACCTCACTGTCCTTAGTAGTTTTCTTCTTTTTCATATTCTTGTAGTTGATTTCTTTTGTCCTTCAGGTCTACATGTCCTGATGTTATGCCCTGGTTTCCCATATTTTTTTTCATTTCATAGTTACTCCATGCTTGCCTAACTTGTAAGGATTTTTGGGCTCATTTGGATCTCTAACCCTTCTTTTCTTGGGTTTTCCTGTCTGCCTCTTCTCAACTGGTGGTAGTGGTTGTTCATACTCATTTTCTACCCATAAATTTTATCCATTGAGTGGATTTACATGATGGGAATACACCCTCATATATGTGCTTCTATGGAAATAAGGATGAACAAAGTCTTCTAACATTTTTTTCAGGAAGAAAATTGAGGCCACAACATGTACACATGGGATTCCTCCAACGTTCCATTTGTAGCAATAGCAAGTATTTTTACCCAAGTCGACTACAAATGCCTTTTTTCCTTATTCCACCTTGAATTGATCTTTACCATTCCATCTTGGAGTTCAGAATGTAGATATCATTTTCATTCCTTCTAATTTCTTTTGTGCTTTTGGAGTGATGAGACCCTAATAATTCTCTATAACCTTCCTATTCTGAGGAATAAACTCCATGATATATGTTGAAATGCCTTTAAGCATTGTTAAGATTGGCTGGTCTCTCAAATGTATGATGGCATTATTGAATGACTCTGATATATTATTACAGATCTTCTCACACTTGGGTCTTGGACTGAATGCATGCACTGCCCAGTGACATTTGACAATTACCATGAGGTGATTATATGCTTCTGTCTCTTTTAGTTGTATTCTATTCATGTGTAAGTTAAATTTTGACTTTGTTGTTGTCCTAGCAGTAGCCTGCATAAGATCTTTGAGTATCTTTCCTTTGAATTTTGACTTAAAATTTTGATACAAATGTCTCCAGCGGTATCTATAGTCTGGTAGATTCATTAAATCCTTACCCGCACATACTTTTCCTTTGGGTCCCTAAAAAACTGATCACTATAATGCAAGAATACAGTGATGTATCAAGGTGGCATTTTAACTTTTTCCTAAACATTAGACATAAATAACAAAAAACAAAACAAATAAGATTAAGTGGTCCCTAAAAACTCATATTCCAAATACCCATTATCAAAATCAAACAAAACAAAATGTAACACCATAATATTTAAATATTATTTATTAACGTATATAATTTAAATGGACCCACACATCATGTGAAAAAACATCCAAATTATGTCTATTATTGATTAAAGCAATCCATCTAAGCTCAGTGGTCCATGCAAAACTATTTGATATATAAAGTATAAAATATCAATCATCATCCCGATTAAGTAAAAAGCCAATTTATGAAGTCAAATAAAAGCAAAGCAAACCAAATCAACATGTAAAATAGAAAGCCTTACATGGGTCCATGAAGCCAATTGCGATTAAATATAAAGGGATTGTTCTTATGTAACAGTCAAAAAATCAAATGTCAAAGAATATTTCCAAAACCCAAACACTCCTAAAAACAAATTAGTAATTTTGCATAAGAAAAGTCCATACCAAGGAATATCGACAAATACATCAACATTTTTAGATTTAAATAAATAAATGTGCATATAAAGTAAGAAATAAATGTACCTTATTAATCGAAGTCGCTAACCGGATAAATCTCGATCTTCATCAATCAACCTCACTGGAAGTCAACAGTGATTGGATCTTGATGGAGAATGAGAGAGACACTTTGCTGCTCTCTTAAGTTTTCCCTTCGCGCTAGGGCATAACTAGATTTAGGGATTTCGTAAAAATGTCTAAGTTTCAACTTTTCTACTTCAATCCCAAAATGCATCATTTTTAAGTAAGATGAAGATATAACACTATTGAGTCCAGCTAGGCATCCCACGTGTCATATTTTGTCCAACTCAGTATCCCTATCAGCGCTTTCTATTTAAACTAACAAAAATATTGACGAAATTCCAACATTGAAAAGTTCTTGAAAGTTTGGTATTCGAATTGTAAGAAAATAAAGTTTAATACAAACATTGAAAAGTTCTCTATGGTTGGGGATTTTTTTGTAATTAACCCTAAATATTATATTTAATCGGATAATCATAAAAGTTATGATTGGACATGATGAGAATCATACATATGATAATGAATAATCAAAAAAAAAATTTATCCCTCTCTTATGAGAGAGATATATATTGGGGCCCTCAATAAGTAAGACTGAGAAATGCATAGCCATACTCAAATCAATTGATGAAGCGATCAATGTCATTTGATACTATCAATCTACTTAGTGATCAAGAAATTATATGTTTGAATTATATAAGTTTGACATGGACCATGACTTATGTTCAAACAAGATATCATGTGACAAAAGGATTATATTATGTTCTATTAGGTTAAAATCAAATTATAGATATTCATATTATCTGGATAGTCATAATATCTTGTTAGAAGCCGCTTATGACTTGTGGACCTATGATGGGATTGGAACCCACTGCGAACATAATATGAATCTATTGGATCATACACATGAAATTTGATGAACGGGCTAAGAGTTTTATTTAGGCATTTCGAATTTTAATTTGACATAAATAAAATTCAAAATATAATTTTAAAGATAAAATTATAATTGTAATTATTTAAATAAAAAATAAAGTGTTTTTTTATTCTAATAAGAAAATATGTGCTTGGAATTTTCTCTCTCTAAATTTGGGGTTAAGTTACTATATATGTGTGTGTGTGTGTGTGTGTGCGCGCGTGCGTGCACGCGCGCGTGTGTATTTTAAAAAAACCTTAAAGAGACAAGTGATAGCCGTCCTTTTGAGTATGGAGAGAAATTTCATTTTTTATAACCTTGAGAAGAATACATAAACCCTAGTCGCTAAAAGAAGGGAGTTAGCACTTCAGGTGATTCGAATCATCATATTCCAGTGTGGATACCAGTAAAGGGTGTTCGTTTCATGTGAGGCAACACTTAAAAAGTTATTTTTTTGCGTTTCAATAGGTTGGCAAGCATTCATATTCTTTCTTCTTGAATCAATTGGATCGTATGGATCCTGGTGGGTTTCATTATTTCGCTGCAAGTTTTGTTTTATATAATTATTCTAAACCCAATACTTTTTTTCTTCTATCTTTTACATATCAAAATGGCAAATCTAGGCGCTAGTCGTTTATGACTTTGTTCCTTCGATCGCTTAAGCCCTTATTCCTCTAATTCCTTACGGATTGAAACTCTGCACATCATAAATCTGTGATGCACACTTCTCAAAAGCTCTACCATTTTCGAGATAACTAAAAGGCCTCCTTGAGCACTAGTTGCCTCGATGCACTTCTTTCAATCTCCATGACAGATCAGAATGCTACGCGGGGGGTGGGGGGACAAATGATAATACATTATTTTTCATACTAGGGCCCGATTCAACAGTCACAAGCCCAAAATAGCTCAGGTCCAATTACCTCCTATTGGCCCACCGGTCACTTGTGCTAGCGTATGTCAGCACGGCCTGATCGGGCTTGATGTCTAATCAAGACATATCTCCCTGCTTGTCACATCATACAACTTTGACTCTGCAAGATATCACATCAAACATCTAAACCTGCCAATCGCAGATACTTGAGATTTTATACTTGAGTACTCTAACTCTTAGGTCCTAGCCATCTAAAGACTATATATACAGAGAAAAACTTTATAAATAAGATATTGCTCATACCGCTTCTCCATCACTAAACTTTCTTTCTCTCTCTCAAAATCCTCTAACTTAAGTTTTGGAGTGTTAATCCCTTGCATACCAAGGGTTGGTTCTTCTTTATTTTGCAAATCTACTCGTCGCACTCAGCAGATCGGTCTAATTGATTCTCAATCCATTTTCATCTACTTTCGTGTTTAGACAACCAAGGACTTCTCAAACATAATTTGTCACATAGCCAGAAACCTTACAAGAATATGAGTGACCTAATTCACATATCGAACTAACAAAAAGAAAACATTGCATAAGCCTTTTGATTTGAAATCACTACTAAGGCAATCACACACCAACCACTTGTACATGTCCCACTGTAAAAATATAAAATACTATTATTACAGTTTTTTTTTTTTGCAATTGATGTAAACAAAATATTAATAAAGTTAGAAATATAGGAATTAGATTTATGCAATAAAACCTTAAAGATCTTTACTTATAATTTATTTAATATATGTTCACATTCACAATTATAGTTTTTTTTATTAATGAATAAAAATATATAATTATAATTTTTTACGTATAAAGTATGTGTGCATAGCTAACTATTGTATCAATAATAAAATATTGAATTAAGGCTTAAAGAAATACCGAAAGAAAAGGCGAAGAAATTAAAAAGAAGGACGTGAAAACGAAAGTAAGAGAAAAAAGCAATCGAATGATCATCTTTTCATCTTCCTTTCCCGAAGGTCATCAAGTGATGACGAAACAGTATTAAAATGGAGTCGGCTGATTGCAACTTTTGGTTTTTAGCGACAACAAATAAACACAATTTCGACAAGAGAATTTAAAGATGCATGATTGATCTTTGATATATATATATATATATATATATATATATATATATATATATTAATAACAATTTATATTTTATAGTTTAGCTAATTTTAAAATAATTTTAATCATTTTTAAAGTAACGGTAAATTTACAACTATCAATCCATATATTATTTAAGTCTAAAAAGAGAAAACAATAAAAATGAAACAATAAAATGTTATAATTATGGTTGAGTTAATTTCATATTGGCTTTGGTAATTTTGGAGGAGTAGCAAACCCACCTATGAAACCTAACTCTCCAAGAACGATCACAAACTTTAAAGACAAAAAAAAAACTAATTATTTATATACATCTCGAATCATAGAGATATATGTGCATATCACTAAAATTTTAATTAATGCAATAATACATCTACAATTACTAGAGTCTATAGTTTTGGTAATTAATCTTTTGAATAAAAAAAATAAAACTTGAGTAATTTTCCAATTTTTTACATAAAAGACACACACCTCTATATATATAAGGATAAGGATTAACTTTGCGTTTAAACTATATAAAATAGTACAAATTTATTTTTAAAATTTTTAAAATATCCACGCTGTTAGCAAACTGATTTACATTTACCCTTATTTGTAATAATGAATGCAAGTACGAACCATTTTATTAATAGTGATAAACATTAAAAAGTCTTTATATGATAAGAGGAAGCGTTGGCAGTTATCGAGCTAGTCGAATAACTAGACCTGTAAGAAGAGTGTCCGGTCGGACCCAGATATTAGCACTCTAATGCTTAAGTTAGTAATTTTATAGATAGAGTACTTTAAAAGGAGTGAGATGATCTCAGGTATTCAATATCTAAAGCCATTATTTTTTAGGCTATTTATAGGAGTTTTTTGGAGTACTTGAGTATCTTGGAGAGTGATAACCGTCAATTAGAGTAGTTGAGCGGTGATGTGATAGGAAGTAGGTGAAGAGTATAGGCATTGGCTTGTATCAGTAGACTGACAGGACATGTTATCTCATCAGTCCGATCGGACATCACACTTTCCTGTGCTGTATTTCAGCTCACGCTTTACCCTTTTGCCATTGGGCTTGGGCCCTGTTTGGGCCACACCGATTGGGCCTTTGGAAATATATTTTTCTCAGTTATAACTTGTCCCCCCTTCCAACGGGTCCTATTGAACGAGGTATCATTATATTATTTTTGGCGGGATTTTTAAATTTTTAGGAGGAGCTCACTCGAGGGGATGCGTCTGTTTCCCCCAGACAGCTGTTTTGTACTTAATGCCAATGCCGCGCGTGTTTCCAGAACGACGCTTCATTTTTTGCAACCGCAGTGATGGGTCGAGGACACATGGTGCCTATCCGACGGGGAGGCTTTGGAGTATTCTGGAAGTTTTTCACCTATAAACAGGCAGGACTGAAACAGATTTTCTTCACTTTTCGATGACTCTTAACGAAATTTTGCCAAAATCTCTTTGTGAACTTTGCTATTTGAAATCCTTGCCAAAAAGATTCTTTTTTTAGGGAAGTACTTTGAATTTCGGGGAGTTTCAAAGTGTTTGCGAGATTACCCAAGTAAGTAAGCAATTCTTGCCTTTGATTTTATTTTTCACTCGTCACATATACACTTTTACTTCTCCTTCGCAAAAAATGGCTTCAAGCAGTAGCCCACAGATAGATAGAAACTTCTTGGAGAATTACAAGAATCGTGAGCCGCTCGCTCGGCGTTTGCGATTGACAAAAGCGGTGGCAGAAATTCCTTCTCGATACCACCTCCGGCAGAGGTATCAGTGATGGCCTGCCCTGCTTCCATTGCAATTACAGAGGAGCCTTTTGGCCGTGAGAGGAACTAATGGTTCATATGTCATTTATGGAGTTTGGATACGGGAATAAGGCTTCCCTTTGGCGCATTTGAATCGGCACTGCTCAGAGTTTATGGAATTGCCACTAACCAATTGATTTCGAATGGATGGAAAATGGTAACCTGTTTCAAGATTTTATGCAGGATAGAATTGGTGGCCCCCACTTTGAATCTTTTTACTCACTTTTTTATATTTTCGATCGAAGTGATGGGTCAGAATATTACTTTACCAGCCGACGGCATCAAAAGCTCTTTGTCGTTCCATCTTTCATGAAACATTTCAGGGAGAGGTACTTCTTAATGGGGATGGCTGATGGCTTTGGAGTACCATTAATCCGATCAAAAGGGGTGACTATTTTGAACGATCATGATGTCGGTCGATCTATGTATGAAGCCGACATCAAAAAATTGATGGAAGCCGTGGTGAAGAACGGTCGGCCATACGATTTTGATTACCTTATGAGAACTTTGTCCAAGCCTACACGCTCCAATGCTGGCACTAGCATAGAACGTGAGCATTAATATTGGAGTGTGAAGAAGGATGCCTATTTTTGTTGATTCATATATTATATGTGCATTTATTGTACCAAATTTTAAAATGAGGTACTTATCTTTGTTTTGTTTATACGATGCAGCTATGAACGAAATGGCAAGAGAAGAGGAGGCCGAAAAACAACTAGTCGATCGGACCAAAGCTAAAAGAGAGGCATATCGTTTGGCTAAAGAGGAGAAAAGGGCAAAAAAGAGGAAGATTCTGCCTGTTTTCGAGGTTCAGGCCTCCAAGAGTGCAGCTAGTGTTCCTATCATTACGACAACGGCTACCTCTTCTGCCACTGTAGTTGTCCCTACAACCCATTCTCCTTTAACCATCTCGGCTCCATCACTTCCCCCTCAAATCGCGGCGGAACAGCGCCTTCTTGGGAGATGGAGATTAAGGGATGAATATAACGAGGAAGGGCCACAACCGTCTCCCCTCACCCAGCTGTCTTCACAGCAAATGGGCACACTGGCAAATAAGGCAATACGCAAGAAGATTAAAGAGGCAGCAAGGAGTAAGGCTGTCGAAACCATAGCTGTTATCGATGCCCAGATTGCCGCAAGGGACAAAGAGGTAGCTCAAAACGAGCCAAGCCAGCAATCTTCGGGGAGAACTCAAGAAGGCCGGGCTCCACCCTTGGAAGACATCCTGAAAGGGCGGTTTGGCAATGACTGGTCTGTGACCAATAAGGACGTACCAGCCTTCATTTATCAAGGTCTTGCTCAGAAGAGTGATTTTAAAGCGATGATAAAGCTCAGTTTGCTCTCCCGGGAATACGGGCTATTTCAGCAACAAAGCCTGGAGGTAATACTTACAGCTTTCATTTTTATCTCTACTACTTTTTTTTACTAGTTCCTCTACTTCCTTTTCTCAGCTGATTAAGAGGGGGCTTCATATACATGGCATGGCGGCTTATGCTCGATTAAAGTGGGAGGATGTCGTTCGGCAAAGAAAGGAAGATGAGACGGCCATCGATGTGACGAAGAAATAAGTTATGCGCTTAAAGTTGGAGGCGAAAGAGCTAAGGAAGGAGAAAACCCAACTAGCTCAAGACCTTAAGTCTCGGCAGAGCGAGGTGGATCGCTTGAAGGGAGATGTGGCGTGCCTTACTACTGACAGCACCTTGTGCAAGAAATACGAGGAGGAGTTGGACAGGCTGAAGTGCGAATGCTCACAATTGAATAACGACTGCCTTAAAGCCAATGCTGACAAAGATAAGGCACTTGCGAACAAAGATAAGGTTCTATTGAAGCACGACCTTCTCTTGGCAGAGAAGAATTGTGTGGAGACAATTTTGGCGAAAAAGGAGGCGACTTGGGCTAAAAAGTTGGCAAAAGCATTGGATGCTAAAAGGGAGGAGGTCCTTGATAAGTTGGGCGAGGCGCAAGGGAGGTTGATGACTCAGTTAATCTATGCAGCCAGGCAGTAGTTTCCTGAAGTTGACCTTGACTGGATGGAGGACCTAAGGGCTCTTTTCGATCCTCCTTCTAGTGATGACGAGGAAGAGGCCTCTTTGATTGAAGAGATTGAAGGGATAGCTGAGGAAACCTTTTCAGCTCAACCGGCAACTGTCAATTTGCCAAATGAACTTGAAGTCATTCCTCCTCCCCCGCAGAGCCCGAGGCCTCTTTGTCGATGGAACCAGAACCCACTGTCTCTTTGTCAAAGGAGCCGAAAAATGGTCAGACGATTACTAAGACTATGGCAAGGTCCACATCTGAGCCGGTTGATGCCGCGGTAGAGATTGTAGATATAGAGTCTTAGTCTTCATTCTTGTAACTTGTAAAAAATTCTTGGATGTATATACAAGGTTCCGTTCACTTTTTATCAGAGTCGCAATTCTTACCTGGAGTAGGATTCGTTATAAAATTAACCAAGTGAAAAGCAATTTTTGCATAGAATGTACGAAATTAATTAAGGAGAGTATGGGAGCACTTCCTGAATCATAAAAACCTTTGCATAGAGTCAATGATTGTCTGATCCGATCAAAGAGTAGCAACAAAATGACCATTTCGGTCACAGTAGGTGACCAAAGTATTATTCTAACAGATACAAAGATTTGTTATGCGTTGGAGTTGTTTGCAATTTTGCGCATTAAGTATAGAAGAGATATAACTCATTTAACTGTCGTACTTTGCATTTTAAGTGCAAGATAAACGTTGGTGGAGATGGAACGAAGGAGTTTTGTATCGATGGTTGTAGCATAGTATCGAATCTATCAAACTAAATGGAGATAGGTTTTCATATTTCGAGATAGGCGTTGAGCCAAATCGTGCTGAAAGAGTCGTAGTGGAGAAATCTTTTGCATTTTAGGCTTGGGACAAGCCTAGCGAATGACCATCCCAAATTCCGATCAAAATCTATGGAGAATGGAGTAAAACCAAAAACCTACAAGCAAACAACCAAAGTAACAAACAAACAAATACATAAATAGAAACATACCTTTTCCGAAGATGAAAAAAATAGAGAAAATGCAGAAAATTTTCTTTATTGAATGTGGACTTAATACACGATTATACATGGTACTTCTTGAGTACTTCGACATTCCAGCTTCTAGGGATATTTGACCCTTTAAGGGTTCTTAGTTTATATGTACTGGAACTTAAAACTTTGGAGACTTCATAGGGACATTCCCAATTTGACATCAGTTTTCCAACTCCGGCATTTCCTGAGCTTATGTCCACCCTTTTGAGCACTTGATCACCCACGTTAAAGGTTCTTGCCCTTACTTTTATGTTGTGGTATCTAGCGACTCTTTGTTTGTAGGCAGCGATTTTGATACAAGCATCCTCCCTCATTTCTTCTAATATGTCTAAATCTTAGCGTCTATCCAGGACATTCGTCCAACTGGAATAGAATGTTTTTCGATAGGACGAGAGACCAATTTCTACAGGTATCATGGCCTCGGAGCTATAGATAAGAGAGAATCGCGTTTGATGGGTGCCGGCTCATTGAGAGGTCCTGTAAGACCATAAGATGCTATGTAGTTCCTCAGTCTAGTTTCCTTTTGCCTCACCAAGTCATTTTTTCAGTCCTTCTAGGAACGTCCGATTGGAGACCTCGATCATCTCATTGCTCTAGGGATGGGTGACGGAGGTGAACTTAAGACCGATATTGAGGCTTTGGCAAAAGTTTCTGAAGATCGAACTGTCGAACTGCTTACCATTATCTGTAATGAAAACATTAGGTAAGCCATACCTGGAAATGATGTTTTTCCAAGCGAAGTTTTTAACTTTCTTCACCGTGATTGTAGCCAGAGGTTCTGCCTCGATCCACTTGGAGAAGTGATCAATGGCAATAAGGAGAAACTTTATTTGCCTTTTTCCCTAGGAAAAGGGCCCTAGAATGTCCAGGCCCCATTGGTCGAATGGCCAAGAAACTCTGATCGGATTTTGATCTGATGCCGGTTACCTGATGACTCTTTCATGGATTTGGCCTTTTTGGCATCTTCTTACCTTCTCTTAGGAAACTTTGAAGATGCTTGGCCAGTAGTATCCAGTTTGGAGGGCCTTCCTTGTCATGGCTCTACTAGCCTCGTATGCTCCACAAATGCCTTCATGGATTTTTCTCAAAATATAGTCTCCTTCCTCCTCCATTACACATTTGAGCTAGGGGTGACTGAAAGCTTTTTTAAACAATTCACCATTAATAACAGAATAATTTAGGAATTTACGAGATACCTTTCGGGCTTTCGCCTTATCTTCAGGCAATTGCCCTATTTGTAGGTACCGTTTGATGGGGTTCATCCACATTTCCTGAACTAGATCAATTTTCATCATTTTTGGTTCATCTAAGGACGAGTTTGGTTGGTCAATGATGGTTATGCTTTCTTCCACCATCCCTTGCTCGACAACAGACATTTTGGCAAGCCGATCGGCTCTTAAAATTTGATCTCTTGGCACCTTTTGTAGGACCCATTCGAATCCACATTCTTCTAGCATTTTGAGTGCCGCCTTGACCTTTTCCTAATATCCTATCATGTTGGCTTCTCTGGCCTCGAAGGTGCCTAAGACCTGGCTCGTCACAAGTTGGGAATCGCTTTTGATGACGATCGATTCCGGTCGGATGGCATGAAGCAGCCTCAACCCTTGCAAGAGAGCCTCGTACTCTACCATGTTATTTAAAATTTTAAAGTTAAGCTTTATCACGTACCTTATAACGATACCCAGGGGGCCTATTATTACAATGCCTACACCTCCTCAGCTGTCGTTCGCAGCCCCATCCACAATCATTTCCCAATTTGCGGGTCTGGAGTGGTCAGTTACTTCCTCACCAGCAAATTCAGCGACAAAATCTGCCAAGGCTTGAGCCTTGATTGCCTTCCTGGGTTTATATCTCACGTCCCACGATTGAAGCTTAATTGCCCACCCACCATTTTTCCTTCCAAGTTTGGGGTCTGGAGAATTTTCCTGATTGGTTGACCCCATCAGACAACTATTGTATGTGCTTCGAAGTATTGTCTCAGCTTCTTTGTGCACATCATGAGGGCAATGATGAGTTGTTCGACTGGTCCTTTTTTCAATTTTGGGCCTCTGAGCACTTGGCTCACATTATAAATAGGCAGTTATTGGGTTCCCTCTTCCTTGACTAGGACACCTGCAACAGCTTCGCCAAAAGTTGATAAGTATAAGTATAAATTTTCACCTGGAAGCAACCGGCTAAGCAAAGGGGGATTGGTGAGGAATTTCTTTAACTCATCAAAGGCTCATTGACAATCAACGTCCTAGTTGAACGCTTCATTCTTCCTCAATTTTTTGAAGAAGGGGGTGCATCATTTGGCTGAGAAGGATATGAACCGCCTAAGGGTTGTTATTCTGCCATTCAGTTTCTGAACGTCTTTCACATTACTCGGTGGCTGCATCTCCAGGATTGCTTTTATTTTGTTGGGGTTGGCTTCAATGCCCCTTTGGGAGACCATGAAGCCCAATAATTTACCCGATGGCACCCCAAAAATGCATTTTATCAAGGTTGAGCTTCATTCGAAATTTATTCAGTGTGTTGAAGACTTTTCCAAATCGGCAGGATGTTCTACGGAGCTTTTGCATTTGACGATCATATCATCCACATAAACTTCCACGTGCTGCTCAATTTGATCTTTGAAAATCTTATTCATTAAGCGCTGATATGTAGTACCTGCATTTTTCAATCCGAATGGCATAGCCTTGTAACAAAAGGTGCCATCATCCGTGATAAAGCTGGTCTTTTCCTGATCTAGCAACCACATCATAATTTGATGGTATCCAACATATGCATCGAGAGAAAATAGATGGCGTGACCCGCAGTAGCATCCACCAACTGGTCTATACTGGGTAGGGAATAGCTGTCTTTTGGGCATGCTTTGTTAAGGTCTGTAAAGTCAATGCACATTCGCATTTTTTCTTATTTCTTTTTGACCAGAAAAACATTGGCTAGCCATTTGGGGTAGTCAACCTCTCGGATTGTCCCCGCCTTCAGCAGTCTGTCTACTTCTTCGGAGATAAATCTCCTGCAATCTGGAGCATGCCTTCGCAATTTCTACCTAATAGGCTTGCAAGCTGGGTCCACGTTGAGTTTGTGGGTGATTACATTGGGATCAATTTCGGTGATGTCTTTTGGCTTCCAAGCAAAGGACGCCTGGTTGATTGTTAATACTTGCATGACAGCCTCCTTAACCTCCGTGCTCATACTAGTGCCAATTTGGATAGCCTTGCCTTTCGCAAGCGTCCTAGTCTTGACTTCTTCAGCAGGATCCATTCTTGGTTCCTCCGCCTGCTCAGGTCATTCCAGACCTGATTCTACCAACATGGCTTCTTTATGGTACTTGATCATGGCAACGTAAGCCTCTCTTGGTGCCTTTTGGTCTCCTCTCAGGATGGCAATGCCTCCCCTGATCAGGATTTTCATCACCATATAACGAATGCTGGTGACCGCCCCGATTTGAAATAATAGAGGCCTGCTAAAAATGGCATTATAAGTAAAAAACATATCAATAACCATAAATATTACCTTGCAGGCATGGGCGAGAGCTTCCTGGTCGAGCTCAATGAACAAATCAATCGAGCCTACTACTGGTACTGTAGCATTACCTAATTTGATCAGTGGCGTGGCATTCAGCTTGAGCTCTTCGATCAGCAACCCCATAACTCTATAAGCTTGCAATGTAAGCACGTTCACCGCACTTTCATTATCGGCTGTTCAGATGTTTGAGAGACATAAACGTCCTTACCCTTTCTTTTTCTGGAAAGATCTTCTCCATAGGACGATCCACCAGTGATCATATTTATAACACTGATAGGGATGATTACGGGGCGGGAAATCCCCGTCCCCGATGGGGAACCACCCCGAATGGAGCAGGAAATCCCCGAAAACTTCCCCCGTGGGGATGGAGACGGGGGAAAAATATTCCCCGACTTAGAATTCGGGGCGGGGACGGGGATTGTGGTCCCCGGCCAAAAATTTTCCTGCCCCGAAATTTAATTATTAAATCTAATTATATTATATAATTTAGTTTTAAATTATATTTAATTTTAGTTTTATCAATTGTTAAAATTTATATTAGTTTGATTTGTAATTGAATTTATATTTTTAATTATTAAATATTATATATCAATTATAATTAATTATTAAATATTATATTTTAGTTATAATTAATTATTTTTTAAATAAAAATATTTTTTATGCGGGGAACGGGGATCCCTGCGGGGACGGGGATGGGGGGAATTTTTCCCCCAAAATACTATTGGTCCCCGCCCCGCCCCTGTCCCGCCCTTGCGCGGGGCAGTAGGTGGGGAGGCCATCCCCTCCCCCGTCCCGCCCCGCAATCATCCCTAAACACTGACATACGGTCGGTGTGTGTTTGTATTTTTTGTCTTTTTTCGCTCATCGTCATCGTCAGAGTCATCCTTCTTATGGTCCGATTGTTTACAGGGACTTGCTTCTCGAGTCGGACCTATAAACCTCTTGAGGGATCTCCTTTGCACGAGTCGTTCAATTTCTTTCTTCAACTGATGGAATTCGTCAGTTGTATGACCAACGTCCCTGTGAAACTTGCAGTATTTATTGTGGTTTCGGGTTCTTCTAGTCTTCTCATCCATCTTTTTGGGCCAATTCACCCTTTGGTGGTTCTCCTTGATCCACGTCAATACTTGCACTGGATTGGCGTTGAGCGGAGTAAAAGTTTGAGCCTGCTGATAAGCCCCCCAATCGGACCTTGATCATTCTATCTCTTTTCTTTTTTCCAAGCTCCTCAAAGTGGAAGCTCTCTCTAGACTTTTTACGAGCCATTCGAAAATTAAAGCTCGGTTAAATGATCATCCGTCTGGGTGTTATAGCCTATCCAAGACGTTGCTTCTTCTGCCACGGCTGGATCTCAGGGTGTCATCCAACTGGATATGTTGCCTAGCTCTTTCCATCAAATCGGAAAAGCTAACTGGCGGCCTTATCGTAATTGACTCAAACAATGGCCTATCAGCAGTGCCATTGGCTAGGGCGGTGGATTCCATTTTCACACTTACATTCCTTACCTCCTACATTGTAGCCTGAAATCTGTTGATGTAGTCTCGAAGACTTTCATCAGTCCTCTGATAGAGGTTGCACAGTTCACTCACAAATTTTGGCGCCAGTGTCTGCACAATGAATCGCGTAATGAACAACTCCTTTAGTTATCGAAAGGAAGTGATCGACCTCTGCGGGAGCTCATGGAACCATGTGAGAGCGTCTCCTCCAAGTGTGGTGGGGAATATCCTATAGGCGATCCTTTCGTCGTAGGTGTATACCTGCACTTTTGTTAGATATTCTGCAAGATGTGTAGAAGGATCAGTTTTACCTGTATACCTGTCCATTACTACATCTCGCCACCTGGGAGGTAGCTCTAACTTCGTGATTTCCCTGCAAAATGGTGAAGCCGTGTTGCCGCAGGTGTGATCCTCGAACATTCCTTTCTTAGAGCATGTCAAACCAAACTGCCTGAGCTTTTGCTTGAACCATTTGTCCTCCTTGCTCATGGCCGCCGGAGCAATTTTATCCCTCCGTCCCCTCGTACGGCTACGATTCGGGGTGCACATAAAAGATAAATCGTCCCCGATGGACCAGGTGGATGATCTATTGGGGATGTATGGGGAATCCTTGCTTGAGGACCCT
This sequence comes from Excoecaria agallocha, assembly GCA_037975025.1. NCBI lineage: Eukaryota > Viridiplantae > Streptophyta > Magnoliopsida > Malpighiales > Euphorbiaceae > Excoecaria > Excoecaria agallocha. The sequence goes on along the minus strand of CM075810.1, from coordinate 41,372,304 downwards.
GTGCCCTTTCCCTTGTCATACTTGTCTAGGGTTCCGGCCATCATCCATCTGCCATCATGAGCTCTTGGCTCGTTGTTGAAAATCCCCTTGTTTCTTCTCTTTCCGAAATCCTCGGTCATGAAATTCGCTTCATGGCTTCTTTCATAAGTTCTAGGCATTTTTTCTTTTTTCAAAGTCTGAACTATGCTTTTAGTAACGTTGCTAAGAATAGCACGCATATCCCTGATGGTAATGGAGGTATCTTCCGATTGCCGCCTGGCTACCGCATTGAATTTTGAAAGGAGGTCACCCCTAATAGGGGATCTGGAAGACCCTTCTCTTCTTTTTGAGGGCCTAGATTTGCCCTGACTATGATGATTATATTCTCCCGAAGTTTCTTGTGCATTAGATCTCGAACCTGCCATTTGCCTCTCAACGAGAGCACCAAATGATAAAGCTTAAAAAGTCTTTATCTTGTAAGAGGAAGCGCTGGCAGTTGTCGGGCCGATCGGGTAGCTAGACCTACAAAAAGAGTGCCCAATCGAACCCAGGCGTTAGCACTCCGATGCTTAAGTTAGTAACTTTATAGATAGAGTGCTTTAAAAGGAGTGAGAGGGTATCATGTGTTAAATATTTGGAGCCATTATTTTTTAGGCTATTTATAGGAGTTATTTGGAGGAGTACTTGATTACCTTAGGGAGTGTTAACCGTCAATCAGAGTAGTTGAGCGGTGACGTGACAGAAAGTAGGTGGAGATTATAGGCATTGGCTTGTGTCAGTGAGTTGACAGGATATATTGTTCCATCAGTCCAATCGGATATCACGCTTCTCTGTGCTGTCTTCCAACCCATGCTTTATCCTTTTGCCACTAAGCTTGGGCCCTGTTTGGACCACGCTGATTGAGCTTTTGAAAATATTTTTTCCTCAGTTATCAAATACCAAATATATATATATATATATATATATATATATATATATATATATATATATATATATATATATAAGTAAATATTTACTCCTGCCTTTAGAAATAAGGGCAAATGCGATACAATTTGGTAACAAATACAAATGTAAGCTAAATTGATAACAATATTTTATCAAAAAACACTTAAAAATAAATATGCACTATATTATAATTTATTGACAAATTTAACCATTTTTTAAATAGTTTAATTGCAACTTAAAAATCAAAACCAAAATTTGTACGCTTTTAAAAGAGTGCGAACAATCAAATCAAATTTTAATAGTTAAATTTTTGTGAATATGATTACCGTTGAACACATTTTTGTTTATGCAGCGTTGGCTGTGACCATGTAGCATGTTAAGTAAATAATTATAATGCCATGTCATGTTAATAAAAATTGATAAATTTACGTGTTTATTTTGATTTTTAATTAAAAGAAATTAAAATGTTTAAATAATTAACGTACTATTTTTAAGAATTAATCTGTAGTTTAGGTAATTTGACTATTTTTTCGTTTGACTGTAATTCGAATTCCATCCTTCTCGTTCCAAATTTATTTTATATATAAAAGAAGATTTATTACATATGGAGACATTTAAACTTACTTTATAATTTATTTAAACATTGAAATTTTAACATGGATCTATTAAATACCTATACTTATCAATTTTATAAATTATAATCCTAAAATTCATATTTCTGAAAAAATTGGAGTACATGACACTAAACGGAATTTATATGACATTTGAACTATTATGAATTATGTTCCATAAGTACAGTGAAACTGGCAAAAATTTAAAAATAGAATCAATTAATATTTTTATTAATTTTGATATTGTGTGATGTCATATTAATATAATTAAATATTGAACTGTTTGTCACTCTTTTCTTACGTACAATCACGATATTAATAACAAAATATATAAATGAAACTATATCTCTTTTTTTGAAGCTTTCCACTGCTAGGAGAGTTATCATATTGTAGGAACTTGTTGCTTCTTAGAATCCTTGTTACTATCCATCTCTCCTTTGAGATTGTCATGAGTGGGATCAACCTTATCACTCCAAGTCCTTATCTCTCCAGGTTGTGCCTCATCCTTATCACTCCATGCACTCACAGCTGGCTGGATAATACCGTTAATATCCCCCCTCAAACTGAGCCGAGGCTGCAGGCACAGTTTGTTGCGAAATGAGGAAAGGGCAGCATTGGACATAGGCTTTGTAAAGACATCAGCAGCCTGTTGATCAGAGGAGACATGTGTAGTAACAAGTAAACCAAGGGCAACACGTTCACATACAAAATGATAGTCAAGCTCAATATGTTTACTGCGAGCATGGAAAACAGGATTGACTGTCATATAGAGAGCACTGATGTTATCACAGTAAAGAACCAGTGTAGCAGAGAGAGGAATACGAAGATCTTGAAGAAGAAAAGTAAGCCAAGTAAGTTCAGCAGCTGTATGAACCATAGCCCGGTACTCAGCTTCGGTGCTGGAGCGGGATATGGTGGGCTGTTTCTTGGCACACCAAGAGATGATATTAGAACCAAGAAAGGTGCAATAACCAGTGGTAGAACGCCTGGTGGTTGGAAAATCAGCCCAGTCAGCATCAGAGAAGGCAGTGAGGCCAATAGTAGTGTTGGAGGTGAGATGCAACCTAGTGGTAATCGTGCCTTTCAAATACCGTAAGATGCGATGAACCAGTTTGAGATGAGCAGATGTTGGTGCGTGCATGAACTGAGATACATAATTAACACTATAGGATAAGTCTGGTCGGGTCATGGTGAGGTATTGAAGTGCCCCCACAATAGCACGAAATTGAGTGGGATCAGCAAGAGGAGCAGACGGCGAGACATGGGCAGGTCGGACCTCCAAGGGTGTGGGCATGGGCTTGCAGTACAGCATGTCAGACCTTTCAAGGATGGAGTGGGCATAGTGAGTCTGAGAGAGATGCAGGCCATCTGAGGTAGGAGAAAATTCAATGCCGAGAAAGTGATGTACTGGTCCTAAGTCCTTCATAGAAAATTCACAGCTTAAAAGAGTTATAAATGAGGTAACAAGTGAACGGGAGGAACCTGTAAGAATCATGTCATCAACATAGATTAGTAAGACAAGAGTGTCTTGGTCAGAGTGAAAAATAAAGAGAGAGGGATCAGCCAAACTGCAAAAGAAACCATAAGAAAGAAGAAAAGAACTAAGTCTATCAAACCAAGCACGTGGGGCTTGTTTAAGCCCATATAAGGCACGCTGAAGCTTACACACATGCTCGGGATGATGGGAGTCAGACATACCTGGAGGTTGTTCCATAAAGAGATCTTCAACAATACGACCATGGAGGAAGGCATTTTTGACATCAAGTTGGCGAATAGGCCAACGTTTCACAAGTGCAATACTAACAATGAGACGAATTGTACCTGGTTTGATGACTGGAGAGAATGTCTCGGTGTAGTCAATACCATCGACCTGATGATAACCCTTGGCAACTAACCTTGCTTTGAGGCGATCAAGTGTCCCATCTGGGCGAAGCTTGGTTTTGAAGACCCATTTAGAGCCAATAACATGCATGTGGGGAGTGCGAGGCACCAAAGTCTAGGTTCCATTTTGATGAAGTGCAGTGAGTTCATCCATCATAGCAGCGTGCTAGCCTGGATGAGAGAGAGCAGCCTTAACCGACTTGGGTTCACAAGGAACAGAGGCAGCTGGAGAAGTGACCAAGGCATATTTGGGATTCGGTTTGACGACCCCAGTCTTGGACCTAGTTAGCATGGTATGAGAAGAAGGAGCAGTAGCAGGTGGATCGATGATGGAAGATAGACCTGTGGTAGGAGCAGAAAGATGAACAACAGGTGAGAGAGGTAGAGACGTAGAGGAATGGTCACCGATAGGAATAGTAACATCAGAGGCAGACACAGAGGGAGGGGTAGCAGGTGCAGATGAACTGAAGAGGGAATCGAAGGAAGCCACTGTCATGAAAGGTAAGGGAATTGGCGGAACGGAGGGAGCCGCATGAGAGCAAGTGCCTGGAATAAGAGAGTCATTAGAAGATGGCAACCATGCATCAAATATACGAAGAGTATGTGACTCAGAAGGAGAAATCAAGGAAGATTTAAAAGGAAAAACAGATTCATCAAAAACAACATGACGAGATATAAAAAATTTTTGACTTGATGGATGGAAACACTTGTAGCCTTTATGCTTGTCACTGTAACCTACAAAAACACACATTATTGATTTAGGATCAAATTTATGTGATTTCGTATCCCATGTATAAGGAAAACATTTGGAACCAAACACACGTAAGGAAGAGTAAGTGGCGTGTGTGCCATGCAACATAAAATAGGGTGTGTCAAAGTGAAGAGAGGAGGAAGGCAACCGATTAAGAAGAAATACTGCAGTGGTGAAGGCTTCAAGCCATAAATAGAGAGGGACATGACTATGAAACAACATTGTCATCCCAAGTTCACGTATAATGCGGTGCCTTCGCTCAACCATACCTGTTTGTTCGGGTGTGTAAGGACACGATAACTGATGGATTACACCTGTTGCAAGAAAGTGTGAAGAAAGTCGAGAATTGACAAATTCACCTCCACCATCAGAATGAAAGATTTTAATTTTCTTATTGAATTGGCATTCAACGTATTTCTCAAATGCTAAATAGACAACAAAAAAATCAGATTTATGTTTTAAAGGTATGAGCCAAGTATACTTCGAATAATCATCCACTAAACAAGCATAATATCGAAATTGACCAATAGATAAAACAGGGCCTGGACCCCATAAATCACAATGAACTTTATCAAAAATACTAGAGCTAAAATGTTCAGATGAAGCAAAAGGAAGTTTACTTAATTTGCCTAATTGACAACTATCACATAGATGTGTATCCCGTAAGGGACCATGAACATCTATGAGTCCTTTATTCTTTAAAAATCTAACTGCTGAAGCTTGAGGATGGCCTAAACGTTGGTGCCAAACATCTGCTGTACCAGATTTGAAACGGTGTGAAAAATAAGTCTCTGGTGCAGTAGACATGGTGTACAAGTCACCGGTCCTTTTCCCTTTCAAAAGTGGAAGCCCTGTGTTCCATTCCTTTACACAAAAATCAACATCAGTAAATTCACAATTAACAGGAAATTGAGTTGTTAACTGACTAATGGAGAGTAAATTTTTCTTCAAATTTGGAACAAAAAGGACATCACGAAGAGGCAAGGTTTTGTCATTTTGTTGAATGTAGGAGGTACCAACACCTTTAATAGGTATTGATGAGCCATCACCAATCATAATAGAATCAGTTCCAACATAGTTATGTATATTTGTCAACATACCTGGCCTACCTGTCATATGATTGGAAGCTCCAGTGTCAGAGGTCCATTCTGTGTCAGCAATGGAAGTGTCAAGAGTGAGTGCTGCAAGTGCTTGGGGGATCTCTTCCATTGAGGATGGTCGCTTTGGAATCCACCAGCAGATTTTGGCAATATGACCCGGTTTCCCACAGTATTGGCAGGTTTCATTGCGGTATAGATCACGCTCGGCTGTGGTCATTCGTCGTTCTCCTGGGGGAGGAGGTCGACGCTGTGCTGTAGATGAAGTTGAATTACCAGTGTAAGGATGAGCAGTATTCTGGGGTTGCTGGGCTTGAAAACCACGACCTGAGGAAGTAAAGGGAGAACTGCGGTTCCTTGAGCTATTGTTTTGGGTTTGTTTTTATTGGCCAAAAAAGGCAAGGTGGGATGGAAGATGAAAGGAATGCAGGTCAGTTTGGGAGAGAAACCAGTGACGTCGCTGGTCAAGACTTTGTAGTTGAGATATTAATTCTAAGTATGTTGGTCTTGGAGGTTTTAGCATGGTGGTGGTAAAAGTTTCATATTGTGGACCAAGGCTAGTAAGAAGACAAAAAACTTTTTCTTTGTCTGGTATAGGCTTCCCGATGGCAGCAAGATTATCACATATACCTTTAAATATACGTATGTGGTCTCCAATTGTTTTGGTGTCATCTTTGCGAAGATAAGTGAGTTGTTGTCGTAGGGTGAATTCTCGTTCTTGGGAATCCTGTGCATACGCATCCTTCAAGGCGTCCCAGACTGCAAGGGCTGTATCTAAACCAATAACCAGCCCAAGTGCTTCTTCAGACAGAGTACCGATGATCCAGCCCCTGAGAAGACGATCAGATTTTTGCCAGGTAATAAACTCCTTTGTCAGTTGAGTGGTTGAGGTTGCAGAGGCTAGGTCATGGTCAGTGTATTTTGCTGGTATTGGCGTGTTATTGGTGAGATGATCTATTAAGTCTTGACTTTCTGCTAAGCCTAAGAGTTGTTCTCTCCATAATGGGTAGATGGAAGGTGTGAGTTTGAGTGTAACAAAGTTACCTACGTTTAATGATAATGAAGTCATGGTGGCTAGGATCTATGTCTCTGATACCAAGAAGAAAAACAGAGTATAGCTTAAACAATGTTATTTTTATTGAACTGTTTGTCACTCTTTTCTTACTTACAATCACGATATTAATAACAAAATATATAAATGAAACTATATCTCTCTTTTTCAAGCTTTCCACTGCTAGGAGAGTTATCATATTGTAGGAACTTGTTGCTTCTTAGAATCCTTGTTACTATCCATCTCTCCTTTGAGATTGTCATGAGTGGGATCAACCTTATCACTCCAAGTCCTTATCTCTCTAGGTTGTGCCTCATCCTTATCACTCCATGCACTCACAGCTGGCTGGATAATACCGTTAATAAAAGAAACATAGTTTTAACATTAATTAGACGGTGTTACATTAAGGGTCCACACCCACCATTATTATATGTGCTTAGAATTTGTAAAGTGTTGTACACTTTTGAAGAAGATTATTGCAAATTTTGTTTTTTGTTTTCGATAATCTATACACGCATATCATGAACAGAAAATCTATTGAAAAAGATAAGATCAATTCACCAAGAATGTCTCTTAGAAAAATCCTATTTTTAAATTTTTTTTTATTAAATTAATCATTAACCAATCAAACTGATGGGAAACTCTAGAATATATTTCACTTGCACCATATATATATATATATATATACATTGCCGGTTGTAATCATATCTTTGCAGAAATTTTGCATGTTTAAAATAGAAGACGATTCTTATAATTATTATTTATGTTTTGGCATGTGGGTGAGGTGGCACTGTAGTCAGGTTAAGTAATTTGGAATTAGTGGTTCAAATTTACAATGTTATTAAAATTGGACCGAATAAAAAATTAGCGAGGTTGGAGTTTTCGATTCGACCAATTTAATTGAGGTTCAACCGAATTTTTTTTATTTTTAAAATATTATAATTTTATAAATACTATTATATAAAAATAAAAAAAAATCTATCAAATATTAATATATGTGACAAATATCCTAATAATAAGTTACAAAATATAATTTTAATTTTATTATTACAAATAATTAATTATGTATTTTTGAATATCATATATTAAAAACATAAAAATACAATTATATTATGAAAAAAAATTTATTTTTTAGATGGAGTACTAATGAAACAAATACATAAAATATTAACCTTGCATATATGAGTATAATTATATTTAATTACAATAAATTTAAATTGATAATAAGTATATTAAATTATTAAGTGACATCTTTAGAATTTAAAATACTACATTTTTCAAAGAAATAAATCATGAAAATTTCATATACACACACACACACACACACACACACACACATATTTGATTACAATGAATCAAATATATAATAAGTATATTAAATTATTAAGTGACATATTTAAAATTTAAAATACTAATTTTTTTAAATAAATAAATAATGAAATATATATATATATATATATATTAAGGGGTGAAAAAATACAAAAAAATTATATTTTTTGCAATTTTTAACTAAAAATTCAATTTTTCGGTTCAATCCGATTTTTTATCAATCCGATTTTATGCGGTTAAATCAACCGATTGGCCTGTCGATTCACGGTTAAACTGATTAAATTGGCCGGTTCGATCCGATCCGATTTTAATAACTATGCAAATTTACCGAAAATAACATCTGTATGTAATGATCAGGTCCACGATGTCACGTGTTCAATATTAGCTATCGTCCTACGATGATGTGGCATTACTGTTTCATTTTCGTTGTAGAGTTGGCAAATTTACACGTCATGTAATGATCTATGTTGTTTCAGAAATTTTTCTTTTCGTTTTCTCATTAATTGCTCTACACTTATTATTATTATTATTATTATTATCACCATCATCATCAAAATCAGATAAATGTTCTCTCTCTCTCTCTCTCTATATATATATATATATATATTTTTTTTTTTCTCATTAACATATCAATTTTTATTAATTTAGTTTAATTATCGATAAAAACGTATGTATGCACAAATCTTCATTGCTTAAGGGTGTTATAAGCATTAAACTTAAAATTTTACAACCTAATTGATAACTATGAAAAATACATTCTCCAAGGCCCAATCAAGGTGGTCCAACAACATTTGGCAGGGCCCAAGCCCAATAGCAAAAAGGCAAAGTATGAGCTGAAAGACAATACAAAAAGGCATGGTGTCCAATCGAACTGATGAGATAGCACGTCTCGTCAGCCCACTAACACAAGCCAACACCCATACTCTCCACATGTTTTCTGTTATATCGTTGCTCACCTACCCTGACTGCCAGTTATCACTCCTCAAGGTACTCAAGTATCCTTCCAAAGAACTCCTATAAATAGCCTAAAATACAATGGCTCCAAGTATTGAACATCTGAGACTCTCTCTCTAAACACTCTTTCTTTAAAAGTTACTAACTTAAATTTCGGAGTGTTAATGCCCGGGTCCGATCGGGAACTCCATTTCGCAGGTCCGTTCATCCGATCGGATCCACAACTGCCATCTCTCCTTCTTACAGGTAAAGCCAAAATCTGCTTTATCATTTGGTGCTTTCGTTGAGAGCCATGGCAGATTCAAGATCTTACGAACATACAACTCAGGGAGAGCGTAATCGTAACAACCAAGATAGATTCGAACCCTCAAGACTAAGAGAGAGATCTTTCAGATCACTAGTCGAAGGCAATCCCTTCCTAAATCTCGATGATGTGGTTGCACGACAGCAAGAGAATGCCCCTATCACTATATTAGACATGCATGCTGTCCATGGTCACCTCACTGAGAGTGTGGTCCAAGCCTTGGAAATGGAAAGAATGCCCATAACCTCCGAAAGCGATCAGGAAATGGTGTTAATGGCCGAAGATTTTGGAAGAGGGAGAAACAGAACGATTTCTCTCAGAGAGCCAAACGCTCATGATGGAAGAATCGCAGGCGCTAGGATTACGAACAGATATGATAAGGGGAAGGAAATAATGTTCCCGAGCAGAAACACTTCCCATATTCCCAGTAGACCATGCGCCTCATCCTTTGGTGATGATTTGACATATGTATGTGCGCCAAATTGTGATTGCTTCCAAAGGACAAAAGAAGAGTTCACCTCTGCGACGATGAGCAGGGAGGATGAATGGTTCAAGCAATAGCTTGAAAGGTTTGGTTTGGCGAAGCCAATGAAAGGGATGTCTGAGGGGAACGCTTGCAACAGCACCTCCCCTTTCTGTAGGGAAATCATGGAATCTAAGCTGCCTCACATGTGGAGAGATGTGGCGATGGATAAATATACAGGTAAAATTGATCATGCCATTCATCTTGCAGAATTTTTGACTAAAGTGCAGGTCTACACCTTCGATGAAAGTATTGCCTGTAGAGTTTTTCCAACCACCTTAGGAGGGGATGCTTTGAAATGGTTCCTTGGACTCCCTCATACATCAATCGCCTCCTTTAAGCAACTCAAAGAATTGTTCATGATGTGATTCCATGTGCAGACATACGCATCAGAGTCGGTCAGTGGCCTGTGCAACCTTTACCAAAGAACTGATGAAAGTCTCAGAGATTACATCGATCGCTTCCAAGCTGTAATGTCAGAGATAGGGGACTTAAGCATGGAACTGGCATCAAATGCCTTGGCGAAAGGCATCACGGATCTTCCATTTTTTGAATCACTAATAGCAAGGCCACCAAGTAGCTTTCCCAACCTAATGGATAGGGTAAGGCGGTGCATCCAATTAGATGATGGTCTTATATCCAACAGAATCGGGAAAACTAATATAATGGACAGACTGTGATATCCAGATGGTCGACCATTCAGTAGAACCCCCACATCCGATCGAGTAGAAGGAAAGCTTAAGTAGTCGGTTTTCTCAAGGATTACAGAAAGGGGAAATAAGGTTGAACGGAATAAACCTGACCGCTGCAATAATTGATTGGTTGGGACCTCTACTCTCTTCAGTGGCGGTTCCTCCCAAGCGCCAATGAGCGTCAAGAGAAAACATGTAAAAACTAACCGACCCAAAATGGCCAAACAGGAGGAGAAACAGTGGAGGTTGCGACAAAAGTTATGAGTTATATCACGATGTCGAATGCTTAAATCAATGAACAAGAAAGCTCCCGTAAGTTGTCCAACAATGGAAAGAAGGTGACTGGTTCAAACAAAAATTGTCAGCACGAAAAACCATATTAACATGGGCAAACTGAAGAGATTAGCAAATAACGGCAAAATCAGGTGCAATTGTTACAATTTAATTTCTTAAAAGGGCATTTGTACTGAATTTAAATGTTCTCTCATTCCCCTATAATAAGCGCTGGAATACCAGTCCGTCTTAATATTACTTGTTTTGCTATTTAAAGATCTATTTTCGAGTTCTTACACAGACAGCAATAAAAAAAGGCTACAACATGCGAAAAGCTGTTGAAAATCCCAACACCTTGATGCACGCAAAATAAATGTCTCCATAAAGTAAAAATAACTTAAAAAATAGGTACGTGTCCAAAACTCACGAATTTAATACTTGTCATTTAAGCAGACTTATTAACTCTCCAACAAACTGGTTTTCGGATCGAATCATTTTGCCATCGGGAGTTCGAGAGGAAGACCTTGAGGCCTGTAGACGTCATCTCGATCAGTTTATATTATGCCACTGCCAAAAGCAGATCAAATTGAAAGATCATCCATCGCCAAGAGCGGATCGGATCGAAAGACTATCCATTGCCAAGAGCGAATGGAATGTTATGATCGGTACTACCGAGAGTGGATCAGATAAAAAAAGGTGCGAAAATGCCTTGAGAAATTCTCATCCATCGCCAACAGCGACTTTGAAAAACCTCCCAGACAATATAAGCAACCGTAAAACGGGTTAGTAAATATTTATAAATGCTTGAATGGCACAACTCCATCACTAGGCTCGATGTCCATCCCGAGCGTGAAATAAGAAAGCTCCCCTTTATTGTAAGTTCATCTGCTAGGTTCGATACTATTCTTGAACCCAAAATGCAAGATGTTAGTGTAAGCCCTAGCCCCAATACATTGTAATAAAACACTTTGAATTAATAAAATGAGGCATTTATTTTATCTATTGTATTCCTGTGCATATCAATTGATATAACTATCCAAGAATGTTATTTCGGTTTAAGTTATCATGTGTGAGGCACATGGTTGTAAGACCTTGAAACAAATGAGACTTCATTCTAAATATCCCTAGTCAGTCATTGTTATGGGAATAACAATGAATTAAGACTAGTATGCTCTCTCTGATATTATGAGTTATGTCTTACGGATCATTAGGACATGAGTGTCAATCAGAGATCATAGATACATGTTAAAGAACATGGTATCTGGATACGATTCGCTCATGAGAACACTATATAGTACAAGTATTAAGTATTTCTCATATGCAAGTTTTGTATCGGAGTTTTTAGACCTGAAATCTCTATGAAACTCTTTATGAATTACTGTGTACTTTGACATACACCTAACGTGCTCGTAACAGAGTGACAAGTACGGATATGATTATGTATGCATTGATTCATGTTAGAGAGCATGAGAGAAGTGAAGGGATTACCCCTCTCAATAAGAGAGAAAATATCATCGACCACTTGATCAGTGAACTGAGAAGTGTATGGCCATACCAAGATAAAATAATGAGTAATCATTATTTATCTGAGAGTTCAGTGTCACTGGAATATCAAGAAAGGAATTAATATATATATGATGACTAGTTCCATGCCTTATATTAATTCTGATATTTATGGGTAAGGGACTATGCAAAATTGCATTAGGTCACTAAATGCTATATGCATTTTCATTTAATTTGGAATGCTATAATATCTTGCTAGAGAATATATATAGTCTTTGAATTAATTCATTAATTCATTGCCAACATTAAATGGACTTATAGGATCGCACACAAAGCATTGGGCTTAAAATATTTAAATAAAGTATTGGGCATTAATTTGGACTTTTAATTAAAGTTAAATTAATGTGTGTAATGGGTTTTAAAATTGCTATTAGACCTTGGTCCACGAGAGAGAAAAATTCAGCCCACAAGGTTTAATTTCAATTAATTAATTCTTGTATTAATTAAGTTAATTGAGTATTAAAGCCTAAAAGAATTTAAATTAAATTAAATCATTTAAATAATAGATGAAGTGGCCAAAATTCCAAGATGGAAATCAAGGAATTTCGGCACATGCTCACTAGTTATATTAAGTGATTTTATTTAGTTAAATGTCTTGTGTTTTATTTCAAATTTGAATTTTAAATTCAAAGGAGTTTAAATCAATATATATTACTTATTTTTAGGAAGTGATTGAAGTTGAATTAATTATCTTGAGATAGTAAAATTCAGATCAAACACTTGCCAAAAGATAAGGATATATATTAAAAGAAATAAAATCCTAGAGGAGACTAAGCATTTTGGCGTGAAACCCTAGTCTCTCTAGGTTTGGCGTGAACTCCTCTCTCTCTCTCACAAAATTCTTTTACCCAATTTTCACAAGGAGAAAGAATTGTTGCTCATTCTCTTGTGTTCTTGGGTAGTAATAGCAACCTAAGAGAAGTACAAAATCAAATTTTGTAGCTTCAAACCATAGCCATTACACAATACCGTAAAAGAGAGCTAGCAATCTCTATTTTAAGTCGTCGGTACAATTGTGTGTGTGAGAATAGAGGGAGTGGCGTAAAAGGCTGTTCCTTGGCATTGGTGATCAAGATCTAAGGTGGATAAAGTCATCTTAGTTGCTGGTCATCACCAAATTCAAGATTTAAAAGGCATCAAAAGTTGTAAGTTTCAAAAATCCTAAAATTGCATGTTACGATTCTTGTCATGGAATTGTTTGGCATGTATGATCGTTTTTGTCGTTTTTTCGCTGCGTGATTGCCATGTTCATACCATATCATATTCCATCACAAGACACCTCCATTCGATCTCCATTGACTTGTTTGCCAGATTCGGTATCTATATTGAACTCAAAATGCGAAATATACAATTATGATCGGCATCGCCATCTTAATTCCGATCGGATGACAGAAGTATCCCGATCCAAATAGGTAACTCCCTTGAACTTTTGGTGTCAAAATTTTCTACTTGGCACAACTTATCTGCTAGGCTTGATATAGCTAAAAATGCGAAAGTTGAAGTCCATTTATCGGCAAGATAAATATCTCTGTTAGGCTTGATGTTTATCTCGAGCTCGGGATGCGAAATGCATTTGCACCCATTTAGTCTCCATCGATTAATTCACTAGATTCAACACCTATCATGAATCCAAAATGCGAAAGTCGACAGTTGAGTTAACTAACTCTCCCGAATAAATATTCGAGCGGGACAATGTTAAAGACTAAAATGTCATCCGCTGCACCTGATGTAATAAATCTAAGTCACAATTTTTGACTAAATAGTTCATTTTGTACATTTAATTGTACTAAACAATTGCTGATAGAGTTGTGTACCACAATACTTGGAAAGCATATTGAAGTTTAGGGAGTATTTTTCTTAGCCGATTTTATACATTCTTCATGGGTGATTTACATGATTCTCCTCAATCAATTTAATATTTTCTTTTTTAACTGATCTTATGATGAATATTGCTTGAAATAAGAATTGCAATCTACAGACGCAACTGAGAGGAAGATCCAATATTATATGTGAATAATTCTTATAAAGCGGGGACATAATCATTACAATGAAAAACTACACTCTTATGTCTACTATCTCTACACTAGAAGAAGGCCCCGCAGAAGCATCAGTAGGAGGCTTAAGATATTTTGCTGTTTCCCCAGCAGTATTCTCTGTCAACAAGAAAGTTACAGCCTCAGATCTGATCTCCATGTTGGCATCTGGTTGGGATGATGTAAGGTCTCGAGGGACTTCATGATCATCGTCGCTAGTAGGAGGATCGGGCAAGGTACCCAGATCATCCATCCAACTGAGATCCACTTCAAGGAAATGCCTGCCGGACTCCAAAGATGATATTTATACATAATATATAATGAGGAGCCAACATAATATTGCATCGCTCCGGCGACTTAATTCACATGTTATCAACACGTCAATTTCTGAAGAACAACAAGAAGAGTTTTGCCATAGAGATAAATAGATCCATCTAAGGATCGGAATTCCTTCAAGTGGCGGCGAACCCAAAAATCCAAGCACGAGGACAAGTAACTGCAATGGCAAGAAGCTTGAAACTGCCCTAAAAGGTGAACATGATAGGACTAAGGCTATGGCCAGAACATTTCGGCGTAGCAAATCAGATATTGTTAAAAGGGTAGTAATTGATGAGAGCAAAAATATAATTAGAAGACTAGAGACACAAAAGTATGAGTCTCTGCCAGAGGATTTGGATGATGAAGAAAATAATAATAAGTATGCAAATCTGTCTAATGAAGAATTAAACAGAAGAGTTGAGGAGTTTATCCAAAAATTCAATAACCAGATTCGGAGTCAAAGAGATGTTTGATTATAAATAAATGAATAAAAATAGAAATTATTCTTATAGTTAACTGCCGAAATTATTAGCACAGGACATTAATTTTGATGTTTCTTCTTCTTCTTCTTCTTCTTATTATTATTATTATTATTATTATTATTATTATTGTTGTTGTTGTTGTTGTTGTTGTTGTTGTACGTGTATTTGCTCTTTTTTATTAGTGTATATGCTTTAGACTTTGGCTTGTAGACTTGTCTTTGTCATATATAATATTGTTCTTCTTGTTTATTTTATTTTAATTATCTCTTTCATTTATTATAATTAGTTTATTTTTTTGAAAGTTTAATTTTATTTAGTTAATAATTCATATATTTTGTTAATTTTATGTCAATATTACTTATATGTTGATCTTTTTCTCAGCAATCCTTTGATGGAATATTGCATCATGTCACCCCCAAGATTAATGTCATCTTTTGGTTGATTCCAGGATCAAAATTTTTGAAGTTATGATTATCTTTTTCTTTTTTTTATTAATAAAAAATACGTATATATATTCAAAATTTGCATTATATTTTAAACAGCTCACGTTCACGGTGATGTGTTACATTCATATTAGTACTTTTGACCCTTTATCTTAGCGACAAGAATGTAAATCAAATTTAATGTTCAGTATGTGCTTTTAATTGTTATATATATATATATATATCCCAGAGACAAACCCCACATATCTAAGTAACTGGTCTTATTTCTTATACTGATGCCTTCTATTGATGAAAGAACCAATTCGAAAGTCTCACTGCGCTTTCTTCCTTCGAAGAAGACATTCTATTTCGAAAGGTTAATTGATATAACCTGCACCCTAGTTTTGTTTTGATTCCATTTTCCTTTTACATTAAAGGAATATATATATATATATATATATATATATATATATATATATATATATATATATATATATATATATATATATATATATATATATATATATCAAATTGATAAAAAAAATACATGTAGCTAGTAAGAAAACAAACATATAAAAACACTATTTAATTATGTATTAGGTGTTTCGATTTTGAATAATAAAAAATAATGGAGTAACATGCAAAAAGGTGAGAGGTTTTAGTGAGACATGCAAAAAGAGAAAGGATCAAAAAGGAAAATTTACCTTGCTATTATAAATAGTGAATTACATAAGTGAGAGAGAGGGAAAAGAGGAGAAGAGGACGCCATTCCTAGTGGGAATTGCAGAATTTCCTTTCTTCTCAACCTTTCATTCTTTGATGAATCTCTCTAAGAAATCTTTGAAGAAATTCTTGCATGTGATGATTAATCAAGAGAAATTGTGCATCAAATTAAGGTAATAACTTCAATTAAATGACATCTTCTTCTTCTCCTTCTTCTTTTCATTTTGATGAGGCAATGGTAGAGTAAGGTGCTGGAATTTTAATTGAATGATGATGTTTGTGAAGGAGAAGAGGAGGGTAGAAAGAGTAAAGGAAAGGAAATTGTAAGGGATTGAAGACAAAGGGATTTTCAGCCAAGGTATGAGAATTTAGGGCTGTTCATATTGCATGTGAAAGTATTTGCTGGAATATGTTGTGATTCCTTTGACTTAGTGCAGAAATTTAGGGTTATTATTTTCTGGGTTTTATCGAAATGAGATGAAGAACAGAATCAGATGTGAGTGTCTTTGTCGAGTCGTGAATTATTGTCCGACTTGTGAAGCTCTTCACGAGTCGTGCACCATGTTCCCCTGGGTAACTTGTGTATGCTGGATTCTCACTCGTGAATATCTTCACGAGTCGTAAAATATTGTCCGAATCGTGAAGGCCTTCATGAGTCGTGAAATGTAGCCTTTCTTCTCCATTCGTGAACCCCTTCACGAGTCGTGAAGTTTAGTCTTTTTACTTCACTCGTGAGTCTCTTCACAAGTAGAACGTTTCTTCACGACAGATTGACCTATCTGGATTGTTTTGCTCATAATTTGAGCTATAGAATAGAAAATTGAGTGGTTCATTTTGCGTTGGAAACTAGAATTCCATACCTATATTTCATATGAAGAAACCTAAACTTAAATCTGTCTCTAAGTATATGGAATTTAGGGTTGAATATGTACTAGTCCCCTAGACTGCTCACAGAAACAAAATTTACAATAATGAGCATAAATTTTTGTAGAGATGTTGAAATGCTACAAAATAAAATTCTGGTAAAACTAGAGACATGAAAGTATAACTTTGATGAAGAATGTTGATCTAAATCCCTCTCAATTTTACGTTATGAATTTTTCTAAGTGATAGCCCACCCTGTTTTGGTTCTATGAACAGCCTATAGTATTTTTCAAATAACTCGAGATATAGGTCATATATTAAGATGAATTTTAATGCTCTGGAAACTAGATACATAGGGGGATAAGATTGTAGAGATCATTTTGCCTAAAAATGATATCGTCAATTTCAAATATGGCTCACAAGTTGAGTCTAGAATGCTGCCCTGTGCAAATTTTCTTTAACGTACTTTATTTTATGGTTTTCAATTAGTTAAGCTAAATATGTATTTATGTGATTACAAAATGAATTGGATAGGGCATGTAATATGAATATTAAATACAAGATTATATGTATACATATACATTCACACGTGTACATAGGTAACGACTAGTGATGAATATATCTAACATATATTTGTGAATAAATTTGTACATAATTGTTATATGCAAGGTTAATGTATGTATACACTCTTATGATGATATATGCTCAGTTATCATTAAGCAATGATTAACATAGAAATACATGTAACTAAGGATGTAAATCAAGTTATGATTACATATGTATAGCCTAACTCTATGTTGTTATGATGAATTCATAGTTATATGGAAGCACATTGAATTAAGTATGGCATGTAATATGATTGTTGATAAAGGTTTACATATATTTATATTTATACCTAAGTAAGGATTGTTGGTAATGATATATAAATATTCATATGTGATCAAACTTATGTACATGGTTGTTGTGTGCAATTATGCTTTCATGTACATATTTTTAATGATGGAGTAAATGTTTATTTGATGCATGCATCTATACTATGAAGTTAAGAAATGCTTAAATATGATAAATAAAGGTTTTTAATGTATGACTATCACATGATTACATGAATGTAATATATATATATATATATATATATATATATATATATATATATATATATATATATATATATATATATATATATAGGTATATATATGTAAACGTCTAAATGATTATACACAATTTTTATTGATCTCTTAAAGTTACTATGATACTTATAGTTTGAAATGTCAGCTTTACATGTAGAAAGAAGTAATGTGATTTGTAGATTATATGTGAACATATAAACATATATATATATATATATATATATATATATATATATATATATATATATATATATATATATATATATATATATATATATATATATATATATATATATATATATATATATATTACATGATTGGGTTTGAATTTTGAAAGACGTTTTAGAGTAATGATTCAAAGAATATGTCTAAAGTAAAATGTATGAATATGTCTTTACTTAATTGAAATGACATGATTAAGCATATTTGTTGTCACATGTTAACATGCTGAAATACAGATCTGCAATGCTATAGACTCCATTATAGAAATTTTATTAAAGCATATAATGGCAATGTTATATAAGACTATGTATACAAGTGTATGCATTAGAGAAGGAGTATTTTTTCATGTGATTATTATATGAGAAAATTGTAAAAATTGTTATGAGTTGTGCATATATATATATGTACTAAATAAGATATATATTTTTACATGTTTATGTACGGGTACAAATGGCATTATATAAGTATAGTCTTGACATACGAAATAGTTACATGATTGAATAGGATTACAAGTACAGAATAGTAATACCTAACAATGAAATGTTCACAGGTTTACAGAAAGTTACACATGAGCACTTTTATGAGTACATTGTTCATAGTTATACAAGAGTACACGTGTGCATATAAGAATATGAATGAATATAGAAAAGATAAAGTAAATAGACTTTATTGCCTGCGTTTAGTCTAGGAAGTGGATAGATAGGCATGCCTATAAGGGTACCTTGTAGCTGCTATAGTTTCAACCCCGTTTGGGTTATAGTTAACCCCGTTTTGGTGACTAAACAGACATGGTCCCATTTGGATCATATTCAAGCCCGTTTGGGTTGTAGTCAACCCCGTTTGAGTGACTAAACAGACTTGTACCTTCGGGTGCTACCGTATAACCTATTATCCACCTCTTTAGAATAGTGCAGGCTTTATACCAAAGTTAAGAAAAGTTTGATGTTTAACTTAAAGTTTTATGAAGCATGACAAATCATAAATTGATTTCATAATCTAATTTATAAGTGAAATTCTTTTTCATCACATATGGAAATGCTGCAATATACACTTATGCATGATTATCGCATATAGAAATAGTATGTACAGAGTTATATAAATGAACTAGTGCATCACTACTATCTAGTTATGGACTATATTAGAGATAGTATATTTTCTATAGTAATATGTTGCTTGCTTGAGGTAGATAAATGACTTGCAAGATTCGTCATGTATGAAAGCTATGAAAATTGTTTTGTTGAAATAAGTGTTTTCTATAGCAATGAAATATAAGAGTTATGTATAGGTATTCATGTTGTTGATTGCTTTTCAATTAATACATTTGGTTATATGTTTTTCCTATATCTACTCGTTCTTGCTCTTTATTGAGAATTGATGTAAAATGTCTTGTGCATACACATAAAATATTTACAGATTTATAAGTGATAAAGTTCACATGATAATGATATTTGAGATGGAAGCGAGCTAGAAATTTTGGTACAATAAGTATTACAAATATATTTCTAGATTGATAAATGATAAACTTTCATAGTACTAATGCTCTATCTTACTTTCGAATATGCATATGTCCTTGTTGATCATAAGCTTATATGTGAATATATATATATATATATATATATATATTCCTAGTATATGTTAAAGTGTGTAGTAAGTGGAAGGAATGACTGAGTATAAATAGTGGTATATCATTCAATGAATGAATCGCAAGTCTAAAGGATAAATATGCTTATATGATTAAATGTTGTGTATATAAAGCATCAATGCCGAATTTACTATCATTAAGTCATTTGGTTATCATGTGTGGACTCTTGTTTGCATTTTTTTTGTTTAAATTGGGCATAAGTTATACTTATAGTTCATAATGTATGCTTGTTGACGACCACTGTGAGTGGTCGTTTGTCATATTTTGTGTTTCCCACTAAGCTTTATAGCTTAGCATGGATTTTTGTTTATCCGTGTAGGTTGTGAGAACAGGACTTTCTTCCAGGACTGATATATGCAGCAGGTTGGCCAACACATGTCTTAGAAGATTGATAATAGAGTCTTCTTTTTGTCCTTATATTTTGTAGTATTGGATACTTTAATTATGTTGGAAATTTTGTAATTACTATAGATGCTTTGTATATGTAATATTTGATGTTAATGAGATGCACCTGTAAGTAAAGCTCCTAATAGTTAACTTTTAGATATCTGTTTAGTAGAATGACAGATGAAATGTTATGATAAGCATGCTTAATTAATTCTAAATAAAGTGTTATAGCTAAGTATAGGGTAAGGGTGCTACATATAACCCTAAATACATAACTATTAAGACCTAAAAAAATGCCAAAACAACATAACCTTAAATTATGCCTTCAACATACTAAAGACTCACTCAATTACGAAGTTACATAATAAAAGAAAATTTGAAATTATACAATAATGGAAGAATCTTTTACCTAATCATACCTCTAATATGCATATCAATCCAGATTTATATCTCATCACACTTTAGGCATACAAATCAATCAAACACAATATTCAAGCATGATTATTTCAACAAACATTAACATGATTGTGCATGGCTATTCTAAAGAGAGAAAATAAAAAGAAAGCCTAGAATATTACCTTTAGGAGATATTCTGACTTTAAAATCCTTGTCTAGATCTCCACTTCGATTATGCTATTTGCCTTTTTAGAAAATCAAATGATTATTTATTGTGTGTGTGTTTTAGAGAGAGAGAAATTATCTTTCTTCTCTAAGATTTTTCCTCTGTGTTCAAAAGAGATTCCCCCGTAGAAACCCCAAAAATATTTACTTTTATACCTAGGGTGGAGTTGGAGTTTGATTCCAACTCCACCTTAGGAAATCTGCAAATGTTCCTCCCATAAAATTCGGATAAAAATCCTTAAAACATATCTTTCCATTTTGAGTTTCCAGAAATGAGAGAAATTTGGAAAAAAGCACAAAAATGGGCGTCCCTCGGGTGAAAATCCTAGAATTATAAAAATACCCTTGATTTTATATGAATAGGAGAGAGAAGGCCAGGGACGAGCATCCCTCATGTGATAGGTGATTGTCTATCAACTCTAAAGGCCAAAAATAGGAATTTTCATATTCTTTTGCTAAAACACGTGAAAACATATTGAAAAATCATAAAATCTTGGAGAAAAATGTGAAAAATTCACAATTAAAGCCTCGAGATCCGAACCAATTGTCAGTAATATGCTATTTTTTCATCATCGAATAATCCTAATCTAGGTTGGCTTAAGTCACGGTGTCTACAACTATGATGTTGTGAGCCTCGAAGTTTCTTCTAAGCTTGTCAATGTAGATAATTAGAGCTATGATCAACTGTTCGGCTAGGCTTTTTTTAAGCTTCGATCCTTGCAGAACCTGACTAACATAGTAGGTAGGTTTTTACTAGTTTTCCTTCTCTCATACCAGAACAATAACAATTGCTTCACTGGAAATTGACAGATAAAGGTATAATTTCTTATTTGATACAGGTCGAATCAATAGGGGAGGTTCGAATAGGAACTTTTTTAGCTATTCAAATTCCTTCTGGCAATCTTTTTCCTAGCTAAATTTTTCATTCTTTCTCAGCCACTTGAAGAATGGGATGCAACATTTGGTCGAGAAAAAAATGAATCTGCCCAAGGTAGTAAGTCTTTCGTTTAATTTTTGCACCTCCTTGGCATTTTAAGGTGGTTGTATATCCAGGACCGCTTGAATTTCTTAGGATTAGCTTCGATGCCATATTGTGACACCATGAAGCCTAGAAACTTGCCAGAAGATACTCAAAATGTACACTTTTTAGGGTTAATTTCTTTTCAAAATTGGTTCAAGGTGGAAAAAACCTTGGCTAAGTCCATTGCATGGTGAGATCAACTTTTACTCTTGATAATTATGTCATCTACATAGACTTTCAAATTATGTCCAATATGATACTTGAATATCTTATTCATGAGCCACTGGTAAGTTGCACCTGCATTTTTTAGACTAAAGGGCATCATGTTGTAACAAGTATGTGCCCTCATTAGTGATGAAGCTCATTTTCTTTTGATCCAATAACCACATTAAGATCTGGTACTATCCTGCGTACACATCAAAAAGTGAATATATTTCATGATAAGCTATGGCATCAATAAGTTGATCTATGCTGGGCAGGGAATACTTATCCTTGGGATATGCCCGATTTAGATTTATGAAATCCATGCACATTTTTAGCTTGCCATTTTTCTTCTTTACTAGCACTACATTCGTAAGCTAATCTGGATACTATACTTCTTGAATGACTCTAGCATTAGGAAGCCAATTCATCTCTTTGGCAATGAATTGGTTTCTGTCAGATGCATGCCTCCTAAGCATTTACTTAATAGGTAAAAATTTATGATCCATATTAAGCTTATGTATAATGACATTTAGGTCAATCCTAAGGATATCTTTTAGTGACCATACATAAGAGGCTTGATTTATCATCAACACCTTTTGGTTTTTTTGTCCAGACCTGATTTAATTGACACATTTTTCCAAAGAGATAGCTCGTATTAGATCAAGCTTTCGTCAGCGTATATTTTTATCTTTCCTTTGTTTTCCTTCAATATAGATACGTAAGTCTCTCTTGCTGCTTTTTGATTACCTCTCAACATCGCCACTCCTTATTCAGTTGGAATCTTCATCACTATATGTTTGATATTAGTAACTACATCGATTTGAAAATAGTTGAGGTTTGATAAAGATGGCATTATACGTAAAGGACATATCGATGACCATGAAAATGGACTTATACATGTGAGTAATGACCTATCCTTTAATTCAACAAAAAGGTCGATAGAGCCTACGATGGGAATTGTGGCATTGCCAAGGCCTATCAAGGGGATATAGTCAAATCTGAGCTCGTTGATCGAAAATTTCATCCTTTTGTAAGAATCAAGGATGAGCATATTGATAGCACTTCTATTATTGTCCAAAAATTTTTTGACCTCAAAATTATGGATAGCTGCTTACACTGCCAGAGCATTCTCATGCAAGAACTTAAGGTCTCTAGCATCCTACGGGGATATGGTAATAGAGGGAAGATTTTTGCCTTAAGCAGAGAATTAAATTCCTTTCTTCGCTTGCTTAAATCTTTTCCATAAGATGATCCTTCAACTATTACATTAATTATGTTGAAGTATTGCCTACATTGATTTGAGGGGCATGGCTTTCATCAATTTTCATCTTTATCATAATCAGACTTTTCTCTGACCTTAATGGATTAATATGGGCTTTTAGGCTTTTGAGTATTTTGACTTATCTCTATGTGAGCTAAATCTATCTGACATCTTCTTAGGCCAGTTAACTTTGTTATGATAACTTTTGATCCACATCAGCACTTTTGATGGCTCCAAATTGAAAGGGGTAAAGGTTTTCAGTAGGGTGCTCCCCCTTTAATCGGATTGAAGATGCTCGAACACTTTCCTCTTACTAGAACTTTTTGAGAGTCCACCTCTATTTGTGCTCTTCAAACTTTAGCTTGTCCATCCGATTGGATCACTATCATTGAAGGCCTATAAATCAAACCTTAGTGCATCATCAAACTATATGAACTGGTTCACCCTATCCATTAATTTGCTGATATTAGTTTTAAGATTTGTCGTTAGTGATTGAAATAATGATTTATTCCTAATGCTCATCGAGAGCACCGTGATAGCCATCTTAGGGTGCAAGTTCCTGATTTCTAAAGCTAGGGCTTGAAATCTATCAATGTATTCTCTGAGACTTTCTCCCTTTCATTACTTCAGGATTATTAAGTCATTGATATTTTTAGGAGTCTTTACCTGAACAATAAATCTTGAGTTCAAAAGCTCGATAAACTATCTAAAGTTGGAGATAAATCCAAAGGAGAGACTGTGAAACCAATCTCGAGCATCTTCAACCAATGGTGCAGGGAATATTCTACAAAATACCTTATCATCATAAGAATACATTTGAATTTGAGTCAGATATATAACTCTTAGGATCTATTTTGTTAGTGTACCTTGGCATCCTCACTTCTGTAAACCAGTATGAAAGCTCGATTTCCCTAATTTCTTATGAGAAAGAGGAGATGGTTTTCCCACTAAACCCAGGTTTTTTGAAGTGAACCAAGCCAAACTTCTTAATGGTTTATAGGAACTATATTTCATCTTTGTTTACAATAGTTCCTTCTTTCTTATACTTAGATCTTTCAAGAGTACACATGAAGGAAAAGTCATCATGCATCTCTTAATGACTAGAATATGAGGGGAAGTAATCATCATCCTTTTCTGAATCATTACTACTATCATCGAGTCAATCATCAGGGGGTTTTAGCTTTCCTTTACCCTTACCCTGATAGTTGTGGTCTTGCATGCTATAGGGAGTGCTAGATCTATGTCATCTTTTGCTAATAATAATGCCATTTCTGATAAGTATGAATTATACCATATTATTAATGCATGTTTAGTGTGCTTATTGTATTATTTTAATGTTAATTTAGTTGATTTAATATTTAATTTCTTAAGTTGATGTTTTAATCGTTTAATTGTGTAATTTGATGTTTTTAGGGGTTTAATTAAAGAAAAGAAGAAAATCCAAGGACTAAAGTGAAAATTCAGCAATTGAAGGTTTTAAAGAAAGAAAGATTTTTTATCATGGGCAATCCAGAGAAAAGCCACTCGATGGAGTGGCTCTTCACTTTATCGAGTGGGTTATAAAGAAGCAGCATAAGGCACACGGTGGAGTGATATTGCACTCTACTGAGTCAGAGAGTCCAGTTACTATTAAATACTTCTCCTTTGTTGAAATAAGTAGTCGTATGTTGAATAGGAAGTTTGAAGGCACAAAACTTCCCCTTTACAAGCTATAAATACATACCTAAGCTCCAAAACTAAGGAAAAAAATTTTATCATGAATTTTAGCTTTAGTTTTTGTATAATAGTTTTCTAGTAGTTTAGTTTAGTTTTCTTGTTGTTTTTCTTAGTTTTCAATCCTTATAAAGACTCCAGCATTCTACTAGTATGCCGAGAAGTCATTAAAATCAAGTTTGAAGCTTCATGAGTATTGTATCTCTTATTTTAATTTTCTTTCTTTTTAATCATGTTCGGTAAGTAAGTTTCTTCTCTTTTATTGAGAAAAACTTGAACCCTTATACTTTTACTGTAGTTTGAGCTTAATTTCAATGTAAGTTATTATTTCTTAATTCCAATGCTAATTCTTTTCTTAAATTATGATTGTGTTGATGATTGATGTATTGAATAAATGGTTAATTATTAATTTCACTTATAATTTATGATATGCATGTTTTTAACTTATTTTTCTCATGTTGATGTATTTTTGCAGTCTGAGAATTGAGGCAGTGATTTATTGTTCATGGGTTGATTTTAAGTTAAGAATGTTGAGTTGTGAATGGGCTAGATTTAGATTTCTCTTAAGAGGGTCTAATGAAGGTTTAGTAGTTTAAAATTGGATCTTTATGCTAGGTGTTAGATTATTCCTAAATAGAAGATTTAATGCTTAGAATGATATTTTGAATAAGATATTTGTGTTTATTTTCACTAATTTTTCTATAATTGCTTGTGTTACCTTTGATTTAGGTCATTAGAGAGAAGCTGAGGTGGATAGTTTGTTTAACAGAAGTGTTTTAGTTATTTCTTTTTATTTAATTTATATTAGTCTAGTTTTATTTTTTGTTTTGCTGTATTGTTAATTTGGTTTAGTTCTTGCCTTTAATTCAAAAACTTGGAAAATAATCTCATATTAATTTAATTCACTTAAAGATATTTGGCTTAGCAATCCATATTTCTTTGGGTATGATATTTAGGATCTTAATCTTATTTTACTATATTACTAGCCGATCTAGTACAGTTGCTAGAAATCAGTCAATTTTTTTTGTTCTTGAGCTAAGTTTCCCTTTTCTTCCTCGATTTACTTTCAGCCTCATACCCCTCATCAGGCATCCAAGGCTACTTATTCTTCCTAATCGAGTTCAAGAGCCTGTCATGAAGTTTCCCTTCAAAGCCTTTCAGAAGGGTTTTGAGGTCCTTAACAGTGATGGAAGGGAGTCATTGAGCGGGTTAAAAACATTGAAGAGCTCCTCATTATCAAAAAGAGGTATAAGTTCCCATAAAGTTGCAGCGATCTCAACTCGAGATTTTTCTCCTTTATTTTTTCTTGCCTATTGGAATTTTTATTTTTTTTCTTGGATTTATCCAGCTTTGACTCTTAACGAAAGCATCAAATGATAAGTTTTGGGTTATCATAACTCAAAATAAGATGAAGATGGATTGAGGATCAGTTGGGTTGATATGCTGAGCGCGATGAGCCGATTTGCAAAACAAAGAAAAACCAACCCTTGCCATGTAGGGGATTAGCACTCTGAAGTTTAAGTTAGAGAATTTTGAGAGGGAGAAAGTTTAGTGATAGACTATTTGTATAAGCAATATCTTATTTCTAAAGTTTCTCTCTGTATATATAGTCTTAAAGTGGCTAGGACCTAAAAGTCAGAGTACTCGAGTGTAAGATTTCAAATATATACGATTGGCAAGTTTAGACATTTGATATAACATCTTGTAGAGTCAAAATTATATGATGTGACAAACAGGACAATATAGCTTGATCGGACATTAAGCCCGATCAGGTTGTACTAACATGCGCCAACGCAAATGGCTAGTGGGCCAATAGGAGGTAATTAGACTTGAGCTATTTTGAACTTGTGACTGCTGGGCCAGCCCCAGTATGAAAAAGAGCGCATTATCAATTGTTTGGGAGGCATCCTCCTTCTTTCTTATTTGCAACATTAGCTGCTAATTTTGCTGTCTAATGTCTTTCTGTTTAATAAAAAATAATCATATTTTATTTTAATATGAAATTCAGTATCAATATTAGTGCATTGTTACATTATCTTGATTTTATATTATAAAGTTTAGACTTATTTTTTCTTAATAAAATTATTTTCATCAATACCTAAATAAAAATAAATATAAATAGATCTTTAGTTAAAATTTTTAGTTAATGATGTTTGGCATCTATATATAGGAATTAATATTTCATACAACAAAAGGTCCAAGAGGACCTCGCCCAGCATCAATTGGGAATATTATATAAAATTTTAACCTGTTTGATAAATTTCTTATGTAAAAATTCTCAGTGATGGATATTAATATTATTATACTCTTTTGTAATTGCTTGATTTATAGGATAAGTATTTTATTAATTTCATGGAGATTAATGAAATATTAGCAAATTTATTGCAGTGCTTGGATTTATGAGATTTGAGAATTTAATAAATTTGATTTTATCATTAATTCTAAATTGGAAAAAATTGGAATAATTGGAAAAATATTTGAATTACATAAACTTCAGAATAAAATATTGTATTAAATTTAAAAACAACAACTGAAATAGCAATAGAAAGTTTGATCACTAATAAAACTACAAATTAATCAGTAATAAAAAGTGGTTAATTTCATAGGCGGTCACTCAAGTTTGTAAATTGTAACAATGTGATCACTTTACTTCAATTTAAATCAAAAAAATCACTTATCTTTTATTTTGTAATATAAAAGTCATTTAAACCAGAATTATGAAAATCAAACCATCGGTGTGTGTAATCAACGTGAGTTATATGTACATATTAGTAATTTTTGACATGTCATCACTGACACATCAGCAATCTATGTGGCAATTAAAAAAAGGGTTGAAACTTATGTGTTTTTACCTAAATCTTCACCCTCACCATCTCTCTCTGTACAATCCATGTCAGTTTGCCAGCATGAGTGAAAGTATAAGAGGATAATACCATACTAGAAGTTTCATTTAAGCATAATGCAGAGGAACTAATTGAGCATCCAGTGACAATACTTTTCTTGTTCATAGCCATATTCACTGTCGTAATAAACTTACGAATTTGATTTTGACTGGCTTGTAACATGGTAAGAAGTTTCTGGCACTGCTCTTTAGTAAATGGAAATTCTGGTATGCTATCATCTGCATTATCTTCAAATTCATCAGAGCAAGATTGGACATTATTTGCATTAATTGTAGTAGTAGTACTTTTATTCCTATAACCTCTCTATTTATTGCCATTCCAAAAGGATAACCATATTTCTTATAACATCTATCAATGGTGTGATCGGTCATATTGCAAAAGGTACACAAAGGCTTCTTATTATGTGGTTTTTTGTGCCTTTGATATTTTATTTTTAAGAGTTTTGATTAATGCCTTTAGTTGTAAAAACTAAAGATTTAGTCGATCTTGGATTTATTATCTATCTTTCTTGCTATACAACCATAGAGAATACTTCATTCAAAGAAGGTAACGGTTTCTTCATCAGAATTTATGATTTCAAGGCAGAGAAATTATCATTCAAACCTCTTAAAAACTTTATAATTTGATTTGATTGTCTGTAGCTACGTATAACTCCAAGAGCATTGCACTCACAAGATGGAATACATTGACAGTTAGGAATAAGATGAAAATTGTATAACTCATCCCAAATACTCCTGAGATTCGTATAATACTCAATGATAGAAGAATCTCCTTGAGTAAGAAGAGAAATATCATGTTGTAGATCTGAAATGCGTATAAAATCACCTTGAGAAAAATGATCTCGTAGCTCCTTCCATAGCTCAGCAGTAGTTTTGATCCACATGACACTTTGCTGAATGGTGGATGAGAGAGAGTTTGTGATCCATGAAAAAACAATGATGTTACAACAATCCCAAGCATCAAAAGTTAAGTCACTATCTCGTGGAATAGTTAAAGTGCCATCAATGTGTTGCACCTTGTTCTTTGATTTTAGAGCTCTCAATATAGATCTTGATTAGGTGTAGTAATTCAAAGCATCCAGAGGAGGAGAAACAAGTATCGCTGATGGACTTTCATTTGGATGAAGGTAAAGTGGATAGGATGGAGTTTCTTTAGGTCTCGCCATGGCTGAAATTGTTCAGATCTAAAGAAAAAATTGAGAAAACAAAGAGGAAAAACAGAACTGTTTGGGTGATGAGAAAATCCAAGAAAGTATGGGAAAGGAAGCAGTTAGTACTCTGATACAATGCTAGTCTTGGAAAACAAGATTCAAGAATGAAATGAATCTCACTCGTTTTTCATTATCAGTAGCTTGTATTTATATATAAAGTAAAGCTAACTAGCAGAGTAGCAGCTAAAAGAAAAGTAAAGTAGTTATATGAAAAATAACAAAATAAATAAAATATATTTATTTCCCATTATCATATTTGATGTTTGGTAAAATTTAAAGTGTTTCAAGAACAAAATGACTTTTATGGAAAAATTATATAGTTTAGATATTTTTTTTGTCATAAAAAATTATTTTATCATTTTTCTAACGGGGTATGCAAAAAAAAGAAAATATGGTTAACCGCAAAATCGATTTAAAACCAAATTAATTTTTACGGTTAACTGATTTGATGGACTCGATTACGAATTTTAATTTTTATATTTTTGATTTTTTATTTTAGTTTAGATTTTAAATACCGATTAACCGTTAGTTCACTGTTAACTAGTTCATATATATATATATATATATATCTTATATTTTTTTCTATTTTTCTCTAAAATTTACATAAAATATATTTAAATTATATTTTTATTTTGTACCTTAATTTTTTATATTTATCTATAAAATTTATATAATAGTTTAAACTAAATTTATATTATGTCATTTTCTTTAATTATATAGGAATATTTATATGTAGTATCACATTAATTTTTATATATGTTGTTTTTTTATCATATATTAGTTTTTTTATCATATATTAGTATTCATATTTTATTTAATAGTATTTAATTACGTTTTCTTATATTTTAAGGTTTATATTATAATATTTAATATTATCCAAAATTTTATTTGATTTATAATCAAGCATATTAATTTTTCACAAATATCAAATTGATTTTATAATATTAGCTATTAATTTATAGAATATAAATTTTGGCTAATATATTATGTTTATTTTATGATTTTTATTTTGAATTACTCTACAAATTTGAAATAAAATTAAATTTTATCTAATTTTATTTTTATAAATTTATGTTATGAATTTAATGGTTAATAGAAAAATATATGTTAATCAAACCAAAAAACTGAAATCGATTGATAAATTAATCAAATATAACAAATTGATTAATAATTAATAATTTAAGAAAATCAATATTAATAGATTTATTAATTTTTTTTGTTTATTAACTGTTTAATTAATTTATACTCATCCGTACATTCTATTGATTTGGGCATAACTCTATTAACCTCAAATGCAAATAACATGCCACATTAGCAAGTTGAGGTGACTTTATTTTGCCATGTCAGATGCTGACATGACACTAGCGTTGATTAAATGGTGACATGACATGATATGTGGTATATTCTGGTTGGATGAGATTCAATGTGTCATTCTGCTGAATTAACTATCAAAATCTAACCATAATAACTTTTGATATGTAAATGTCTTAATTTTTAGCTTAAAATTTTTTTTTTGACATATCGGTATTTTATTTACGTATTTAATTTAACAAGGACTGATGCAATTAAGCCAAGTCTACTTGTGCAGGAATTATAGGTGGATTCATCATGAATTTGAGATTTATTTATTTTTTCTCAAATTAATATAAAAGTTAAAGAAATGAATTTAGTATTATATGCATCAGCAATCTTAAACTTTTGAGCTGATAATCCGCAATTGCTAAATGTTTCCTCTCAATTTATTGGACATATATACGCACGCAGGGCAATTAGAAAACATATATGTAATCTCTTATATACATTCAATAAAATTGACCAATCTCTACAAAATTAATTATCATTTAATAGAAAAGTTAAGAACTCAAAGATTATACTGCAATTAAAGGATTAATTATAGCTTCTTCCTTTTTTTTTTTTCTACAAATGAGAATTTAAGTAGAGGGAAAAGCCTTTATGTAAAGTTTTATTGAGTCATGAGGTCTGTGGTCGCTGCGATCCATGTGTTTGTAAATTAATAGTTTGATGATTTATCCCTTTATCTTTATGTTTGTTTTTGTTTTTTTTTTCTTTTTCAATTACATTTTTGGAAAATAATAAAAATTAAACTATGATAAATCGAAAAAATTTAAATTTTCAACTGTTTAAATTATAGGTAATTTTTTTTTTATCATGCATGCCTCTTTTATTTGTCATAGGTAGAAACCTTAAAATGGAAGAGTATTAGCCCTACTTAGAATAAAAGAATTAGAATTGTGGAATTCATTTACAAATGAATTTTTATATTGGAATAAAATAATTAATATATAGAATTAAAAATGAATTCCTTAATTTTATACTTGAAATAAACGAATAAAAAAATTTTATTTCTGATTTATTTCCTTAAATATCCTCAATATCAATTCAGTACATATAAAAAAATCAATATAATATTATGTTTATAGAAATTATACCAAATAAAATACTAATTAACTATTCTAATTAATTTTATACAAAAAAATCAATTTACAAAATATAAAAGTAAAAGAGAATACTGATCTGGTAAAATTGATTGAGAAAAAAGAGAGCAATAATTGTTTAAAATATATATATCTGATTGAGAAATTAAGGAAGAAGGGAGAAAAAAATGTTAAAAATACATAACATATATATACTCCCTCCATTCTATTTTATATGTTACTTTTCAGTAAAATTTAAATTTTATTTATTTGTCATTTTTATTAGACTTTTAAAATAATTTAATTTACTTTTTCAATTTATTTATCTTTTTCAATAAAATTAAAACCAATTAAATTTGATAATTTAGTTTAAATCACATATTTTAATGTTAAATTTAAAAATATTTATTATTTTTTAATTCTAGTAAAAATAATAAAAGCGACAAATAAAAAAACGGAGAGAGTATAATATAATAAGGGTATTATGGTCTTTCAAAACTTGACTCCTTAAAAATAAGGAATTCATTTGTAAATTTTACCTATTTTGATGGAATTCAATGAATGCATAATAAATTCCATGAAATTTAATTCATGTAATTCAATTCTTTTTTTTTTTTTTTGCATTCCAAACATGAAAATTTGAAATTACAAATGAATTTCATAATTCATTCCAAGCATAACCTTAGTTTTGAAAAAAAAAAGAAGAAATAAATAAATAAATTTGGGGGGATTAGTTTGAATACTCTATTTGGATGACTGTTGTGCATGACTTTATAATGTATTTGTAAGCTACCATACTGTATGAATTTCTATGGTTTTAAAATATACTGATGTTGGAGACAATTGCATGGTTTCATTTATTTTAAATTGTATTTTATTATATAATAAAAGAAGCAATTTACCTAAATACCCTTAATATAGTTTATCAATAATTTAAAATACATTTCCATTTTTTCTTTATTAGTCATTAATTATGCATTGTAAATTTATTTCTATAATTTAATAATTGATATTTTCAAAATAAGTAAATTAATATGACATACACAATAGTACGTATTAGATTATTGTTAAAATCACACATGCCATAAGACTAGTGATCTAAATAATTGTTAAAGCTAAACATGCCATAATAATAGTCCAAATATAGTTATATAGCTTAAAGGACATGCTTGGTATTTTAATAAAGTCATGGAAACAATTTAAAAAAATAATAATAAATCAAAACCATACAAACCTACCAATTAATTTGGTGTGTTTATGGGAAGGCCAAAATCTTTCAAAATACTATAACCATAAAAAATAATATAAAACCACACAAATCCATGAAAAATATAAGTACAACCATGCATACAATGGAAAAAACATAATAATAATAATAATAATAATAATAATAATAATAATAATAATAATAATAATAATAATAATAATAATAAGGGTTAATATATAAATTTCCAAACTATCACTATTTAACAGATTTTCTCCATAAACTAAATGCGTGTTAGATTACTCCTAGAATTGTTGAAAATATTAGATCACCCCCTATAGGACACTTATCACTTCAAAAAATGATAATAAGGGGATAATTTATTATTTTTTTAATAAATTTAGGAGGTATTACTTATATTTTAAACAAGTTTAAGTAGCTAATTTTGTATTTTCAACAAGTTTAGTGGAACAATTTAACACGCAATTAATTTAAAGGAGAAATTTATTAATTAATGATAGTTTAGAAGGAAATTTATATATTATCTCTAATAATAATAATAATAATAATAATGAAAAGCTTGAGAAATAGGCTGCAAAAAAAAAAAAAGATTCTTGTAGAGCAAAGGCCAAAAGAGATATGAAGAATGCACAGTAACACTGCAAAAAAACATTACTGCATGTTGTGTTAAGTCTGTGTGATGGATAATGATCCGCCATAGCTAAGCTAAAGTCCCATCATTTTACATCTTTTTGTATTTTACTACTTTGACCGTTCTGCAAACATTTCCAGTTTTAGTGCCCTGTCTATGTCCTTTCTTTTCGCTTCATTTATGCAATCTCCTAACCCTATCCTCTTTAATTAAAAAACTATGCTTTTAATACGCACACTGACACTCGGTTTATATTTTGAACTCGTACATATTCCTTTCAGTTCTTTCCTTTTGCCTTCATTATCCACTCATCTCTCCCTTTCTTCATGTTTACAAGTTTCTTTAAGTTTTACTTCAATGGCTGCTTCTGTGTTTCTTGGTTACTTCATTTGGTTACTTGTTTTGGGAGGTGAAGTGGTTTCAGGAAATGAATTGTTTATGCAAGAGGAAGAGCTATTAGGGCTTTTTGAGGTATTGGGTTCTCTTCTTGATGATCCTCATTGGCCAGAAATGCACCCACAGCCATGTACTGAAACTCCATGGCCTGGTGTTCAATGTGAGATTGCTGATGATGATTCTTTTGTTTTTCATGTAACCAAGATTCACATCAGCCCTGAAATTATTAATCCTCCGTGTAAAACTTCTGCTCATTTGTCAATTTCTTTGTTGAAGCTTCCATACCTTAAAGTTCTCTCTATTTTTAACTGTTTTGTAACACTGCCTACCACTCTTTCTCCTACCCTTTTTGATACTCTATCTTCTTTAGAGCATGTTGCTCTTGATTCCAATCCAAATTTATCAGGAAACATACCTTCAAGCCTGGGGAAACTTACCAGTCTTAGAGTTCTGAGTTTGTCTCAGAATAATCTCCAAGGAAATATTCCTGATGAGCTTAGAGGCTTGGTGAACTTAGTGCAACTTGACCTGAGTTATAATAATCTAAGTGGTGAAATTCCTGATAAGATTGGAGAACTAAAAAGTTTAGCCATTTTGGATTTGAGCTGGAATATCCTTCAAGGGCCGATCCCTTCTTCTTTAGGTCAGCTTCAGGTTCTTCAGAAGCTTGATTTGGGCTATAACAAGCTTCAAGGAAACATACCATCAGAAATGGGGAAGCTAAGGAGGTTAGTCTTACTTGATTTAAGCCACAACTTCATAAATGGACCAATACCTCAAACATTCTCAGGATTGGAACAGTTACAGTACTTGTTACTTAATCACAACCCTATAAATTCAGGGTTACCCGTAATTTTAGGGTACATGAAATGTCTTAAAACATTAAGTTTGTCAAGATGTGGGTTAACAGGGCCAATACCAAATTCATTGTCTTTATTGAAAAACCTCACAGCCCTATCTCTGGACAACAATATCCTGATGGGTAGATTTCCTTCAGGATTGGGGTCACTTCCAAATCTTGACCAGCTCGATGTAAGCAACAATGAGCTAAGTGGTGAACTATTACTCCCAGAAAAATTCATTGAAAAGCTAGGCAAAAGATTAGATGTAAGAGGAAATAGTGGGTTGTGTACAAGGAAAAAGATTTACAGGAAGAAGAATATTTCAAAGGATCTAGAGACTCCAGATTGCTTGGATAAAATCGGGAAAAGTACTGGTTGTCCTGATCAAGACAAATGCATCCAAGCTTCATGGTACCATGGGAACATAAGTTCAAGTGCGATCATATCTCAATCTAGCCTAAATCGAGATCTCCTTGTTTTATATGTTCTTTTTCTGCTTTATTTTTTGTGTTACTACTAGAAATCAGAAAGTGAAAAAAGGACTTTTGTTTTGTTTTGCAGTGTTGTTAGTGGAAATGGGAATCTGAATTTTGCATGGAATAGCTTTCAGTTAAATTATGGCTGGGGATCGATACTAAATTTATGCTACAATAAAATTGGAATTGCATGTTACGTATCGATTCAAGTCAAGGTTTTATCATGTACAGGTGAAAAACTTTAAAGGTGGAGCATCTTTGCGCTTTTTTTCTTTTTCTAAACTCGTAGATGGGTGATAATTTGGTGCGCTGGTATACATGTTACGCACAAATACCATCATACTGAATTCATACTATTCTTGAATTAAAAACAAAAAATCAAAAGCAAAAACAATTTAATAATATGTACTGTCTAAAATAGTTATTAGGAAAACTCATTAGAGTTTTGGATGATTTTTTTAGTTGTAACGGATATTGCTGAAAAAAAATTAAAAAATCATAAAATCATTAATTAAATTTGAATATAAATCCATATATGCGATAAATCAGTCCAATTGAATTAATGTGAATTAAGTATAGATTTAACATTATTTTAAGATAATTTCTAAAATTTATATTTTAATACTATATATGTAATTTTTTTTATGCTATGCTTCACTACAAAATAACTTTATTTCGAAATAAACAAGAAATAAATATTTATTTCTCTTTGCAGATACTCATCAGAGTACTGTTGAGTTTTTTCATAATTTTGCAATGACTTCAGCTGCTCACAACGCTTTTCAGACTCTCGAAGACCTACCTCGATTTCTTCTACTGCTAAAGTTCCAAGAGCTGTTACTTGTAAGCACATATTTTGCCTTTCTTCAAGATCCACGCGGATGCATATGTGCTTTCAGTTTCAGGTGCTGCTTTTACTGGGGGTGTTTGCAGGAGTCATCTTGGTGATTGGGTCAAAAGCTTTGCTGGAAACTTGGGTATTTGTAATATTTTCCGGGCTGAAACTTGGGCTATTTTCCATGGACTGATTCTTGCTAAACGTATGGGCCTCCGGCATGTATTATTGAAAGTGAAGATCTCGGCGTGGTCGATATGCTCAATGGGAAATCAACTCTACCAGCTGATTGCCTTTGTCTTCAGTGTTGGATCCTCTTGATGGCATTACAAAGTAGATTTGTAACTGCGGTGTTGCTTATTTCAGATAGCATTTGCTTTGTTATTTGAGGGTAAGGGTAATATAGAAAGATAATGGGTAATTATACCTTATTTTTCTAAATGGACACTTATAAAGGAATGGAAAGACTATATTTTTCAACATACACAAACTTAAACAGTCAAAATTACAACAACTATTATTATTGAATTGGAAAAAATTCTTGACCATCTAAAATATTAATTATAACAATGAATAGTACAAATTTAACAACTAATGGTCCCAATTTAAAAAAATTAATAAATAAATATTTCAATTTAACTTAAAGAGTTTAAAAAGTTGCTAAAGTATCATAATTAATAGATTACTCAAACTTTGTCTTTTTTTAGGCCAATCAAATTGGAATCTCTATACTAATTTTGTGCACGTAATAGAGATTGCACCGTTTTAGGAGGCAAAAGAGCTCTTCTTTTATGCATCTGTTTCTCATCTCCCAATGCTAAATGCCCGTTCCTATCTTTGAAAAGACTAGAAATTTAGTACTATTCACTTCCCACCACGCCAAAATACCCAACTATCTTTTGTTGAGCTCTTTATCTTTATTCAAATATCTTCCGATATCTATTTCATTATCATAATTTTCCAATTGTTTTATTTTGTTTTCAACTTGTCATAAAATTTTCAACTTCTAGTGACTTGGTCCTATGCCGGGAGCCTTTTGGACCATAGCAATGGACTTAAATGTAGGTCAACTAGTTTCTTTATATTCATAATGTAAAGAAACTAACAAATTATTCATCACCCTTTTAATTCTCATGCATATTACAAAGGGCAGCTTGAACAAATTTCAATTTGTATTAGGATCAAGCAAATATGTAATATAAATCAAATGGTTTTTCCTTTTAGGATCCCCTAATGCTTACCGTGCTTTATTCTCATGTTTGTGGCAGTTGAACCCAATTCCATATATTTTTTTTTCATTTTAGTTGTGAAACCCCTAATATTACAATTTATTTTTCTAACCATTTTCACTGAAATGCCTATTTCCTTTAATCCATCAATAATAATAACCTTATGGGCTACACATCTCATGCAAATATACTTGCATTTCAAAATACTTCAGCTCAATATGCTCTATGCACAACCTCAATTGCATTTGCAGTATCCCCAGTAATAGTGAATATTCTCTTAATTTCCCACTCCAAGCATGTTTCAAGTTGAAAACCAATTTCCTTGCCCTAAGTCAAGCCCAATATAATCCGCCCCAAATCTAAAGACAACTTGGCTCTAATTTTCTCAAATCATAGCCCCCTAGGATTTGAAATTAATAAGGATAGATATTATATTATTTCTCAAATTAATAATTTTCAAGTTGGATAGTAAATTTAATTGAAGAAACTGACCCGTGAATAATGAAGACTGAAGTGCTTTGTCGTCAGCAAAAATTTATGAGCCAGTATGAAATTTTATATTACGGCACACAGAAATTGGAAAATCCTGCTGTATTTAAATAATAATAATAACAGAGAATAATTGCATAATAACAAAATCTTTGATAATAGACCAGAACAAACTGGATTTAATTATTTAGAGATTAATAATCAATAGATATTAGATTCTCTGTTAACAAATGAATTAACGATCAACAATAAGAAATCCTATTTTAGCTAAAATACTTTTTTTTTCCCGACAGTGTTCTTAGAAATACAAACTCTCAGACCTGTCAAAAGCATATATTCTCCGACGTAAATATTCCAATTTTGCTTTTTGGTATTCAAGTTCTGTACTTTGTGTATAAATAATAAATTGCAAAAAGGGATAATAAATTAATAATATACGTGAAAAATTAACAAAGTGACTAAAAGCTAATATATAAAATGCTTCATTTAAAAGAGATAACTAAAAAGATTATGAGTTTATGCCTATTGAATTAATAACATAATGATCAAATAACTATTTGGCAACAGTTTTAACTGATCTGTTTTTACATTCTATTTTTTATTCCAAAAAATATAATTAAAAAATAAAGCGAGACAAATTTTATGTGCCACTATTATATAAAATTTGATTCAAATTAACAAGCACTATTTTTTCCATATAAAATCGTGTGCTTGAATTAAAATTCAGAATTTACCAAAATAAGTCATGATAGTTCGGAATCGGATCATTTTAGTGAAATAAAATTAACTACCATATGGAATTTCTTTGCTATGTAGCAAGAAAGCTAAAATGAAGGAATAACTTATGCAAATCATCCAAAAAATGTTAGAATTTAATTGAAATATAATGAAGATTGGAGTTTAATATAGGATTTTTGGTTGATATAATTATTAATTTTGATGTGGAATTTAATAAATTAGATTATCACAAAATGAAATATAGGTGTGGCAATTAATCACAGAGTTTAAAGGTATAATTTAGAGAAATTAAAGTGGTCATATCCTTAGCAAGCTAAAGCGTTTGTAAGGCCGCTAACATACCCCAAATCAGGAAATCTCCATCAAAGATGACACTTGTCACCTTCAAATTTCAATTACATTATATATATATATATATATATATATATATATATATATATATATATATATATATATATATATATATATATATATATATATATATATATATATATATATATATAGTGGATAGGCAAATTGGGGTCCTTTTCATATTCAGTTTCCATATGCATCAATATTGGCATTTTCCTATATTTCTTGCTTGCGTTATTTTGAGCCTTTAATCTTATGTGATGGAAATTTTCTTATTTATTCAATTTATCCTACAGAACAGAAAAAGAATTTAATATCATTCACACATTTTCTTCTTTTTAAAAAAAAAAAACTTTTTAGAAAAAAAAAAAAGAATGAATTACATGTGCATTGCTCAATTGGAATCTCGAGTACTTTTAATCGTGTGCTATCACAAGATTATATCTTGGTGATTAAGTTAGTAATTATTAATTAAATTCGTTGATAAAACATTCTTATATATTTGCTTTTAATTTTCAAAGAAGAGATAATCGGTACGTTTGTGTGCCGAGTAGGAGCAAATACAAATAGTTGGATAAAAAAATAATATTTAATTTGGATTGATGCATACCGATATGTAATGGCAATGAATAACCGAAATCGAATCGATTTTTACGGTTAATCGATTCGATGAACTTGATTACAATTTTTAATTTTTATATTTTTTTAATGGTTACGGTTTAAATTTTTAAGTACTGATTAACCGTTAATCCACGGTTAACCTATATATATATATATATATATATATATATATATATATATATATATATATTATAATTTTATTTTTATATCTTCAGTTTTTTATTTCTCTTTAAAATTTACATAAAATAATATTTTAAAATATATTTAAGTTATATTTTTATTTTTATACCTTAATTTTTTATATTTTACTATAAAATTTATATAATACTTTAAACTAAATTTATATTAGATCATTCTCTTTAATTATATAGTAATATTTATATATAGTATCCGATTAACTTATATATATATATATATATTTTTTTTTTATCATATATTGATATTCATATTTTACGTAATAGCATTTAATT
Organism: Excoecaria agallocha; assembly: GCA_037975025.1. Taxonomy (NCBI): domain Eukaryota; kingdom Viridiplantae; phylum Streptophyta; class Magnoliopsida; order Malpighiales; family Euphorbiaceae; genus Excoecaria; species Excoecaria agallocha. The sequence goes on along the minus strand of CM075810.1, from coordinate 41,332,460 downwards.
ACATTATTATCCAAAATTTTATTTGATTTATAATCAAACATAGTAATTTTCAATAAATATTAAATTTATTTTATAATATTAACTATTAAATTATAGATTAGAGATTTTAGAATTAAACATTTTTTTATTTTCACATTTATTAATGTAAATTTCGATTAATCGGACTACTAGATTAGGAATACAAAATATTTTATAAAAAATTAATATATTTTCTAATTATTGAGATTAAAGGATTCATATACCTTATCAATCATTTAATTGAACGTGTGTGTATATATATATATATTAATTATTTAATTTAACGGTTAAATATGAATGCACCGTACCTCATTTTCATTTAATTACTTGACAATTTTTCTTAATTAAAAAGGAAAAATTAACAACAATATCCAAAAAAACAATTATGTGAGGCGCAAGAAAGTTGGCAATCGCATCCAAAAATGAAATAACTTCTAAAAATTCACAAAAATAAATTTAAAATTAAAATATATACATAATATATATGGGAATGAAAGTGATAATCCATAAAAAATGCTCTCCCACATAAGTCTCGAATTTCCATGACACAGATTTGGCTACAATTTCTCGCCTTGGAAAACTAATCCTTTTAGCCCTCCGTGTGACCCATCCTTCTAATTTCATCCCCACCATTTTTGTCTTCATCTACTTATTGTTTTTTTAATATTTCTCCATGAATCGCCTTTGTTTGTTTGCTTCACTTGCTACTTTGCAGGTTGCCAGTCTCTCTCTCTCAACCGTTATATGCACTCTTTCTCTTCATTTATTTCCATTTCTTCCCTCTCCTATTGCTAGAGCTTCACAAAGGTCCGTTCTTTCTTCACTTTGCTTAATAATTCTTCTCTTTTCCAGTTCAAAGTCTATGCCTTTTCACCTCAGATTGTTTTCTTTTGAGTGTATTATCTTCTGGGTATATGATTGTTTGGTTTCTTTTTTGCTATCCTCATTCTTTATTTGAAAATAGGTTTCAATTCTTTACTTAAGCTATATGTTATTGCTGATGTTTCATTGGGAGGGGGAATTGCCGGCGTGCTTTTTTGAATTCTTCGTTTTTCTTTGTTCTTTCATTTGCAGGATTTAATTCCATGTTATTGTGTTCTTGCTATCTGTGTATTGTAAAATTTAATGATAACTCAACTTGGTTGCTCTTATTATCTTAAAGAGAATGCTGCACTAAGGAACAGGATAAATTGAAGAATCCTGTTCCCTAGGGAATTTGCTATTCATACTTGTTTTTGGTTTTTGTTTTCCTGTGGTATATTTGATGAAACAAGTAAAATTCACATTTTTGTGTGTTTTACTTGTACCTAGTCATTTTTCTCTTCAACACAGTGTAACAAAAATAGAACAGGATTCTGTCATGTGATTGCTCTTTACTATCAAAAAGAGTTAGCATGTATACTAAAAGTGTGTTGGAGTCTTGAATCTTGCCTATTTTGTGGGAGTCACATTTTTCTTTTGCTAAAAGACAGAGCAAGTGGCTCAATGACTGCTTGTCTAGTCTTTTTTATGGTTCCGGAAAGACATCTGCAAAATTTTTGTCCAATAGATGCTTTCTCTTTATGAAGAACTTGTAACTGTCTTCTTGCTTTTAGGTTTCCATGTTGACTTTCTTCATGAATGGTTCTTGTTTTTCTTTTGTTTAATGGTTGCTTTTTCTCTTTTAGGCTTTTACAATACATTTTAGGTTTCATGGTTCACAAAATCTCTTTAAAATGCCTTTATGGGATGTTAATGTTAATACTTTTGAGAGAAAACCTATTATCTAAAATCAAAGTTATTCTACTAACCTCATGTGAATTCTTCTTAGAATATTCTAGTAAGGCACAAATTATCAATTTGGAAACATGGAGATAACCAATGTAATGGAATATGAGGAAATTGCGAAGCAGAAATTGCCAAAGATGGTTTTCGACTACTATGCATCAGGTGCAGAGGACCAGTGGACTCTCAGGGAGAATCGCTTTGCATTCTCAAGGATTCTGTATGTTCATTTACTCAAATTTGAATTATTGAGCCTACTCGTTTGATCTTGTTATATGAGATAGGCAATGGTCATTTTTATTTTCTTATCATGTATTTGCTTAATGTAATTTATCTGCTCTCCAATACTTGATCTTTTACCTTTTTGTTATTTTAGCTTATGTCAATTTCTCTGTCTTCAGATTTAATATTGATGTTCTTTTCTGTTTTTTGTTTCTTAAAATAGGTTTCGCCCTCGGATTCTTATTGATGTGAGCAAGATTGACATGACCACAACTGTCTTGGGCTTCAAGATTTCAATGCCTATCATGATAGCTCCAACAGCCATGCAGAAAATGGCTCACCCTGAAGGTTTGCACATCTTCAAGTTCTTATCTTCGTTGCATGGAATTGATTCAAAAAACTGAGATTGAAATCCTTGCTGGATTGCATAAAATAACCAAAATATAATGGGGTATTATGCTATTGCTCTGTTGATAACAAATTCCCTTGAGCTCTCTTCCCTCCATTCTTCCCTCTGTTTTCTTCTGAGGACAAAGAGGAAAGAACTGTTTCTGACTAAGAAATTATATTCCACTGCAGGGGAGTATGCAACAGCAAGGGCTGCTTCAGCAGCTAACACAATTATGGTTTGATTTTTTTACCTTCTCTTTCTTAAATTTGGATTTCTAAACTAGATATTTATCTGTACAAAATAGCATTTATTAGTAAACGGCAAAAGCCTGCTTGACTTGGCTCAGGGTGGTCAAGTTGATTGCAATCAGTACTTTACTCTGCATCGATTTTTTGTTTCAGACACTTTCCTCATGGGCTACTTCCAGCGTTGAGGAGGTTGCTTCAACAGGACCAGGCATTCGCTTTTTCCAGCTCTATGTGAGTTTCTCATCAGTTGCTGTTGTTACATACAGAACTTAAGTTCTTCGGCTGTAATTAATTTTGTATCTGATGATTACTCATGATCCATCACATTGCCTAGAAACTTTACATAGCAAGGTCTGAAAGTTCATTGTCTTCATGCTTCTTACCATGGTCAACTCTATTGATAAATCATAAAATGATGATCTGCTTTGATGACTGTTTCACTAATGGATTTTCTGGTGATATGGAAAAAGCATTAGTCAATGCCCACAGACATACCTCTTGAGGATGTCTATGTTCATGATTATATAATGGCGCAAATGCTTTCTGATTGGATTTTATCATTTCCTTGTTCTTATCGTTCAGGTATACAAGGACAGGAATGTCGTTGCTCAGCTTGTGAGAAGAGCTGAGAGGGCTGGCTTTAAGGCAATTGCCCTCACTGTGGATACTCCAAGACTTGGCCGGAGAGAGGCTGATATCAAGAACAGGTGAAGATCAATTTTGAGAAAAGATGGAAAAGAAATGTTCATTAAAACTTTGACAAGATTTTGGTTATGTAGTTCAATATTTAGTTTTGACTTTATCAATTCTCCCAATAAAATTAAGTTTACTAAGTAAAAGGGGGAAATGCAACTAAATTTATTGTGCTCACAGGAAGTGTCTAATTTTTTATGTGTTTCGTTGCAGATTTGTTCTACCTCCATTCTTGACCTTGAAGAACTTTGAGGGTCTGGATCTTGGTAAAATGGACCAGGTATGTCTGAATAATTTCAGGAAAGGACTTGTATTTTTCTTTTTTTTTTTTTATATGTTATTTTTTCCCCTCTCGATTCTAGCTAGTTTGATCTTGCAGAGCAATGATTCTGGATTAGCTTCATATGTTGCTGGCCAAATTGACCGTACACTTAGCTGGAAGGTAGGATCACTTTAATTGGCATTTCAAGTTCTTTTGCCATGAGGTGTTATCTGGTGATAAATTTCTCCCTGTCAATTGGACAGGATGTGAAGTGGCTTCAGACAATCACATCACTGCCAATCCTAGTGAAGGGTGTCCTAACTGCCGAGGATGGTAAGAATGCTAAACTATTGAAGGAAGACTATGTTTATGGGCTTCTTGACATTTATCTGATGCGCCATTTTTGCTGTCAATGCAGCAAGGCTAGCCGTTCAGAATGGAGCTGCAGGAATCATTGTCTCCAATCATGGAGCTCGCCAGCTTGATTATGTTCCTGCCACTATTATGGCTTTGGAAGAGGTACAAGTGCTGATGCTCATACTTGATACCAAGTGCATTTTTGTGAAGTTCAAGGAAATTCACCAATTTTCAAGATTAGAATTTCGACACAGTTTTTCTTGTGAATTGATTACTATAACATTTTAACATTTTTATATGGGCTGTTAGACCCTTTTAATTCTTCAAAACCGTACTGAAACAACAAACTCCTGCTGTTTAACCATTACACTTGCTATGATGTAGTTTCGCTGTCCTCATCTATAATGCATAAGAAGATGATTTAATGATTAAATGGTGCAACTTATAGGTTGTCAAAGCTGCACAAGGCCGAATTCCTGTTTTCCTTGATGGTGGAGTTCGCCGTGGAACTGATGTTTTCAAGGCCTTGGCATTGGGAGCATCTGGAATATTTGTAAGAATATAACTATCACACTTAACAATATGGGAAATGTTAAATCAAGTGGCTACCAGAAATAGACTAAACTGTTTGTCTTAATTTCAGATTGGCAGGCCAGTTGTGTTTTCATTGGCTGCTGAAGGTGAAGCTGGTGTGCGGAAAGTACTTCAGATGCTTCGTGATGAGTTTGAGATAACAATGGCATTAAGTGGGTGCCGCTCGCTCAGGGAGATTACGCGCAACCACATAGTGACCGATTGGGATGTTCCTCGTCCCACCCCCAGGTTATAATTTGGCTTTCACTCTGAATCACATTGTGATGGAGCCAAAGGAAAGTACTGAGAACCTAGCCTGTCTGTGTCATTAGATTCACATATATGAAATTGAAGGGTTCAATATTTGGGAGGATTGGAACCTTTATAATAAAAATCAATAGTATTTTTAAGAATGGCCACTGCATTTCTTGTATATTCTTTGTTCGAAACTGAAGCACCGTTCCTGTATGGCTCGAAAGAATGAATGTTTAAGTATGATTTTGCTGGAAAAAACATAAAATTGCATAACTTCCTGTTTGGTTTGCGAGAAAATATGCATAGGCTTTGGAATCGGTTAGCCTTCCTTTGTGTGCACCGCCATTCTGTGGTAACCTTGTATGATTAGTTTTTACTCAAGAATCAGCGTGACAATACTAATATAACTGATGTGAATATTACAAATGTTTTTTGCAATAAAATATTTTTAATAATTTCTGATATTATGTATCATACATTATATATGAAAGGCTACTGATTTGACTTCATATGAATAAGATTTATCGATATACATTATCATACCTATGTGGTAGTATTTATCACACACTAATGAATCATCTGTCGAATGACTTTCTTAAGATTTATGGTTAAGATGAAAAGATAATTGATAAAAACAAATAGATGTAATTAATTTTGCTATGCCGGATATCCCAAATTAGGGGTGACCAAATTTCGATTCAACTTCAAAAATTGATTTGAAGTTGAATCAAATCGATCGTTTTTTTTTAATTTGATTTGGTTTTTCAATTTTAAATTTTAAAAAAGTTCAGTTTTTAAGTTTAGTTTGGTTTTTAAAGAAAAAAACCGCAGAAAAATCAAACTGATCAAAATTTTATATAATTATGTAGTTTTTTAAATTTTTTAATTGAATAATTATTTTATACATATAAATTATTTTATTTTGAGTTACAAATTATATGAGTACATTTATCAATTTTTATTTTTTATTTTTTTAGGTAATAATTTAGAATTTTGACAATTGAATTGAAAATCGATTGAATGAAAAAATTTATTTAACAGTTTTTGTTGTATTATTTATTATATATTTTAAAATTGTATCTTTAATTTGAATTTTTATTTTATACAACTTAGATATTTTTTTATTATATTATAATTTATAATTTTTAAATATAATTTTTTATTTTTTTTAAAAATATTTTTAATTTTTAATTTTTTAATTAATCAAAATATTGATAAAAAAATTTAACTTAATTAATATTTAATTATTTAAATAATTTAATTTAATTATTTAAAATTTTAAAATTTTAATTTTTAATTATTTTAATTTGGTTCGAATTGAACATACCGTTGCTTACTCCAAACCCCAATCAGAATTTGTAATCCACCTTATTCTTATCACTTAGCATTCATTTCTAGGCCTGCGTGGGACAGTAGTGTTGGGAAGGTTCCTCCTCATGATGGGACACACCCAAGTAAATAAAGAAAGGTAAAAAAAAAAGAAAAACGGAAGTGAAAAAAAAAAAAAAAGAAGTCAGCAAAGTTGGTTTCAACAGTAGCGGCCACCGAATTTTTGTTTGACTTCTTTTATGCAAATTGCCTTTGGCCATTCTATTTCACAACTTCATATTGAAGTTTAAGAGAGTTTTTGGGAATTCTTTTCTTAAGGCGGAGGAGTGACAAAATAGTGAGAAAAATTTTTTTGGGATAATTTTTTTTTATGAAATACTTTTGTGTGTCACTATTTTGAATAGAGCTTATAAAATTGTTATACTTCTAAAATTAATTTAGGGAAGTCTATTTGTAAACCTGCTATTTTTAGTGGAAAAAAGTTATTGAATTCGAGTTTGTGGACGTATGGTATCAAAGCCCAGATTCTTTTTTAGTCTGATACATGGTTGCAGCATATCCTGATCTTTTATATCAGGAAAGATTTTTTCTTGAAAATTGTTTACGTATACGGTCATTATTTATGTGTACAGGTATGATTCACTACCGGAAAAATTTTTTAGATTGAAGAAGTCTATTGAATTCTGATTTAAATGGAGGCAAAGACAAGCAAGATGATCAACCTAAATGGCACAAATTACCACATATGGAGAAACAAGATGAAGGATCTCCTGTTTGTGACGAAGATGCACTTGCCGGTATTCAGTACTCAAAAATTCGCAGACAAAACAGACAAGGACTGGAAACTTGAACATAATCAAGTGTGCGGCTACATACACAATTTGTTGAAGATAATTTGTATAACCACATTTCTGGTGTGACACATGCGAGAACATAGTGGGAGAAGTTCAAGGAATTTTATGCCTGTAAAATAGGCAATAACAAGTTAATTTACTTGACAAAATTAATACAATTAAAATATCAAGAAGGCACAACTGTGGCAGATTACCTTAATGAAATACAAAGAATTATCGACCAGTTGTCAGGTATGGGCATAAAGTTCAATGATGAGGTACTAGCTCTTATGGTTTTGGCAATGCTCCCAAAAGTCATGGGAAACCTTGAAGATTTCAATCACAAATTCTGCACCCAGCGGTGTAAGTAAATATAAAGACAGTCAATAATGGTATTCTGAATGAAGAGATGAGGCAACGATCACAAGTAACATCTTCTTCACAGTCATATACTGAATTGATCAAATAAGAATTTTTACCTAAAAAGCCAAAGTCAAACCCAATTAAAAGATTATATATCTAAAGTAAAGAAAAAGGTAAAAACAAGAATAGTAATGACAAATTTGGTAATTAAAGTTGCAAAAATGGTAATTTTGAAATTAATAGAAAAATTGAGTATTGAATTAAAAATTTGCCAGAATAGTGACAATTAATAGTGTAAAAGATCAAAGAAACCGACAATTTTCTCTATCAAGTCAAATAAGAAATTTTGCTTAAAAAGTCAAATTTAAGCTTAATAATTATTTTGAATGCCAAAGGTTAGTTAAAAAGAAAAGTAAAGCAATTTTATAATTAGATTTACAGAAAGGGTATTTTCGTAAACAATTAAAAAGTTTAGGACCAAAATAATTTTTAGCGAAATTAATGTAATTATGCTATTTAAAAAATTCTAGGATTAATAGTCACCACTGAGCATATTTAGTGCTCAACATGTCAGTAATAATTATTTTAGTATTTTTGGCATGTATATACTTAGATAGTAGAATTAAAGAATTTGACTGTATTTGAATTGCTGTTTGATGGGATAATTAATATTGTTATGTCTGCAAGTGTGTATTTTCCAGTAAGTGATTTAGAATAGTATGTTCGACTTGTGAGTGAATGTTTGAAATGTAATTATATAGGCTATTATGTCTCTGAGAAGCTGTATTTTATCTGATTTTTTAGGAGGCTAGTAAATTTATAGCCATTGTGCTGTCGAATTTTTGATAAATGAATAGTATTTTAGACAGTTATGAGTTGCGAGTTAAATGTATGAATTTGAAAAATATTAGTTTTGGCAGTTAATAGATTTTGGGTTTAGTGGAAAAAAAATTTCCCGGCATATCGCTTAATTTGGTATTCGAAAAAGACTGTTCAGATAAGGGCGTTACATTGAGAAAGCTATCACTATAAGAAAATGTAAAAATAGCAATGAAAAAATAGCAAAGGAATACAAAATTTGTTGCTAATTAGCAACAAAAATTTAATTTGGTTGCTAAAATTAGTTAAAATTTTTAGATTTAGCAACGAATTAAAAAATGATTGTATTCCATCGCTAAAAAATGAGAGAAATTTTAGCGCCTAAAGATAGCAACAAAAAGTAGTAGCGAAATGCTAATACTATTGCTAAATATAGCACCAATAGATGGTGAAAAAATTTTGGAATGAAATTTAGTAACGGAAACCAAATTACATTGCTAAAATACCAACGGAAAATCTATTTCGTTACTATTTTACAACTAAATTTTGTTAAGGTAGGTTATTTAGCAACAGATTTTAATTTTTATTGCTAAATTAGAAACGAAATTACATTTTCGTTGCTAAATTAGCAACAAATATATTTTTCGTTGCTAATTTAGCAATGAAAATTAATTTTCATTGCTAAATTACCAATGAAATTGTATTTTCGTCGGTAAATTATAACACTACAAGAAACAGAAAAATTAGCAATAGAAATAAAATTCTATTGCTAAATAGAGACATTTAAATATTTTCCACCTTTTTGCCCTAGGTATAAAATAGTGTCTTACTTCTCCTTTCGCTGTGATCTCCTTCTCCCTTGCCTCTCGTTGCCTCTCTAATCTCCTTTGCCCTTCGTTATCGTTTATATCTAACTTTCTCCCAAGGTGAAGGTTTCTCACCCCCTCATTTTGATCTCATTCTCTTAGTGTTGAGTTTCAATGGCAGGGGGTCGTTTGATTTTGGCCCAAGGTCAGTTTAGATTTTTTTATAAGCTTAGATCGCTTATTTTCTTTCCTTATTGCTCTTTCTATCTTTTTTTATTTTTTTTTACTTCTCTACATGGATAAATCTTTGGATTTTCTACCGTTGGAGTTTCCATCGTTACCGTTGAATTTCTGCTCTTCCCTCTCCGTCGTTACTTCTTTCCTTTCTTCCTCTCTAAACCATCTCTTTGCCACCACTCACTACAAGAAAATTTGGAAATAGCAACGAAAATTAGCAATCGAATTTAGTGAATTTCCGTTGGTAATCAAAATTAGCAACCGAAAATAGCAACGAAAAATTTGGTTGCAATTTTGGCAGTTGGTAAATTTAGCAATCGAAATATTTTTCGTTGGTAATTTAGCAACGAAAATATATTCGGTTGCTAAAAATACAAATCGAATATCCGTTGCTATTTTTGGTTGCTAATTTTTATTAGCAACGGAATCTAAATTTCGTTGCTATATCTAACAATGGTACATTTTGGTTAATTGGTCAACATTACCAACCGAACAAACATTCTGTTGCTAAATTTAGCAACGGAATATGAATTCGGTTGGTAAATTTAGCAACCGAATTGTAATTCCGTTGCTAAATTTAGCAACAGAATGTTTGTTCGGTAGGTAAATTTAGCAACTGAATTCATATTCCATTGCTAAATTTAGCAACAGAATATGAATTCGGTTGCTAAATAAAATTTCACTTTAGCCACTATTTATAACATTATAAATTGTAAAATTATGCTAGTTTTGTTAGATTAGCATAATATTTTAGTTAAATCAAATTATTTATTTATAAATAAATATAATTCAAATTCATTATGAAAAGAAAATATTGTTATTGATAATATAATATTAAAATTGTAATGCACAAAAATTAAAATCCTAAAAATATATTATATTATTGTAAAGTAAAATTCTATGAAAACCATAATAAAAACAACATTTCTCTTCTCTAGAGTTATCACTATGGCCAGCTCTTATTCAAATGACAAGCCTACCTTAATACAATCATTGAAAAATAATACTCAAGTTTTAATATCCTTCTTTTATTTTTTTTCCTGAAATTCTAGCTTCGGTTTTTGAGTACGGTTTAGTATCTGATTTATTTTTTCAATTTCTATTTATGTTAGGCAATTGTGGAGGCTTACATGGAGGAGCCTGGGAACCCTAAATATGCATTCAAGGTTTTTTTTAATTAAATTCATATGATTACATAAATTATATTCTACTGAGTTCATATATAAATATCTTAACAAATCATATGAATTTGTATTTACTTCACTCTGCATCTGTGATACTAATGGGTTATTGCTTTTTTTTTTGTATCTCATAAGGAGTAGCAGCTACTCTACTATTAGTTTAGGAAAAAGGCATGAAAATGGTGGAAAGCTTATTGCAGTAAGCAAGTTCAAATACTTGAAAGTTCAATTTCTATATTGACTTTTTTTCTTTTTTTTTTCAACGATTTCCATTAATTACCTATAATTTTTAATTGTTGCTGATAATTTCATTATTGACGTACCTATTAAAGGGTTTTGCTAATTTTATTAGGCCTCGTGAAGAAAGCATATGTAAAAGCATTGTGAATTTACTTGTTACATGTTCTGACTCTGTAACTATAAGAAAGGTAAAAGAATTTTTATTAGGACAAATCCAATTTGATTGATTAATTAATTAAAAGTATATAGTTTAGTTCTCTACAAGTATTTTGTTGTCAATTTTGAGCTCTCCATGTCTTTTTATGCAATCCATTTCATTATTTGACTATAATTGGCTTAAGATTAAGTTACTTTTTTGTGCTTATTTTGGTTTACTCTTGTAATGGCCTGAACGTCGGGTTAGCCGTGAATAGTATTTTTCGATACTGAATAGTATTTTCGAGCTGAAAAAGTACATTCGAAGGTGAAAAATAATTTATTTGACTATCAAAAAATATTGGTCACAGGTAGTTCAAGATTAAAATTTGAGGTCAAATAGTCCTCCAAAAATTAAAAACACGAAAAACGAAGCGGTTCGACTTTAAATTAACTAAGTTGATCTAAATTTGACCAAACCTTTAAAAATAGCAAATTAAATCTAAAAATTACCAAAAATTATAGATATACCTAAAATAATGAGTAGAATATTTGGCTGCAAAAAATAAATTTTTCAATAACATCGATAATTGTCGAATCTGATCGATTTGATTGAATCGGATCTAAAATGGACTCCGATTGGTTTGAAATTTTGTATACAGCCTATTTTTGATGTGATAAGAGTGATGAAATTAAATTTGGGATGATTTAGATTTGAAAAATGGGAGAAAATAATTGAAGTCGCTTATTGGGTCATTAGTGGGCTTTGGTTAATTTGGATTAAATCCATTAATTAGCCCAAGCCCAAGCCCACTCAAGACTCACTTAAGGGGAAGAAAAATCTTTGAGAGACCATTTTTTCTACAACCTTTCTTCTCCCTCTCCCTTGGCCGAACTTCTCTCCTCCATCTTTCTCTCAAATTTCTTTCATTTCACTCTTAAATTCTCACTAAATTAAAGCATAAGAAATAAAGTTATTCCTCTCTAGATGTGTATCTAAGCCTTTATCCTTTGATTAGAGAAAAAAAGCGAGAGAAAATAAGTTATAAAGTTTAGGGTGTAAAACTGAGGTAAGTGAAAATCATGAGTTTAATTTTGTTTTAAGGTACCTACAAGTAGTTTAGGGTGTCTAGAGTTCATTTATGTGGTTATTTTGAGCATTTGAGATCAAAATATTAGGGTTTTAATGAGTTGGAAATTCATCCATAGTATGTTCACAAGGAGAAGAGCAAGCTTCCAAGGCAAAGGGAAAGGAAAAGAAAGTCTAGGCAACCTTAAGCCTAAGAGAAAGGTTAGTAGCTAATAAATCCTCATATTTTCCTTAATTTTACATGATTTTTCTTTATGTAACTTTAGAAAAATTTAGGAAAAATGTGTATAATTAAATTAATATTAGAATTTTGAAATTTAACCTTGAATAAACCTATTAGAATGCTTAAATTGAATTAAATGAATGTGTAAGGTAGATAACCTTACTTGGCCGAATTGTTCCTTAGTGGAAATCGATGTGTATTTTGTGCATTTTGATAAAATTAAGCCATAAAATAATTAAAGAAATGAAATAATGTATCCATGAATTTTTGTAGAATTTATAAAAATTAATTGAATATTTTTGAGAAAAAATTAGCTTATGTAACCAATGAAATTGTTGAATTATTGTGAAATAATTCATATTTTGATGAGAAAAAAGTGAATTATTGTAGAATAATTCAAAAACTGTGTAAAAGTACTGAAAAAATTGACTGATAAATTTACTGTATTGAAAAAGTGAACGAAACTGTTAAAAATCTGAAAAATAATTTGAAATTAAGTGAATTCTTTCCTTTAGCAATAATCAGACAGTCAAAATCAAGCTCAGGATATAATTGACTAGCCATAGGGATACATATATCACGGTGTAAATCATGGCGACTTGTTTTGCTGTGGTAGGATCACTGATATTCCATAGCATCTATTTTGTTCTGTAAGAAATGATCCTTTGAGGTTATTTTTTAATCTGTATTGTGGCCTTATGAGATCCACATTCCATATATCCAGTCTGTAAATTTCTGTCAAGATTGTATTAGGGACATCATAGTAAAAATAAGATAAAAGTGTAAAAAGAAAGCTAAAAATGAAGTTTAAAATGTAAAAGGACTTAATTTAAAAAGAAATAAAAAGTTTAGGGGTAAACCGATAATTTTCCTAAAAATTGTACTTAATGAGTAAAAGTGATTAAGACATGAATAGTAAGGGTAAAATGATAATTTAATGAACAAATAATCCAAAAATAAGCTTTTAAGAAGTGAAAGGACTAAAATGTACACAAAAAGTTAAAACAAGGATCAATTGCTAGTTTTGTATACCAAAAATTTAATGTGAAGTGAAAACAAGAAAGCTAATGGCAATTTTGTAATTAAAGTGTAAAAAAGGCATTTTTGTAGTAAAATGAAAAATTAAGGACTAAATTTAAAAGTTTACCAAAGTATTGATATTGAGTTTAAATGATTGTTAAAAATAATGAAAATCATATTTTGATAAGAAAAATTAATGATTTCGCATAATTAACGCAATTATGTGTGTTTGAAAAATATCTCAATTTTTAGTCACCACTGAGCATATTTAATGTTCAGCATGTAGTGTTTACTGCGATTTTTAAGAAAAAAAAGGAAAAAAAATTTGGCCCCTCGCTTAAATCTGTAAATTTGTAATAGTAAGGGTGTTACAACTCTTGGTTGGTTCTAGGTGCTGAAATTGCCATCTTGTCTGCTCAATTGTTGATAATCAGAACAATAGAGGTATTTCACATGCTTGTTCTGCAACAAAATTTACTTTAATGCAGATGTGTAAGTGCACATAAGGAGTTATTTATGAATATGCATCTCTCGTGTATTTCCTAGCCTCGAACCGTGTTTTATGTTGTCCATTTTAACATTGGAGTTGTTTTCTCATGGAATATAGGTACTGACTAGATGAAGTGTAGGTGCTTATGTTGATCCCACGATAATTTTCTTTTTTGTTTACATTTCTAAGCATTTTTTCTTTTTGAGATGTTTAATTATATATATTGTCTTTCCCATATTACATTTATTATATAAACTCTAAAGAAAATTAGCTAAAAAAATGGAGAATTGAGAGTCTATTGGGATCAGTTGGAAAAGTCTATTGAGTAGAACCTAGAGCAAATGTAGTGCAAAAAGAAGTGTGTGTGTGTGTGTCTATATATATATTTAAACTTTAGGAGTTTACTAATAACTTACTGCTACAAATTGATTTTTAAAAACAATAGGATTATGTGACCAAAATCTTAAGAACCATTGGTGTATATTTAACATATATATATATATATATATATATATATATATATATATATATGCTTTGCTTATAAGAACTCGGTCACTAGCTCTTAGCATGAATAAAAAATCATGCATTGGATCTAGCCAAGTAAAATTCATGACTAAATATATTGTGTTGGTACCAGTAGATTGGATAAAAAACAATTAGCTAGTTATTCACAAAAGATAAAGAAATTTTATTATTGAATCATTATTAAACAAATCAAACTTAGTTCTTGGTGCCGACAATTGATTCTTTTCATTAGTTTTAGTCCATATCTAGAAATGGAAACGAAATGGAATTGTTTGAATGGTATTCTAGTTTCTTGTTTATACACAAAGAATCTAAGTTTCCATGTACTTAAAATTTTTCAGTTAAACTTTTAGTATGACCAATAAATCCTTCTAATTATTTTATTTACTTATGTTCTCTTTGAGTTGGCAACGCATGACATAGCATAGATCTCCAATTAGACTTTTTTTAAGTTCTTGATATCTTATTATGACTTCATAGAACTTATATTTGATCTTCATTTTCATATGGCCAAAATTATTGTTCTCTTTCAAAATTCTAATTTTTTCCTTATATTCCTCAGTATATGTTGATGAGGATGGAAATGAAATTAATCCTCATATTCTTCAGTATATGTCCTGATCTCCTTGGTACCTTAATGCCGAGAAGCCTATAACTTTCGAGCACTCTCCCCCCTTTTTGTTGTTAAGACTTGCCTTTGTTTCTGCTGGAAGGATGAATCTTGATTTACCCTTTCCGTTGTTATTTTCGCCAGAGCTTAAAACATCAAAGGAAATGGAAATCAGACCTCGAATATACAAAATCTTGGTATGATAGAGATGTAAAAGTTTTTCAAGCTGAAAAGTATAGGAAGGGTGCGTGTATGAAGTAAGTTAGCTCTCTTTCTATACCTTTATGTCCATCTATCTTTCCATGTGTTTTGCACTTCATTGTCTTGAGGATTAAACTACAAATAATACTCATGTATATTTTTATATTTACCTTCACTATTTATATGTCGCATTAATATAATTTGATGGGATGAGATTTAATTTTTCCTATGAGTAATTTGTTTGAATCCAAATTATGGTTTATGCTATATTTCTATTTTGAGCAAGTTATTTTTAGCTGGCCTTTACTGTTGTTTTTGTAGTAATTAGAGAACTCTCATTCAATTAATTCTAATATTCTAATTTCTAAATTTATTTATCACAGTGAGGGTTGGACTATTGCGGGCACTCCTTTGGATTTACATGATCCTCGAATTTGGGCAATGGCAGCAATTGAATGTCATTTTTTGGATGCTGAGTATGATGAATATGTTGATTTGAATGCTAATACAGCTCTGCAGCTGTAATTGTATATCATGTCTATCTTCATTTTTTATTTTAGCTTTTATATGCTAATGTTATTACCAACATAATTTTGGTGTGCTATTTCTTTTCAAATGTAACTATACATCTGAGTTGACTTGAGTACAATGTGATGTGTGCACAATTACACATTTTCTCTCTTTTGAATTTTGCACGTTTTGTTGTATATTTGTGATTCTCTTGACCTGGCATTGACCTCGTTTGTTGGATCTAGATTACATTGGAACTTTAAAGCATTTTTTTTGTATTTGCTAGATAATATCTACCTTTTGTATATGGTATTAAAGTTTATGTTAATTTTTGGTTTACATTATATTGCCTTGTAATCATATGTTTTTGACAGTTAATGGCTCTTCCACTCTTGAGGCATGTAGTGTCCCAAACTTTAATTTTTGTCATTCATGGGTTTCTGATATTAAAAAATTGTAATTATTTTTAGTAATAGAATAGCGACGGACAGCACTGTCGTGAATTTTTTTATTGGTGGGTGAATTTAGCAACGGAAATTGATTTCCATTGGTAAATTTGACCAACTCACGGAATCACACATTTGATGGATTTTGCAATGAATTTTCAATTCCGTTGCTAATTTTAGCAACGAAAATCACTTCCGTTGCTAAAAAATAACAACTCTCATTTTAGCAACATAATTTTTCATTAATAATTTCCGTTGCTAATTTTGATTAGCAATGGAAAATCAACAATTTTCGTTGCTATTTGATAATTTTCTTGTAGTGTATGGATGATGAACACAGTAAGAAGTGGATTGAAGCCATGCAAGATGAGATAAGTTCCTTGCATGATAACAAAACCTTTAAGTTGGTGAAGTTGCCAAAAGGCAAAAAGGCTTTGAAGAACAAATGGGTGTTCAGGATCAAGCATGAAGAACACAGTCTCTAACCACAGTTCAAAGCCAGATTAGTTGTCAAGGGATTCACTCAAAAGAAAGAGATTGACTTTGATGAGATTTTCTCACAAGTGGTAAAGATGACATCCATCAAAATAGTGCTAGGGTTAGTAGCAAGCCTTGACCTAGAGATTGAGTAATTGGATGTGAAGACTGTCTTCATTCACGATGACTTGGAGAAAGAGATATATATGGAACAACAAGAGGGTTTTAGAGTAAAAGGGAAAGAGGACTATATCTGCAAGCTTAAGAAAAGCTTATATGGATTGAAGCAGGCATCGAGACAGTGCTATAAGAAGTTTGAGTCTGCAATGGGAGAGCAAGGCTATAAGAAGTCTACTTCAGACCATTATATGTTCATCCAGAAATTCTCTTATGATGATTTTATTGTTCTTTTGCTATGTGTGGATGATATGTTGATCGTTGGCCAGAGTATTTCTAGAATCAACAATTTGAAGAAGCAGTTAAACAAGTCTTTTGCCATGAAAAACTTGGGGCCAATAAGACAAATTCTTAGCATAAAAATAACCAGAGACAGGGGAGCCAAGAAATTGTGGTTGTCATAGGAGAAGTACATTGAGAAGGTACTTAAAATGTTCAACATGGATAAGGCTAAAGTGGTTAGTAGTCCTTTTGCTAATCACTTTAGGTTGAGTACTAAGAAGTGCCCTTCTACAGAGGATGAGAAGGATGAGATGGATACAGTTCCATATGCTGCAATAGTTAGGAGTTTGGTGTATGCCATGGTATGTAGAAGGCCAGATATTATTTACTCAATAGGAGTTGTGAGTCAGTTCCTTTCAAACCCTGGGAAGGAACACTAAGCTGCAGTTAAGTGGATTTTCTGGTATCTTTGTGATACCTCCAAAATGTGTTTGTGTTTTGGAGGTAGAAAACCTATGTCAGTAGGCTACAGAAATGCTAATATGGTTAGCGATATTGGGTCGAGAAAGTCTACATCAGGATACTTGATTACCTTTGCAGAGGGAGCTGTGTCATAGCAATCAAGACTACAGAAGTGTGTCGCTCTCTCAATGACAAAAGCAGAGTTTATTGCAAAAATTGAAGCTTATAAAGAGTTGCTATAGATAAAGAAGTTCTTAAGTGAACTTGGATTCCACCATTAGAAGTATGATTTGTTTTGTGATAGTCAAAGTGCAATTCACCTTGGGAAGAATTCCTCCTTTCATTCTAGATCAAAACACATTGATGTGAGATATCACTGGATTGGGGAAGTATTGGATAAAAAGCTGTTGTAACTAGAAAAGATATATACATATGAAAATGGATCGAACATGCTGACAAAGACTCTTCCAAAGGCGAAGTTTATGTTCCGTCGAGAAGCTACCAGGATAGTGGATTCTCCCATGTAGTCGGAAGGGGGAGAATTGTTAGGTAGGTTCCTCTTTATGACACATTACAAAAAAACTACCAATTCGCAATGGCAATTTCCAGCGCTAAATGGCCATTTTCTGTCACGAATCTTTTTAGCAACTCAATGATGAACAGCCGCGAATAACTCAATCGCTAAATTATTTGCGACGAAGATAAAAAACAATCGCTAAATTTGCGATAGAAAACACAGTTGCAAAAAGGAATATAACCGTTGCTACATGAAATTTAATTTAGTCACCATAAATATAATATTAATTATTAGTGACAAAATTTTGCATAGCTAATCTGTCGCTAATGTGGATTGTGTTAATTTTTAATTTATTGCATATTAGCGACATATTTTGTTGTCGTGGATCCGTTGCAAAGTTATAACATAATTTAATTTTTTAGTTTTTATTTATTAATTTATAGCCTATTTAATCAACAAATTAATTTATTGTATGCAAAATCATAATTTAAATTAATTTATTATATAACTAAATCAAATTTTAATTTCTATAAATAAAAATTCTCTAATACTATTAATTTAAAAAATATAATAGTATTATTTCATTCAATATGAGACATTTCTTCACAAGTAACTGCTAATGAAATTTCAAATTCTACAACAGTATACATCATTCTAACCACAACTTGGGATTGCAGCACAACAACTTTAAGCCAATTCCCCTTGTTACAAAAGTTGCAATAAGCTTTCATTCAACTACTTCTAAGCAGATGACATATGATACCAAAACAGAAAGGTCCCGACCAGTTGAAGAGAATTAACATCTCAAGAATTGTTAGGTGCAACAAATTCCATATCAATTTACATTTCTATAATGGCTACAACAAAAACCACCATCTCAGTTACTGAAAAAATGCTGCTAAAAATGAAGCAAACACACTTCAAATTCATCTCTGTGCAAAGACATGGCTGTGTCTGAGTGATATTGTACACACATTATAATGGTTTGAATGCCAGATTAGTCATGAATAGTATTTTTCAATAGTAAATAGTGCATCCGAGCTAAAAAGTATATCCGGAGGTGGAAAATATTTTATTTGACTATCGGAAAATATTGATTATAGTTAGTCCGGGGTTGAAATTTGAAGTAAAATTAAGGTCAAATAAGACTTCAAAAGTCAAAAATACGAAAAACGAAACAGTTCGGTTTAAATAATAATTAGGTTTAACTAAGCCTTTAAAAATAGAAAATGAGCTCTAAAAATTGCAAGAAATTATATATGTGCCTAAAATGATGTATATAATATTTTGGCTGCAAAAAGTTAATTTTTTGGTGACATATGTAATTATCTAATCGAACCGATCTAATTGAATTAAACTAGTAACTGACTCTGATTGGGCTAAAATTTTGTATAAAACCTATTTTAAATATGATAAGAATGATGGAATTAATTTTAGAGTAATTCGAATTTGGAAAGTGTGAGAATTACAGAAAAATTACATAATAGGCTTGATTATGGGCTTTTAGGCCTAAATTAGTGGACTTAGATTGGACCAAAGCCTAATCCATTCGGCAAATATAAAAGCCTATTGGGAGATGATATTTTAAGCAACCAACCTTATCTCTTTAGCCTTTATCTCCTTATTGCTTTGGCCGAACCACCATTGTTCCTTTTCTCTCCATTTTCTTTAAGTTTTCTCCTCTTTCTCTCTGAATCCAACCATATTAAGTGAAGTTCTATCTCTCAAGATGATTTTTTAAGCCTCTATTCTTTGATTAGAGGAAGATAAGCGAAAGAAATCAAGTGAAAAAGATTAGGGTATCAAAGTGAGGTAAGTGTAAATCATGCTTTTAATTTTATTTTAAGGTACCTACAAGTGCTTGTAGGTGCATAAAATTCATTTATATGGTTAATTTAAGCATTTGAGATCAAAAAATAGTATTTCTTATGATGGAATATTTGACCATGGTAGGTTCTCGAAGTAAGGGACAACCATCCAAGGCCAAAGGTAAGGAAAAGGAACCTTAGAGGGCCTAAAGCTTGTGAGAAAGGTTAGTGACTATTAAATCCTTCTATTTCCCTTGAATTGGCATGATTTTCCTTTATGTAACTTAGAATAAATGTATGTATAATTGAAATTGACCTTAAAATAATGAATTAAAACCTTGAATATGCCTATTAGAAAGCTTAAATTGATTTAAATGAATGTGTAAAGTGAACTTCCTTTGATGGCCGAATGGTTACCTAAAGAGAAATAAAGTATATTGTGTATTTTGATGAATTAAGCCATAAAATGAACTTAGAAATTAATTAATGTGTCCATGATTTTTTTAAAATTTATAAAAATTATTTAAGCATTTTTTAGAAGAGGATTTGATTATGTACAAAGTGTATTTGTTGAATTATTATGAAATAATTCATTAAATAAGTGAAAAATGGTGAACTATTTTAAAATAATTCACAAATTGTGCAAAAGTAATAAAAAAGTTAAATAATAGATTTAATGTAATGAAAAAGCTATTGAAACTATAAAAAATATGAAAAAGTAAAGTGAAATGAAGTGAATCTTGCCCTTAGTAATAGTTAGGCGATCAAAATCTAGGTCAGGATATAATTGGCTAGCCATAGGGATACCTATACCACGGTGCAAGTCATGACGACTTGCTTTGCTATAGTAGGATCACTGATCTCCTATAGTATCTGCTCTGTTATGTGAGAAATGATCTTTTAGGATCATTTTTCAATTTATATTGCGGTCCTATGGGGTCTACATCCCATATATCCGATCTGAAAATTTCTGTTGAGATTATACTAGGGACATAATAATAAGTTAAAAATGCAAAAAGAAAGCTAAAAATGAAGTTTAGAATGAAAAAAATGATCTAATTGAAAAGAAATAAAAAATTTAGGGGCAAAACGGTAATTTTTTCAAATATTGTATGTAATGAGTAAAAGTGATAAAGAAAGGAATAAAAAAGGTAAAATAATAATTTAGTGTCAAACAGTCCAAAAATAAAATTTTGAGAAATGCACGGACTAAAATGTAATTTTGCATAAAAAGTTAAAATAAGGACCAATTGAAAATTTTGTGGCACATTGAATGTGAAGTGAAAATAAGTGAGTTAATGGCAATTTTGTAATTAAAGTTTAAAAAGGGCAATTTTGAAATAAAATAAAAAATAAAAGAATTAATTGAAAAGTTTACCAAAATATTGGTATTGAATTGAATTGACCGTTAGAAAAATTAATGATTTTGCATAATTAATGTAATTATACTTGTCTTGGAAATACCATCATTTTGAGTCACTACTGGGCATATTTAATGTCAGCATGTAAGATTTTCTGCGTGCAGGTACCGATGCTAGTGTGGAGCAATAGTACACAACAAGAGCAATTTTGAAGAAAAAGAGACTAGAAATATTTTTTAGTCTGACATGTATATATTTATTTAACTGGATTTGAAGTAAAGAGTAATTTGTATATGAGTAGTATTGTATATGTATGGGTGAATATGTATGTTGGCAGGGATTGGTTTGAATGATGTTTTGAAATGGTATTAAGAATGAATGGATGAAGGTATATTTTGTTTATAAATTGTTGTGTCCTTGAGATGCTGTGGAATTGTTTATTTTTCAAGGGGCTAGTCAAGTTTACAGTCATTATATTGTCAGATTTTTGTAAAATAAATAGTCAAATTGGATAGTTCTAGGTCAACGATAAGTTGGATTTATAAACTTGAATAATTGATAAGAATTGGCAATTAATGAATTATTTAGTTGAGTGTATAATTTTTAAGATAAGAAAAGAAAAAATAAATTCGGCTAATCGCTTAAATCGTAGGACTGTATTAGTAAGGGTGTTATACATATGTTGGAGTTTATATTGCAGTACCGAATGAGTAATAGTTCCTAGATGCTTATTTCACATTAATTGCTAAATAACTTGGTGCATATTTTTGCGAACAAGACTAGGCAACACAAATCCGAGGAAAACCATTTATTTGTACAAAAAAATCCATTTAACTAGAATACTGAAAGCAACTAGTTAACGAAAACACTATAACACATCAACTCTAATGTCCCTAAAATAGTCGAAAATCCAATTGCTTATATAACTGAAACTCACAATAAAGAAATGATAAGCCATAACCTTATAGTCAATGGTTTGCAATCCAAATGCCTACCACGTACAATTTTAAATATTAAATTTGGCCTCACTAATGTTTAATAATTATGGTATGCTACCATTGAACATCAGAAATAACAGTATTACATAATCATATAGCATATTTGCGATAACATTACAACACTTATATTTTCTATAAAAAAAATTAAAGAATGAGAAGCATTCATTGCAGGTATAAAAGCTCATATTCTATCACTTAATTGAATATTGAAATGATCATGATAGCAACATGTGATAAAATCAATAACCAAGTGTTTTATACCTTAGAAAAATTAACCAACTGTCATCAACCACTATCTGAACAATCGTCAGGAACTATCGCTGTCCGAATCTAAACATTGAGTATCAATTTAAAAAATGAATGCAATAATTTGAAGAATATGTGTAAAGGTATTTAGAATAACTTCAAGCCTGCAGCTTGACAAACTTAGAATGAAGAATCAAGCTAAAATGATAGAATAAGTCGATAACTAATTGCCATACAAATGGAAATTAACTATACCCAAAAACTACAAATTGTCTGCCAAGGCATCCTTTTCTAATACTTTAACAACTTTTGTAACACCCTTATAACATTATACTATATGTACGTTGACTGATTAACTCAGATGTCACGTCAGAGCTAAAGTCACCCGATTGCACTATACCAAGTAGTCCGGTAACTTTTTTTTTTCAAATATTATTAACATTCAAGCACTATAGCCATAAAACAATTCATACGCAATACTATTACAGTTTATACTTATACATATACATAACCATAATTTTAACATTTACATTTCTTATGATAATATAAATGCCATGTTGAAGCCTTATCCTTGCCTTCCATCATCCTCCATGTCTGTCTGTAAAATTCGCTGAATCTTTCTGTCTACAAAATCTACGCGCAGTCACAATACTACGCGTTGATCATTAAAAATGCCCAATGGAGGAATACATATCCCAAACTTTCCCATCTTAATCACATGCATGCATACACAAGTTCATTTGTTTCTCATATTATACCGTCATTAACCCTTTTAATATCGTTACCTCAATTATCTATCAATTTACTAGAATCGACTATTACTATATTTACAATTTTATTCTTTAATATTTTTTTCAAGTGCTAGGGTCTTATTTAGCAATACTATTACTTTACTTTTCTGGTCAACCTTTCTGTCATTTCTTTTCATTACTACTATGATCTATTTATGCTTTACTAATCTCTTTGATTAATTCTTTAACATTATAGTAGCATTACTAATTAATTTGCTGCTAGTATTCTTATCATTAATACTAACATCATTAACCTATGCATTAACACTATATATAACATTTGTATCCTCAATTTCCTTAATATTTTCAGACTTGTTTCACTTACTAATCACATTTAATTCAATTAGTAGGCTAATCTTTCATTAACCTTATCATGACTAATTTCCAGTTAAGTCCCTTTCTAAATTCCATTAATTTACAAGTTACCTTTCATTTAACAAACATTACTATTTTTACCATTTCATAAATAATATTCATTATACTTTTAATTACACTTATGAACCATACTATTTCTGAATTTTCATTTTAGTCATCTCCTTACTATTGTTAATGACAAATTACAATATGATCACTAAAGTTGTATGATTTAGTGCCTACGTTTTACTTAAGTGCAAGAATTGCACTTTTGATCCCTATTTTACCAATTAATAGGGTTCATTTACAATTTCATCCTTCAATTAACATTTTATTTGCTAAATTACGATTTGATCCTTACACTTTCACTAAATTATGATAGTGCTCTCTTTTATCACTTATTTACACTAATGCCACTACTTAACTTTACTTTCACACTTAATTTCTTATTTGACATACAATCTATCATTTAATCTCAAATATATTATTTTTATGGCAAATTACAAATTGATCCCTATTGAATCATTAACTTACATATTAAACCACTTATTTTTCTATTATCATTTTTATCCTTTAAACTCATCATTTAGTGTACTTGCCATTTTTATACTTAATTTTCATTGAATTAGAATATTGTCCTTCAATTATAATTAATTACTTTAATATTACTAATTTAACTCATTTATGCGCTTCATTTGCTATTCATTACGCAAATTGCAATTTTGATCTTTAACATGTTATTTTCTTGCCACTTTACACTTTAATACCATTTTTTTTATTTTTTACAAATAAGTTCACTTACATTTCATTTTCACTTGGGAATTAACCTTCATACTTTTATTCATTATACAATTATTTAGTCATTCAGACATGCATTTATTCATTCAGTCACTTAGACATTTATTCAGTTATTCATTTTAAAAGAATCTTCTTATTGTTCTTTACCCCTTATTCACTTTCATTGTCGTTTTATTCAAGAATTTTTCATTCATATATTTAGTCATTCGTTTCAAGTCAATTTCTTTATTTTGTTCCTAGTATAAATTCGGCAGAAATCTCTGATCTAGATATACAAGACATGGACCCCACAGGTCTACTACACCATAAAATGATCCCAAATAACCATTCCAAACACTTTCATTGAACATATTATTAGTGTAAGCCCTAGCCTCAATACATTGTTATAAAGCATTTAATTTAATAAATGAGGCATTTGTTTTATCTATTGTATTCCTGTGCATATCAATTGATAGAACTATCCAAGAATGTTGTTTTAGTTTAAGTTATCATGTGTGAGGCATATAGTTGTAAGACCTTGAAATAAATGAGACTTCATTCTAAATATCCCTAGTCAGTTATTGTTATGGGAATAACAAATGAATTAAGACTAGTATGCTCTCTCTGATAAGCTAAGTTCTGTCTTACGGATAATAAAGACAAGAGTGTCAATCAGAGATCATAGATAAATGTTTAGAACATGGTATCTAGATTCGATCCGTTCATGAGAACACTACATGGTAAAAGTCATAAGTGTTTATCATGTACAAGTTTTGCATCGGAGTTCTTAGATCTAAAATCTCTATGAAACTATTTATGAATTACTGTGTACTTTGACATACACCTAACGTAATCATAATAGGGTAACAAGTATGGGTATACACTGATCCATGTTAGAGAGCATGAGAAAAGTGAAGGGATTAGCCCTCTTGATAAGAGAAAAAAATATCATCGGCCACTTCATCAGTGAACTGAGAAGTGTATGGCCATACCGAGATGAAATAATGAGTAATCATTATTTATCTGAGAGTTCAGTGTCACTAGAATATCAAGAAAGAAATTAATATATATAAGGATGACTAGTTCCATGCCTTATATTAATTCTGATATTTATGGATAACGGACTATTCAAAATTGCATTAGGTCACTAAATGCCATTTGCATTTTCATTTAATTTCAAATGCTATAATATCTTGCTAGAGAGTATATATAGCATTTGGATTAATTTATTAATTCATTGCCAGTATTAAATGGACCTATAGGATCGCACACAAAGCATTGGGCTTAAAATATTTAAATATAATATTAGGCATTAATTTGGGCTTTTATTTAAAGTCAAATTAATATATGCAATGGGTATTAAAATTGCTATTGGACCTTGGTCCATGAGAGAGATAAATTTGGCCCATAAGGATTAATTTTAATTAATTAATTAATTATCTTGGATTAATTAAGTTAATTGAGTATTAAAGCTTAATAGCATTTGAATCAAAATAAAATACTTAAATAGGAGAGAGATTGGCCGAAATTCAAAGATAAATTCAATGTGAATTTCGGCACATGTATATATCATAATTAAGTGATAGTTTTGATTAAATGTCTTGTGTTTATTTCAAATTAATTTGAATTTTAAAATTTAAAAAGGAGTTTGAGTTAATATATGTCACTTAATTAGGAAGTGATGGAGGCTGATTTTACTATCTTTAGGTAGTAAATTTCGGAATTAACACTTACCTAAACAAGAGATATATATTTATGAACTAAAGAAAATAAAACCCTAGGCGTGATTTTCTCTCTCTCACACTCTTGGCCTAAATACTCAAGGGGAAAGGATTCTTTCTTGTTCTCTTGTGTTCTTGGGCAGCAATAGCAACCTAAAGGAAGAACAAGATCAGATCTTATAACTTCAATCCATTACCATTGCCAATTATTTATACATAGAGCTAGCACTCTCAATTTTAAGCCTTCATTGCAATTGTGTGTGTGAACATAGAGAGTAGTGGCGTAAAGGTTTTTTCTTTGGCATTGGTGATCAAGACTTGAAGCATATAAGTTTATCCTATTTGCTGGTCATCATCAAAATCAAGATTTAAAGTGCATCTAAGATTGTAAGTTTCAAAATTCTAAAATTGCATGTTTGGATTCTATGTTATGGATTGCCGTGGTATGTATGATCAATTTTATTATTTTTCACTGCGTGATCTTCATATAAATGCCATGTTATATTCCATCACATATAACATATAACATGTAACATATCACTACACTTTGGGAGATCATCGTGAATCTGCCATAGTAAAGCAAGTCGTCATGACTTGTACCGTATCCCATTATTCTTCATTTAATCAATTATTCAATTAAAGTATATACTAGCTAACATATCCACGTGCTTGTATACCCTTATACATTAAAGTATAATATACTAATTCTAGTATACTATTCAGCCAGGACTATAATTCTTCACTCTAGATTAATGGTTTCCTCTTTTATCTTTAATTCCATTATCTAATACACTAATTAACTTGTTTTTCCATAAATATTACTTAAATTTATTATTTACAAAAATTATCAATTTATCCCCAAACTTTTTATTCTCTTACAATTAAGTCCATTTTTGTCCTATTTCCTTTATTATTCTTCTTTTATTCAATTTTAAGTCATCACCTCACTTATACATAACATGTTATATCATACCCATCTCTTTTATAATAAAATTATTTGCGAATAAATTTCAATAATTATTAATTAATTAATATATATTCATTTTCAATCCTATATTCATTTCATGTATTTAAACTTAAAAAAATTTCAAACTTACACCTAAATAACACCATAAATACCATTCGGCCATACTAACCCATTTATCCTCAAATTCATTCTTTGCTCAATTTTTATCATTATGACTAGATTAATCATTAATTAATATGTTTATACATTTAATTTTCATTAAATCATCAAATATACCCTAATATCCCTTAGTATTCAATTCGGCTTCTATATTGTCCATACCATATAATTTATTTCTTCTTATTTTGGGTATTTAAATCATCGATTTCAACACCCCTAAACATGTTTATAAGGTTTATTTCAATTTAACATGAATTATACAAATAATTACATAACATACATGATCATATCACTATACAAAATTCATGAAAATTAAGGGATATTGTATCCACTTACCTCATAAGCTTAATTTCCACTCCTTAATCTTCATTTCATTTACTTTAAGCCATAAAACAACCTCCTCCTCATAAGATCCCAAAGTGGCCAGCATACACATCAAGAAAACATCCATCACAATGCTTCATTAATTCAATTAAATCATATAATCTTAATCTTTAACCTTAGATCTACCCATAAAATCAATTAAATAAAATTATGTAATCCAATTTTACTTACCTTACTTTTGGTCCATAACCTTCTTTATCCATTTTTCCTCACTTTTTCACTTCAAATAGAGTCTAAAGGCTACCATAAGTGGGAAGAGGGGCCAAACTTTGCTTGGTGAAAACCATGGAAGAAAAATGAAGAAAATCCATGGAAATGAAAGAAAGGTCGTTCAGCCATGAAGAAGAGAGGAGAGAACGGGAGAACCTTGGTGAAATTTTTGGAGATTTACAATTTTTTTTGCTATTTATAAGGGTTGGTTTGAGTTAGGTTTGATCCAACCAAGTGATCCAACCACATTTGGCCCATTTATGCATTTTAAGCCCATTATGCACACAAAATTATTTCTCTATCTTTCCAAATTCAAATTTACTCAAAAGTGTTTTAAAAATTCATAAAATATATACCTTACCTATATATAAATTTTCAGCTCAATCAGAGTTCATTTCCGATTTGATTCAAACTGATCAGATTAGCAAATTTTCGGTGTTACCGTAAAATTATTTTTTTCACTATCAAATAATTTTAAATACTAGTTAAAGCCTATCTGAAACTTCCTACAATTTTTAAAAATCATTTACTATTTTTAAAGCCTCGATCAAACCCACGGCTATTTAAACTGAAATTATTATTTTTATCTTATTTTCTAAGTTCAATTATTCCTAAAACTACTTTCATAATCCTCAAAATATATTCATTAGACTTCAAGGAAATTTTGAGTCAATCAGAGACTATTTTCTGATCTAGTTCACTTTTATCAGTTTGATAACTTGATTTTCAAAGTCATCAAAATTTTAATTTTTTATTACCATATAATTATACTCATTAATAAGAGCTTGTCAATATTTTCTGATTATTTTTCTAAAATCTGTAGCATATTTTTTGATCCGATCAAATTTGGTCAAACTAATCATATTTCAAATTTGGGAGTGACTTATCATTTTTTTTAATATTTATTCCTCTAACTTCTTAATGCCTTTTCGAGCCCCAAATAATTTCTGTTTGAACCCAAGTTTTAACCACTGACTCCAGCTGATATGCTTTTTTCAATGATCAAATAAAATATTTTTTGACTTTGGAAGATAATATTCACATCGATGTCACTATTTACTATTTTCAACTAATCCAATATTTGGGCCATTACAACTTTGGGAAATACAGCATCAATACTATCTTACTTATAATCTTAGCATCTCAGGTGTAAGGAAAGTTTTCAAAACCAACCTAACGATGCACAACCAAAACATAGTAGAACTTCTCTACAAAATAGCAACGTCCAAGTAATCCCCTATCTGCATAAGTAAAAGACAAGCCCACCATTAATCTAGTATGTGAATCAAGTTAAATAATTCATTATGCTATAAAAAAAAGGGGCATCCTCTGTCACCTGAAAGCCAAGCTCCGCCGATGCCTTTCCATCATCTAATTTCCCATTCTTATTTGAGTACGTCTTTCCCACCTTCATATGAAAGAATGAAGTTTTTCAAAATAAGTACCATTATGTCTTGTGCACAGCAACCATACCAGCTATCTAACATCAACAAACGTAGCACTCCACTAAGATTTGTTTGTAAACATTTCTTTTACTTAAACATGTATCAATTTCTTATTTTAATTATTTCCAATTATAAAGGAAACCAAAAGAGACAATATGAATGAGGAAATGGAAATTCAGGATATCTGCACATGAACATGCTATAAGACACTACAAGAAAATCAGCAAATAGCAACGAAAATTAGCAACCGAATTTGTTGAATTTTCGTTGCTAATAAAAATTAGCAACGGAACATTCGGTTGCAAATTTGGCAGTTGGTATTTTTAGCAACGGAAATTATTTTTCGTTGCTATATTTACCAACGGAATTAGAATTTCCGTTGCTATATTTAGCAACCAGAATCAATTTCCGTTGCTATTTCTAGCAACCGAATTGAAGTTTCGGTTGCTAAATTCAGCCAAAATTATAAAAAAATTGTGACAAAATTGTCATCGCTATTCCATCACTAAATTGAAGTTTCGGTTGCTAAACAACTGAAAGATGTAAACAAGAAAACTTAAAAGGTATACATAACTATAATAAATAATTAATTGAAGCACATAACTCCTCTGTAGAGCTTGCTCAAGTTCTATATAGAATATCTAAATAATTTACAATACATAACTATAGTAAATGAATTAGAATACAATTTACTACCAATTCTTCTTTTCTATAAAGCAATGTTTTTTTTTCATTAATAAAAAAGCTCTTGAGTGGAAATTTTTACCTTCTGGTTGTCTACACCCTCAACTGTGGAAAGAGTCGGGACCAAATTTACAAGTCTACCAAATTTTTTCATGGATATTATGTAGTCCAACTAAACTATAATGAAATGCCACAATCCTACTCTCAAACAACAGGTGCAGCTAAATTCCCAACCTGAAGATGCAATAATATTGGATTACAACATCAATTCAACAATTGAAGCATCATAGACTTTACTTTTTTCAGTCTCTATTTTGGCAACCTACAATGACAAAGTTAAAAGATATTATAAGCATTAATTCTCTACATCACTTCACTGGATAGAAGTCACAAGCAGCACAAATATAATCAATACCTAGATATTTCCATGAGGATCCCTTTCAAGCATCAATTGTTCCTGAATTGCCTGTGGTAGAAATTTAAAAAGTTGCAGTGATTAAGTTGTAAGTTTCTTTTTCCATAGTCCACCTTCATCCACAACATCATTGGCCAAGATTTCATTCAATTTTGTGATGAGATGCTGCACCTGCATAACAAGCAATAAATTCATATCAGCAAGGCAACATTGTTCCAAGTGCTACTAAGGAGCAAAAACAAAACAGCAGCACTTACAAACTACAAGTCCTGTAAAATATACAAAAAATACATACAGGTGTTTAGATAAATGTGTTTGCCTGTCAATGATAAAGTGTTACGATTGATAATTGGTACCTCAGGAATGAAGCACAATGCAAAAAATTAGAAATACACATATAGTTTATGCTTATGCATGAAGCATCTAAAATATGGCTCTGCAAAATGCAAATGCATGAAACAACAATTATGCAATGATGAAATGTCAGAACCTATAAAATGGGGATAGATTTTAGACTATAGATAAAATGAGCTCTCTCACTGAATTTGTATGATCCTCAAATCAAATTGTGTAGCCAACTTCCTCTCCAATTTGACCCCCATACTCATTAATGATGTATACCATAATCAGTATAGTAACATATTGTATATCAAAATAATATAAAAAAATGAACCTCTGCATATATGCAAACAAAAAATAAATATACAGCAACCACATAAAAAATGAAAGAAATTTGCCTCTTCAAGGCATCAAACATACCATCACTTGCAGCTCCAAAATCAGGTCCGTTGTCACCATACATAATTTTTACTAAATCCTTGGCATATATGTTTATAAATACAAGTCAAAGTCAGTATGCATTGAAAGAATTTCGGACTTATTCCAGATAAGTGGGCAACATGCATTATCTTACGTCAGATTGGGATCTGGATGACCATGTCCAAAATCCTCCAGAGGCACTCCATTGGCAATTGAATCCTATAAGAAATTTAAGATTTCTATCAAGAACTTAGGCATAATTGGAAAGTATTTTCAAAATATTTCCTGCAGGAAATATACCAGACTGCCCCCAAGCTTGTCCACAAAGATGGGCTTTGCATAAGCACCAGTAACAGCATGCATGGCATCAAATATATACCTGAACGAAAACACCAAGAAGATTATATGCTAAAATTTAAACATCTCATTTTGCCATCAAAAGCTGGATACTATTTATTTCTCACCTCCATTAGTTCCAAGTAATCAGCAATTGGGTCCACTACTTCAACAATAAAGTTCCCATATTTTGTAACTCTAAGACAAGAAAGGTCAGTGTCGGGAATTTTTGCCATTTTAATCTCAGATATCTGTATGGCATTTGCAGAACACACAAAATGAGGGAGTAGGAAATATCAAAATAAAGCCATGTAATTATCTGATATTAGTACAGTATTATCATAAGAACAAGAAAAGTGAATTCCTTTTAAGATTTCCTTCTAAAACAGTGCTCTGAATTGTAAAGAGAATAAGAAACTAAAAGCAATCAATTAAGATTTCCTAAATGCCTCACTTTTAAATATTCAAAAGGACGTGAAGGCCTAAAGCAAGAAATCCACACTTGTGAAATAAACAATATACTTACAAAAAGGGTATTTCCATAAATCTTGTCAGTGATAGATTCAGGTGCAGGCTGCCCACTGCTGTAATTAAACTGGAAATCAACAGAAAAAATGGCATTGTAACAAGTTATTAGTAACTATGACCTCTAATTCAAACTAAACCATTTTCTCATAAATGACAAAAGAGATTCTAGATTCCCATATGTATGCATGCATGTGGGTACACAGTCCTTTATTTTTTACTTTAGTCATAATTTCAAAGAATAATTACAGGTGCTACTACTTTGTTTAGTAAATATGCAGAAATTTAGAATAAAATAAATCAAATATGTTTAAATTTCTCATATGAAATACAACTGCAATTCACCTAATTACGTAGGCAATAAAGCTTTGATTATTTAGGCTGGTATTGGGCATGCATCATCTGCATCAAAATTGGTGTAAATCCAAAACATTTTGTGGAAATATAAGTCATATAATAAAGATTAATGGATTTTTTTTCTGCATTATGCAATAGTTTCATGCAGCTTTAGAAGTCAATGTCAAGGACATACCATGTCATCAAAAAGAATATCATACAAACACAATTTAAGCTCACAATAAATCATCTAAATGTCAGAAGCAATGGGCATCAGCAATTCACCTTGATGCCCCAGTCATATTCAAGGCCCCCGGGATTGTGGCTTGCACTCATTATAAATCCACCATTTGTCTGTCCAAAATTGTTTGCTTTAAACTAGTAAGCATTCAATGAGAGTATCATAATCACTGTTCAAAGTACAGAACAGAAGCATGAGTTCACCTTCCTCTTTCGAATTACAGCAGAAACAGCTGGAGTGGACATAATGCCTTCCCTACAAATATGTTCCATAAGAAATGCACACAGAGCAATAAATGTAGGCTGATGATGACTATGAAATTTTAGGGAAATAAAACACAACAGTTTCATATAAAAATCAACTGGCAGTACAGCAACTGCTAAGTGTTCCACTAAAAAAATAAAATGAGGATCTAAAACTCTGAAGCTAAATGCTTGTCGACTTTTCACTCAAGAAAAACAAAAATCTAAATCAAAAACTAAAAGATGGATTATAGTTCAACCAACATTAAGAAATTAAATCAAGTCAATGTTTGTCAAGCCATTATCTGCTTTCTTATAGAAATCTTGATACCTTGACCTTTGCCAGTAAATGTCAGAAATAACAGAAATAAGGAACAGGAGAACCAAACAATTGCCTTAGTACACATTCTCTAAACGCATGAATCTTCATTTACTTAAGCATTTATCCCATACAAAGCAAAAGTCGCTCAAACTCACCTGCCAACCAGTATTTTACCAACTCCGTTCCCAGCTGCAATTTTAATGATTATCTGCTTCCCAAATTGGAACAACTCCAGTAGTGAGATACAGACAAATACAAAGAAGGTTAAATCATGACAGGATAATAAGTTAGAAATGTGACCTGTGCAGCTTCTCTGTTGAAGTAACGACTGTCGCCTCCCAAGACCAACAACCCGTTCTTGTAATCCTCAGGTGGTAACGAATTAAACAATGCCTAAACATTCAAAATCCAAAGATGCATCAAAACCAACGGATCATTAACATTGTCCTACAAAATTCAGTTCAGCGGAAACATGAAAAAGAATTAGACTTGGATCCAATTTGCGAGGTAATTTTCTTGCATGAAAACTTTAACCTACAAAAAAAAGGTAAAAATTAAAAATGAAATTCACGAAGAATAAACTATATAAAATAGACAAATTGATACTCAGAATAAAAACGTAAATATAAGAAACAGTGTACCTTCTTTCGAAGATCGCTAGTTCCCATCTTCTGACCTTGAATCGGCTTTATTGGCACTGAATTAACCTGCAAAAACAGAAAGAACGAATCCACAACGCTTATACGCATAAATAACCGTATACATAGAAGAAAAAGGAGCGAAAAATGACCTTGATGCCTTCAGGTTCGGCGATGGTGGTGGAAGAGGAAGAAGATGAGGCATTGACAGAGAAAGAGTGAGAAACTGAGGTTTTCAAAAGAGGGAGATTTGAGGAGACAATAGGAGAAGAAGAAGAAGAAAACAGAGAAAATGATGAGAATGGAGAATAGAGAAGAGTCCTATGTCTAATAGAATTGGCGTTTGTATTTGATTGGTAGAGCTTAGAAATGGCGAAGGGGAAGAAGCTTTCTAATTTCAAACAAGAAGGCATCATTGTTGGTGGTGGGTTGTGCATCAATGGAGTTTGAATAGAGAGAGATGGGGGATTCTCTAGAACTGATGGAAAAGATATTGGCAAATAAAAGAGAGGGAGGCGAGATTTGATACTTAGGGCTAATTTATGGCTAGGGCAACAAACAACAAAATTACTTAAATATCCCTCATTTACCAGCGGAATATAAATTTCGTTGCTATTTTAGCAACCGAAAATATATTCGGTTGCAATTTAGCAATGGAATTTAAATTTCGTTGCTATTTAGCAACTGAAATAAATTCGGTTGTTATTTTTCATTGAATATGAAAAATAGCAACGGAATTCTATTTCGGTTGCTAAATAGCAACGGAAATATAAATAGCAACTGAAAATAAATTCCGTTGCTATTTAGCAACCGGATTATTTTTCGTTGCTAAATTAGCAACGGAAAATAAATTTCGTTGCTAAATTAGCAACAGAAATCAAATTTCGTTGCTATTTTTCGTTCCAAATTTTTTTCGCCATCTATTGATGCCTTAATTAGCAACGAAATAGTAATTCCGTTGCTAATTTCCATTGCTAAATTTTGGCTCCAAAAATTTCCTCTACTTTTAGCAACAGAAGATAATCAAATATTTTTTCATTGCTAAATCTACAAAGTTTAACCATAATTTTCGTTGCTGTAGCAACGGAATTAGTTTTCCATTGCAAATTTAGCAACGGAATCATTTCCGTTGCTATTTCCAGATTTTTTTGTAGTGAGATATGAATGAGAATCATACACAAGGGGAAAGGGGTCCAAGCAGAGCTACTGACCTCTCGCACCATAAAATGACCATTTTTGTCAGGATATACAAAAGCAAAGGGTAGTCTTGCATCTCTTCTCCTTGCTGCTGGAGCCACCTCTTTGACCTGCTAAGGAGGTCCAATTAAGTATACAGAACCAGAAAGAAATCAAATAGACAATAAAAATAAAAAGTCAAACATTTAAAAAACCCCTAAATTTTAAATACAAGTCTTAAATATTAAAAATCCAAATCAATTTAATTTCTAATCTCTAAATCCATAAATTTTAAAAAATCCCCAAATCAATTGTACTATTAGTATTAGTCAAGACTAACCAAACTACATAGTTCCTTGTCAATGAATTCTGCTAATTCATCTAAAGGAATGATGGAGACTTCTTGTTTGTTACTTTGTTGGCTATAAAATTGATTGTTTTAAATCCTGTTCGACTCCCATGTCTGTAGAAACCTTGGCTATATGAAAACAGTTTGTCAGTATCTGTTGCCTTCTCATTTCCGAAAGGAAGTGAAAATTTTAAAAAACATTGATTATACCCCACGATTTGAAACTAGTCAGAGAGACATGCCTCGTTATTTATTAATGCACACATTCTCAACTTTATCTCCTACTGCTTCCAGCATTTAAACTACTAATTTTCACTCATATTATACTGTAGCTGATTTAAGAAAATTAACTTGCTGTTCAAAGTATATAACTTGTGAAAGGGACTCTTAATTGTTTTAAGAGTAAGAACACCACAAAATTTTATGATATTCCCTTGGAAAATGTTTTAAGTCGCTGGCTAAGAATATCATAAATTTTTTTTTTAAGAAAAACAAGCATGAAATACAAAAACTTAAATTTAAAAAGAAAAACATTCTCCAGTCAATATAAGATTTTATCTCTTGGCCGCCGTTCATGGAGTAGTTCGGTATGCTTGCTGGTCGACGGAAGCAGTCACTCAGTCGATTCTAATGAAATTCTAAAACCTTTTATTTTTTAAAAAAATTATTAAAGAAGATATGAACAAAATATTGACAATGAGGTTCCGTAGAGAAGTCATTTAATTTATTTCAACTGCATAGAGCTACAATGTGATTTCCTGCAACCGAATTGCGCACTGTCCGATCAGCAGCTCAGGCCTAACGAATGGTGTACTGCACTATGTGCATGGCTAATGGATTTACAACATAAAAAAAGCTATATCAAACTAAGTAGTTTAAATAAAGTATACTTGCCATTCAAAATTTAATGCAGTGAGTAATCCGCAAATTCGTGTTTTATCAATTACATTTTCAAGAAGAAAATTTAGAAGCAAAATAAGCAGTCAATCTCTTTTGATGATTGTTTGTTATGTTTAATTTTAGTGAATCTGAATCTAATCAGAATGATGATTAAGTATGAAGCACAGAAAGTTAATATTAAGAGACTGCATTACTCATGGATGATATGGGTTTAGAGGGTACTGGCAAGTGAACCTGTACGTTGGATCTCGGCATATTAAGAGGCTACCCCACTCATCAAACAAGTATTTCAGTGACTCTTACCAGCATTCGTATATAGAACGGCTACAAAAGTGTTATAACCTCCAACCCAAAAGTGCTACAGAGAAAGTATTATGAAACAGACCACAATATTCAAATATCTCTTAATCATATAAACACCTGAAAATAAGCTATGGATTACCTTAACTATTGGGTTTTCCCTCTCTTTGCCTTTGAGTCTTTCACCCTGTCTTTTGAGATCACATCATTTGACATTAAATAATACATTTTAATGTTATTAAAATTAAAACGGTCGGTTCGATTGATTTAACCGTGAAATGACATGTACATAATACTTTGTGTGTGAATGACATCCCATTTTTCTTCTACATATGGATTTCACTTAACATGTGAAATTAAATTTGCTTAAGATACCTATTCTCATCTCTTTTAATCGATCCAATTATGATATAATGTGAAGTTTAATTGGAGGATGTAATTTCATGTGTAATGAGAAAATGTTATCCAATTGGATTTGGATATCTTCAAGGTAAGTATTATTTTTGTCATAATAGGTGAAAATAATGCGATCAAATCAGACATAATCCAAAATTTGACCCATTTATATAAATCACGTCCTTATTTTACACGATGCTAATTGTATCGCCATCAAATCCTGTTTTTCCCTCTTTATTCCTACAATCTCATTTCACAATTTTATTTATTTATATAACTTAAAAATAATAAAAATTACATTATCTGTTGCAAATTGCAACAGTTATTTTACTTTTATTACTAAGTTTACTATACTATTTCTCCCATAAATTAACAATAAAATTAATTTTAATATACTGAAATGTCACATTGGAATTCCCACTTTTTCTTTTTCTCCTTTTAAAAAAAGTTTACTCAATCGAAAAAACTGATATCTCATTAAAAATTACTAAAAAAAATTAATTAATTTTCATTTAATTTTAAAGCCCCTCATTTTTACTTAAAAATTAATTTTAAGTGGTCAGATAGCATACGTCGAATGAGTTGGAGGGTCATAAGTCCACTCCGGCAACAGAACATTACTTTTAAAGACTTTGAAAATAGTTAAATCAACCATTTCGGTTTAATTCATATTGATTTACTCATAAAATGGTTATTAAAAAAATGAAGAAATGTATAACTAACCAACACTAATCATCAAGCCATACATATATATAATCAATTAATTATTATGTACAAGCTACATATATATCCTCTCATCATAAGATTAATGATTAATTTCCATATAACTAGAAATAAAAATGAATACTGAAGAACCAAATATTTTCATAAATTCTGAACAAATAACTGATTAATGATGGTAAGGAGATGCAGATTGAATCCTGTTCTTCCTCTTTTGAAGGAAATGTTGAATAGATCTCCTCGTGGAAAGAGAAGTGTTAGGGCTACACAGCTGATTTGGCAATGTTGGAATTGGTGATGCAATTTCCGACCCTGTTGGGGTTCGGGTCGGGCTTCCTATCTGGGTTCTCAGCTTTTCTTCCATTTCTCGACTTGCTAGCAACATAATGGCTCTTGCCTGAATTTTTTTGTTTTTGAGAAATTATATTACTAATTTCTTAACAAAATATCACCGATTTTCTACCAGCCAACTCAAAAGAATTCTTTATATATATAGAGAGAGAGAAAAAAATCTTCAAAATAAAGAAAATTGAAGAAAAAAATATATAAATATCCTTGAGAACTTTTCTTTTTTTTCGATGTCTAAAAGTCAAACGGATTCAACTGAATTACAGTATATTAAATATATTGTATGTTAATAAATATGGATCATTAATTAAAAATATAATTTTTTTTTTAATTTTTCATCCAACTATCTATACGGTGGATATATATCAGATGGGTTGAATATTTTTTTTTTCCAACCAAATCACATATTTTATGTAAAAAGAAAATAAGAATTAAAAAATAGTTAGAAAATTATGATAATAGAAGAAAAAGAACTAAGACATTAAAAACTCATGTTCTAATAATGTTAGGTCAAAGAAAGCGTGTTGCCTTTTAATGCCTGAAACTTCCATGAAATTTGAATCTTACTTTATCAACAGAAAAACCATCTTGTCGCCATATCCTCTTTATTTTATTCTTTTTTCTTTATATATATATATATATATATATATATATATATATATATATTCCTCTAGTTTTAATCTAGTTATTAGATCCCCATTTTTATGTGTTTTTTTCCAAATTTTATATTTTAATAATTAAATTGTTCAAACGGTTCAGATTTAATACATTTGATATGTTCAACATACCAAATTACTGCCATAAATTGTTGGCAAAAACTTATTAACCCAAAATTTTTTCTAATTTTAAGAATGTTAATAGAATTCGCATTAAAAAACAAAAAAAAAAAACAAAAACAAAAAAATTCTGATAGAATTTATTATTATTACTATTTGCTGCTTGAGATTCAAGAAAAGAATTTTTCTTTTCCTGGTACCTTTTATAAATGAGATTATAGGGGTCAGATGAACGAGTATTATATACATCCTAAAACTTCGTAATTATTTTACCAAATCTATTTTATTTTTATTCATTATTAAAAATCACACAAAGGAAAGAAAAATCTTAAAATTTTATATTTTTCAAACCAAACAAACTGAACTTGAATTTCTGTTGCATATATTATTATTATTTTTTTTGGTTTATGGTAATTTATATATTTAATTTCCGCAGAAAAAATTGTTAAATTGCATGTATATAAGAATTAAAAAAAAAAAAAAAAAGCAAAGAAACAAACACATACCTGCAGCTCTGTAACGTCAGAAACACAAACTCTTCCGTTATAGAAAATTGTCAATTGCTGCCTTTCTCGTAGGCTTTCATTCCTCTCATTCTCCATCCTTCAACACCCAAAAAAAAAAAAAAAAAAGAAATTTATGAATTAACTAAATAAGAAAATGTAAACCAATGCATCTAGAAAGCATCGACATGAAAACAAACTTACACCGGCTGACGGCGGTGGTGATCGGGATCGGAGAAGGGCAGAAGGCGGAGTTCAAGATTGCTGTTCCTTCTCATCTTTCTTTGCCAATTATGAAAATTAAAATTATATTATAGAAAAGAATGAAAGAATTTATTAGTTCTACATAGAAATATGTGTGAAATTGGGAACCCAATAAAACCAGAAACAACGCAGAAAAGAGACATAAAACAATTTCATGAGTGCGTGTAATGTATATAGTCATAGGATAGTGGGGTAAAGTGGTCATTTGAATTATTCTCAGAGACACTGAGGTTATACACGTAATAATATATATATTAATTAGACAAGAAATTTCGGTTTAGATATCATTTATTAAATCGGTACAGATAAAAAATTTTAAGATAAAACTAAAATATTTTTTGGATCAGAATTTGAAATAGTCAAGATAAAATTATAAAATATTTTAAATTTTTTTTAATTGTTTGTTAAAATTTTTTGGATAAATTAAAATATTTTTTTTTCAATTTTTTAGTTATTTTTTATCTACCAAAATACAAAAATATATATTTTGACATATATCAAAATATGTAAATCTTGAAAAATCAAGATATAGATAGTTAAAAAATTTTTTATGAGATTAATTTTTTTTAGCAAATGTTTAAAAAATATTGAAAATATTAGAATAATTTTATTTTCTTTTCTTTACCATCTTTATAAGCTTAACAAACGCCATTTTAAAAGAAAATGTTAATTTTGTTTTGCACGTGGCACATAACTTTTTTTTTTAATTCCTAACTTTAAATTAAATAAAAAATAAAAAATAAAAAATCCTCAATTTTAGAATCTATATTAATAATAATATTCTTACTTTTTAGAGTTTAAAATTTCCACCAACTCCGCAGTTTTTTCCATGTGGTAATTTTCCACCGCTTCCTTTTATATTTTATTTTTATTTCTTTTTATAATTTCAATTTTGAATGTTTATTCACAATTTGATAACAAAAATTAAATCAAAGCTCAAATATTATTTCCGTGCTTTTATATAAAATCTAAAAGGCTAAAATGATAAATAGAAATTTTCGTTTTTATAAGATTGAGGCATATATAAGGGATGAAACATATATTTTTACTTATTTAATAATTCAATAAAATAAATTTACCTGGTTCGAAAATTTAGATGAACTCATACAAAATTACTATTTTATTTATAATTATAACTTTAAGTTTTAATAAATATTTTTAATCTAAAAATGAATAAAATGACGATGAGAATTATATATTTTTATATTTAAAAAAATAATAGTAAAAATTTGAATTTGAAATATTTAATTTAATTAAAAAAAATAATTAATAGTAATACCTATTATAACACATTATACATACTTTCTAAATTAACTTTTTATAAAAAGCAATACAGCTGTCAATTTATATAATCACACGTTGCTTATTGATTACTGCTCACCCACTTTCCACCAAAATTTTGGTGAGGCTTATGAGTTACCACGTGCAGTTGCAGAGCGTGGGTAGCACGCGTTAATCTCATCCCTAGAATGGCTGGGCCATTAAGCAACAGAACAAGATTGGATGCCCATGTTTGATTCGTCTAAAACCAGTCCTAGTGTGTGTCGTAGTACAGCTATGGACTCATCCAAGTTGGATGGCAACAAAAATAGCATGTTTTTAATAACACCATATATTTATGACTTCTCTTTAATTTATAATAATAATAATAATAATAATAATAATATAAGTCAATGACAACAATAAATTTGTAACATATATTCAACTTAATTATATTAGTCAATTGTCCAAAACTCAATGTCAATGCCATCATAAAACCTCTTATTTTTCTTTTTCTTTTTTTTTTTCCGACAAAAAT
The DNA here is from genome assembly GCA_037975025.1 of Excoecaria agallocha. Lineage (NCBI taxonomy): Eukaryota > Viridiplantae > Streptophyta > Magnoliopsida > Malpighiales > Euphorbiaceae > Excoecaria > Excoecaria agallocha. The sequence goes on along the minus strand of CM075810.1, from coordinate 41,291,515 downwards.
GTCTGGTAAGAAATCAACAACTTGCAAAGGAATAGACTGGGAGAAAGCAGTGCCTCGTAACGTGGAACTCATAGCAGGAGGAAGTTGCCAGAAAAAAGGCTTGACTTAAGAACTAGTTTTATTGGCTATAAAATCAAAAATAGAGATATGATCTATCTTAACCGTCCGTTCTCTTTAAAGAAGATGTATGATGCCAACAAGTCCAGTGAAGCTCCATGAATAACGATTAGAAAGTGAATACTAAAATTTTAAGTTGCGGTTGAGGTGATTATCATTCTCTTGTTCCCATTTCTGTAACAAACTTGCCTTAAATTAAAATAAAATTGTGATGTTTGTATACGGTGAGACCCCATTTGGTTTTGAAAAGGATTGCATTACAACGGCTTACTTGGTCATCTTATATTGACTTCATTTGTACGCTAATTGGATGGAAATTGCTTTTTAATTGCTTCCTTTTTTATATATTATTTTAATTGAGTTTGTTGTAACAAAACAATTAAAAGAAAAAAAACATGACTACATATGCTGACTCCAACCCAAAACATGTGATCCACTCTGAGTTATTTCTTACTTGAATTTAATTAATAAAATCTGGATATGATGGAGCAAGGATTTGATATTAAGGCATCCATCCAAAACATGTGATTTATGACATGGTACTTGTATGTTCCACTCTGAGTTATTCATTTAGAGTGAAAATTTTATGCACATTTTTTTTTGCATCGAGTACTGTACACTATTTGATCTATGTGAATATACAAATTGATGCATGAGGACACGACATATAGAGTTACCGTTTTCATTTATGCACCAAAAAACATAAATCCAATAAAAATGAGTAAATGCATTTATCTCTTGAATCACGGATTTTTTTGACACGAGCAGAAATAAGGGATCTTTTTTTTCACGTTACTAGCACAGGCTTTCAACCACACGCACGTATATCGGGAAGAAAGCAACTAACCCACAATCAAAATGCCCTTTGGAGTAAAGCGAGTAAGACGAATGAAGAATAAATTTTGTGTAGAGAGAGTAACCTCATTTAGGTTTTCCAAACCCCTATTTATAGAGGTTATTAAAAGTTAAAACACTAGTTTAACTCTTATTCCTATTTTAAGTAGGAATTAATTATCCTAAATTAAATAGGATAATTATTAGTAGAGTTATGAGCGCATCTAAACTCTATTATCTCCCACTCACACATGACGGAACATTTTCCAGTCAACATCTCCAGTCATACAAGTAGATAGATTGTGTGACCAATATCCATCGAGAGTACTGGTGCTACATACCTATTAGGGATATGTAGCATATCGAAAAAGTGAAAGCAAGATCTTCATTTTTCATGTATGCTCAACCCCCAAATTGCCTTCTCACATTTACTATTTTAACTCATGATCTCATAAAATAATTTTCGTGTTTATTATTATGTCTCTACTTATAGAGACTATAATAGGCATGCCAAAAAATCATAAAACTATTAAATGTAATCGAAAGGCTATCTTTCCCTCTTATTCTATGCCATATATCATGTTTCAACTCGCTTTTCTAAGTAGACCCGCCAGATCAAATTATTCCATAGCCTTTTGGAGACTAACTAAGCTAGCTACACTAAATCATACTTTAGGAATAACTTAAGGGTTCTAAGGGTCGTTATTCATTAGAGTGTCACACTAGGAAAAGTTGAGATAATTCACTTATGAAATTATCATTCCTCAGTCACATAAGCACACATAATATGAAACATGTGTTATGGTATTCTTTTCTTACTTTTAAGAAGCGCATGTCTTACAAAATATTTTTCAATACCAAACAGAAGCATAAGGTTACAATACACCAAATCATCCAACTTTAGTCCTCGCACTTTATGACTACTTCTGACTTTCAGGATAAAATATGATAGTTACATTTAACTTATCAGAAGATTACACTTAATCCAATTTGGATATCAATCCAAAGTATAGAACCTCATATATGTCTTTATCTTCACCTTAATAAGACTAATCTTGTATTTTCTGCAAAATGACACTTTTATTTTAAAAAGGCTCTCAATTTCACCATATATTTTAAAATCGCCTCATCTTAGTCTTTGTTAACTTATTGTCAAAACGAAGATAAACGTCCTTGTAAGTGGGCTACTTCTCTATCTAACATGCTCAATCATATAATAAATAAAAATAAATGTTCACATATAAACATTTACACTCATGTATTGCCAAATAATGAACTTTATTATTATTCATAAATAATAATGTTAAGGGATTACATAAGAAAACAATATAATTCATATCCTATGCAAATCCTGAGATCTAATGTATTTCTCAAAATACATCTTTCGATACAGGTTTTATTAATGGATATGCAATTATATCTGATGAGAAAATGTATTGTAATTTCACTTATGTGCGTGCAATAATATTTTTGGTGTATTGATAGTTAATATCGGTACATTCATCAATGACTGACTATCACTAGTACCTCTAAGGCAATTACTCTTAAATGTTTCGCAAATCATTTTAGCTAAACTACCTCTTATACTCCAGTAAAGGAAGCGACATATTCAACTTCCATTATTGATGGAACTACATAGTTTGTTTCTTGCTATTCCATAAGATGACACATTTGCCAATCAAAAATACATAACCTAGGATGGATTTCCTTTCATCCATATCACCTCCCTAGTCAGCATCTGTAGATCCTCTCAATCGTAGATCCTTGCCTTGATAACAGAGAGAATAGTTTGTGGTACCTTTGAGATATTTAAGTATCCTTTTCACTACTTTTCAATGTTCTTCACTTAGGTTGGACTGATATCAGGTCTTATACACAACAGTGCATACATTAGACTACCCATAACAACGACATATGAAATATTTCTCATGCATTCCATTCTTTTAGCATCTCGAGATATATACTCTTGCTAAGAAATTGATTCTTAATAATGGGGTTATCAATGGGTTTGCAATTTTGATATTAAACCATTTAAGAACTTTGTTGATATACGTCTCTTACGAGAAAGACAACAACCTTCTCGTACGATATCTTAAAATCTTAATTTCAAGAATGTAATATGTTTGACCTATATCTTTCATTTCAAAGTTGGAGGACAACCAAACTTTGATATCATTTACGTACTATATACCATTTCTTGCTATTAGTATGTCATCTACATATAAAGTCATATTGACAAATTTATCTTTAGAGCTTTCTTGATAAACACAACAATTTTCATTAATCATATTGAACCCATTCAACATGGTTGTCTTATGAAATTTCAAATACCATTGTCTTGAAGACTATTTAAGATCATATATTGATCTTTTCAATAAGTAAACCTTATGTTTGCTTCATTTTTCAATGAAACTTATAGGCTGTTACATGTAAATTTTTTCACCTAATTCTTTATTGAGGAAAGCGGTTTTTACATCCATTTGATGTAGGTCTAAGTCTCAATTAGCTATTAAGGCCAGAATTAACCTTATAGACGTAAATCTTACAACATGTGAGAAAGTCTCCTTATAGTCAATCCCTTCCTGTTGTATAAATTTCTTAACGACTAGTGGAGCTTTATATCTTTTGATGCTTCCATCGGCTTTTTGCTTTACCTTGAGAATCCATTTATTCCTAATTGGTTTGAATCCTTTAGGTAGATCAACAAATATCTAAACATGGTTTAATCTCATAGATGTCATTTCTTTTTCTATTGCCTTAATTCATTTACTTTTAGCTGGGTATGAAAGAGCTTTTTGTATATTTTTAGGCTTTTCTTCATCTTGTGGGGTAACTAAAAGAACTTTGATCATGCCTTCGATCTCAAATCATCGAAATGGAATACTTTTCCTTTTATATTTTCATAATTTTGATTCTTGATAAATATATCTTATATATTTATCATAGTTCAGAATGCTCTTACTGGGATTGAGATCCATACTCCCATTGAAGCTAGGAATACTCCCACTTAAGTAAGGATTCTGAATTTTTTTGCTCCCACTAGAGTAAGGATCCCGAACATCTGGATCATTTGGTAGAAAATGATGGTTCCTCTTCTTGAGTTTCATAGAAAGTGAAGTCTTAACTCACTTCGACTAACTTTGAAAATTTATTTTCTAAGAAAATGATGTCTCGTGATTCAAATTCTATTATTGTGCCATTTTTTTGTTCATCTATAAATACATGTCCTTTTGATATTTTTAAATATCTCACAAAGATATTTTTTTACCTTTTGGTCCCAATTTATCAAATTTTCTTGAAGTATCATAGACATAAGCAGCATAACCCTAAGGTCATAAATGGATAAGGTCAGGTTGGCAACCAGTCTATAGCTTATAAAGAGTGGATGTAACAAACTTAGAGAGCACTCAATTTATAACATATGTGGTTGTTAATATAGCATCTCCCTAATAGGAGATTGGCAAATTTACCTCAGCCATCATAGATCTTACCATGTCTAGAAGAGTCTTATTTCTCCTTTTTGCAACACCATTTTGTTATGGAGTTCTAGGAATAGACAACTGATGCTTGATTCCTTTTTCATCATATAAAATTTTAAATTCATCAGAAAGATATTCCTAACCTCTATCGGTTTTTAAAGCTTTGATCTTTCTATCTAATTGATTTTCAACTAAGTTTATATAACTTTTAAAGCAACTTAATACTTTTGATTTGTGAGAAATCAAGTAGACATGACCATATCTCGTATAGTCATCCATAATTATGATGAAATAGTAGGTCCTATGCCTTACCCTCACCTTTATTGGACCACAAACATTAGAATGGATTAACTACAATAGAAATTCAACTCTAGTTCCTTTTCCAAATGATTGCCTAACTAGTTTTTCTTTTATGCAATATTCACAAGTAGGTAAATCAATTTTATTAAGATTACCTACTAAACCTACTTTGGCTAACCAACTCATTCGGTTTTGCTCAATATGATTTAACCTAGCATACCATAATTTTACATTATTCTTATAACTATCTGAAGCACACGAAGAAATTAAGGAAAAGCTAGTATTATTTAAATATTCAGGATCAATATCCATAATTATGAAATAATTCGAAACAAAATCAGAACCATAATAAACATCAACCAAATATAAATGCATACTATCATCCTTAAAGTGCAAATTAAAACCAAGTCTCATTAAGGCTATGATAGAAAACTAAATTTCTACGAATCTCTGGTGCATAGAGTACATCATGTAGGAGTAGGGTTTGAACTTCAAGCAAAAACTAATATGCATGTGCCAATCCCTTTAACTACCACTCTAGCATTATTTCCCATATATATCCATTTGGCTCCATTTGTGATTTGCCGAAATTCGATAAAGGCATCTCAATCCCTTGTCACATGGTCCGGTGCTCCTGAGTCTATCACCCACAGAGGATAAAAATTAGTTAGAAAAATAAAACTAAATGCATAAATTTCACTAACTCTTGAGTCATAATAGTGTACCTATTTGGGCACAATGTAATCTTTTGCATAGTATCCTTTCTATTGGCAATTGAAGAACTTCACTCTTGAAATGTTCACTTTCTTCTTATCTTTGGGCCTATTAGCATTATGTCTCACTTTTTTGCTTTTTAGGCTCTGTAGCCATATCTTTACCCTAATTCTTAAACCTTTTTCTCTTGTTTTGGTTAGAACTCGTTCCACCAAAATGAGAGTGTGCCACATGCACTTCAATGTTGGCCTTAATCGCTGCCAGATAATCATCTTCAAGTTCGAGATGACGAGCAATATGCATAAATATCTTTATGTTATCCATATAAGTTAGTTGCATCTTCATATACTTCTAATTTCTAGGTAAAGAGCATATAACAACCTAGACCTATCGTTCATCGGTCAACTTATGACCAACCTCACTAAGCTTGAAAATCATATTTTTCATCTCTCTCGGATGTTTTTACATGCTGTGATCAGACTTCTTCTGATAAGTATCAAACTTGATCATCAATGATTGAAGCTTAGTTAAAGACACACCTCCAAACTTTTTTTGCAAAACGATCTACAGATCTTTTGCATTCTGATACTTGCGAAATTGATTAGTGATATCATCATCCATTGCACTGAGCAAGATGATATAGGGCAGTAAAATTCATTTTTTTCCATGCCATGTAAACATATCAATCCTAGCTATACTGGGGAGTGGTGTTGTCCTCAGGTTCAATCATAATCGAACATAAAGGTTCTAGAGCCTCTTTCTCCTTAAGCACTTACTAGATTTTCATACTCTAGATCTCATAATTATCACCCATCAATTTCATATTTTTGTTCAATTCTGCAATAATAGATTTGGAAGCAGTGGCCATTTTTGGATCCTTTGATCTCTAATGCAATAAAATTGCACGTTATTAAAGGAGAATTAGGCAATACATGTTATTTACTATGCATCTGAAAAGCAATCTAATAAACATATCTATTAGGCCCAAATTTAAAAAGGCTACTTATTGTATCCAATCACCCTCTGAGTCCTAATGTCTAACTTTACATGTTAAAGTTTCATGTATAGTAAATCTTAATTATTGGATATTAAGTTCATAAACTTAATTAAAGGATATTATACTCTAGATAATCTAAGTCTTAACTCAATTATCATGCAATCATTTTACTCATAAAATATTGCATACAAATTAGCAATTAACAATTAAAATAATACATTTATAATAAAAATTAAATGCCATTATAATATCTAAAAGATAAATAAACTCATTTATTTAATCAAACATAAATATCCAACAATCTCAAAAAGAAATAAATTAAAATAAGACACACTTGTCTTAAAAATTATAATAGGAAACATAAATCCTATCTTAAAAAATCCGTTAACCAATAAATGTGACACTCATGTCAACTACTCAGGGAGACTAGTACATCTCAGAACTAGCATCGTCATTGAAAATGAATATTTGACCATCCTATATAACTGATAAAGAATGCCATAAACTTGATCATGTGGCCATAGATGATACACAATACGTCCATTCCTAAACACCATCTTAGATTTAGTGTTGCTCCTCAACACTCTTCTCTTGCATGCCTTGAGCAAAAAATGGATAATTGATCTTTTATAATTTTCTTTTTCCATAGTCCATGCATCTACCATCAAGTTTCTTAGATCTGGATGGTGACCAAGAGAGTTGATCATCACCTTAATTAAGGTCATGTCATTATGTCCTTTATCCAAATGATAAACCCAAATTCACTCTTGCATTTATTCATGCATGTATATTATGTAATGCACTATTGCATTTATATTATCAGCTCAAGCCTTCTTGGCCATCCTTATATTACAAACCTTTTGCACTTTTGCATTGGCTTCAACAATATCATAAGGAGTTCATGGACAATCGGGAGTTCTTATCATCACCATTTATGTTACACATAATAGAAAATAAACAGTAAATACACTTATGTACAAATATATATGATTGAAACTTAATTTAATAAAAAATAAGGATAAATCCACAAAATATAATTTTCAAACAAATTTGAAAATTTAAGAAGGCAGAATAAAATAAAAAAATATTTTCATCAATTTTTAAAATAATTTTATTTGTAATAAATTCAAAAATATTTTTATGATCCTAAAAGATTTTCAAAAAATGACCAAAAATAGAAAAATTGAGAAAATCATATTAAAAAATATTTTAGCTGATTTGACGGTCTGAGGAGGGCTCATGCAGTCCTACGCACCGATGAGAGCTAATTAACTGGTTGGACCTACATGTGCCATATGGTTTGACCACAATCAGCCACATGGCTGACAGGTACTGGACCATGTGTCACTTGTGATATATAAGCATGACATGTGGAAACACCACAACGTGCCACATGTCAAACCCCAATTGGTCCATATGGCATGAATTTTTGACATATGCTAACACGTGGCACCACCATCGTGGTCCACTTATCATCACCCATTGGCCCATGTGTCAGAATGATAAATCATCCTGATACATGGTGAGACGTGGTGCCACCACAGTGATCCACTTGTCGTAACTCTATTAGGTCACGTGTCAAAGTGATTGTAACACCCTTATCCTATACTTATCTATAACACCATGTCTTATACCATTAAACATGCTTTACTGTGCTATTATACCCGTAACATTTTTTTAAATATATAAACATTGTAATAAAATATAAAACCAATATATGTACTATACTATTAAAGCTTTACTATAGCTTAAGAGTCTCTATAAAACATTTCAAAATTTACAACAATAAAGCATTAGTACTTTACAAAATAATCCAATACAACTAAAATTATTTATAAAAGAACTCAACTTAAAGACTATACTTTCTGTCTCTCTCTTGTGTTGGCCATCCTACTGCAGATATTATCCCTAGGAAGAAATCCTTTCTTGCAACCTACAAGGATAAAACATCCGTGCTAAGCTATAAAGCTTAGTGGGGAACGAAAATATAAGGACAACCCTCTTTAAAAGGTTTTCAAAATGCAAACACATATAAAAGTTTCTTTTAAATATATAAACCAATCATTATGAACATTATTCACAACAATCTCCCAATACTATATTATCTTTCATTACACTTTTAACCAATATCAATAACTTATTGATCTTTCATTTGTTTATTGCTTTTGTACACATAATAATATTCATTGATACTTAAAATCTTATACATCAAGTTTACTTTCTTCATTAAGTAGCAATATCAAATGTCAAACATTTACTAACTATACCATTTATTTATCACTTATTTACTCTTATACATATTCATATACTTCAACTATAATTCTTAAGTTCCATATTTCAAAATTAGATAATCACTTTGATATACTCAACTATCTAAAGGCATGGTAATTTTAATCTATGTTTAAGACATATATTAACAACCTTAACTAATAGTTATTCTATTTATGCCACTTCTTTCTCTCCTTGGTTACCATTTAAATTCCTAATGCATTGGTTTATTAATTTTCTCCTAACTCAAGCTTCAAATCATATTGAGCTCACCAACTATTAGTTCATAATTCATTTATGTTTACAAGTAAGATGTTGCACATCATTTCCCAATAGAAAACAAGAAACGAGTAGCTATAAGGAAAGTATATAAGCTGATGCAACAATTGAAAGGCATCACCAAGCATAAGTACTTATACATATCTCTTGCGTTCCTATATAATGGAAACACTTATATTGGAAAAACATTTTCATAGCTTCCATAAATGAGGAATCATACAAGTCATTTAACAACCTTAAACAAGTAACATAATACTATACGGATCTTACCATTGCCAATATAATCAATAGCTAGATATTAATGATGCACAAGTTCATTTTCATATAACTTATAATTTCAGTATGTACATGTGATTCTATATGCAATAAATATGCATATATGTATAATGTAACCTCTTTTAATATCATAATTTCAATATGCAACATAAAGAATTCATAAAAGAATCACATAAAGATCAACTTCAGAACTATCATACTTCTTTAATATTTTATCATAATATGATGCTTTCTCTTTAACTTTATATTAGGCTTGCACTTTTCTAAAAAAGTGGATAACGGGTTTATACGGTGGCACCTGAAGGTACAAAACTATCTGATCGGTCAAGCAAATCTAAATAGGGTCAGCTACAACCCAAATGGGGTTATTATGATCCAAACGGGACCATATCTATTTAGTCATCCAAACAGGGTTATTTTGATCCAAATGGAACCATATCTATTTAATCACCCAAACAAGATCGAATATGATCCAAACAGGATCAAAATTGTTCTATTGCAGCTGCAAGGTACCCTTATTGGCATGCTTATCTATCCACACCCTAGATATAATGCAGGCAAATAAATCTTCTTACTTTAGCTTCTTTACTGAACTTTATTGTGTCCTATCATATTCATATATGTACATATATACTTATGTATAACTGTGTATAGGATAATCATACACATGTTCATGTATAAACTCTTGCAAACATGCTATCATGTACATATTGTTATACTTTACTTGTAATAATTCAAAAGCATGTAGCTCCATCACATAAATATTATAATGTTACATACATAACAATATACTTCCACTTTACTTCAAGATATACAACTTGATTTCATGATCAATAAATAATCATTTATTGATCACGCTTATACTACTCATGCTTGCTTAAGCACTATGACATTGTACTTATGAGATATAATCATGTAAACTATAAGTGCATAGAGCATCATTTATGCATGTTATTAGTTCATAAGAACATACTGTGACACCCCACGTTAGGTCCTATTTTTCTATATATTTTATTATTATTATTATTTACTTAAGCCATGTGATCTTCATTTAAATTCACTTTAAATTAATTCATTCCTGCTACATTTTAAATTTTTATTAGGTATTGCTAAATCATTATTCTATTGATAAAATTTTTGGTAGCATAATGGCTTAAAAATCATGCTATCCAAACTTATAATTAATTAAATTAATACTCTCATATAGTTTTCTCCTCCTCTAAAACTTCATTCACATACATAACACTTCTAAGATTCAACTCCCAACACAACCATAAGTCACACACACATAGGTATATATTACGCACATCAACTACTAAATGTCACTAAGTTTTAAAGCCATCATTACATCACATGCCATACATTAATCTATTTTTACATATTTTATTACATTTCCCTTACATCAATTACATAACCAAAAGCCCAACAACCTTCATATGTACATGCCACTCAATCTTCTATGACTGGTTTTCAAACCTGTCCCTGCATGTAGTCAAAACAAAACCACGTGCTAAGCAACGTTGTCGCTTAGTGGTGGATACATTTACATAAAATATCACCTAATTATCTTATTTACTTAATTTGGTATAATTACTCTTTTATTCTTAAATTTTCTTTTAATTCCAAATTTAATCTTTTTATATCATAATTTACTTCTAATTATTTTAATAATTACTTTTCTCACTTATTTATATAATTAGGTGAAAAATTGCAATTAAGTCCCTAAAGTTTGAATTTTCCTCAATTTTGATCCGTTTGACTACTTTTGACCTTTAATTTAATTTAAGTGCATAAATTACATTTTAGTCCCTCAAAATTTTCTTAGGATGGCATATTATGGGTTAGTCCCTAAACTAAATTTTATTTATGGTTTTGCCCTTTTTAGGCTGTTTAGTTATTTTAACCTCGTTATTCAGCCTTTTTGATCTTAAATTACCATTTTACCCTCAGTTTATCTCGTAATTATTGTTTTACCCTTACTTGACCACTTAATCATATTTTTCATTTTATTTCTCATTTATTTCCATTTATAATATCTTTAATGTTGTAATTATTCTCTTATCTCTATTTACATAAAAAAATTACAATTTTCCCACTAGTTGTCATTAGTGAAAATTCTTGAACCAGATAAGCAGAATGAAGACTTCAATTATCATAATGTACTGGAGTGATCGCACAACACGGGGTAGATACAATTCTCCAGTATACCATATAATGAGCTGGCTAAGCAATATAATCACATTTCACAATACAATTTCAATAAATTTACAGTAACACCGCAGTGTATATGCCCCTATGGCTAGCCATTCTATTATGAGATCCTGAATTATCCACTGTATACTAAGGACAATAATACAGTTCACATTATATCACATTTTTACACTATTATTTCTTCTAATTACATTGTATTAACATCATTAGGACTTAATTTGCATCCATACAAACTTGTCAATTATGAATTTCATAGACATAGATCTAATTCCATTAGAAAATAATTAAATTATGTCTTTAACCACATATGGACCATTCAGCCACTTAGTGAACTCATACATTCACTATGTTTCATCTTCCAATTTCATGCCACACATAGTTTTATATCCATTTTAATCATGAATATAATGACAAATACCATATTTGCATTAAAATTCTTAAATTTCACTTACTTTCATCATTATATAACTATTACATCATTAGATACATTTCTTATTTTTCATTCTAATCAATATTATTACATTCCTTATACCTCAATTTGTCCAATTATTATTAATTATTGAACTAAGCATCTAATTACATTTAGGTTACCTAAGGTACCCAATTCGGCCAACATAGTCTCCCTCTCTTTTATTTTTATTTTGTAACACCCTACACTCATCCCCAATTTCCACATATTTTACAGCATTAAAATTCAATCGTTCATATATAATTCTCATACACATATGTTAGTATTCTTAACATTATTTATTTATACAATAATAAATATAATTCTAAAAACTAGACACTAACTACAAATCGAACTACCTCAGCTTATGCGATCCCAACAGTCTTTACGTACATGCTTTTCGATCTTTCTTCTTCGTATCCCTAAGTTTCTTGTTCCTGCATGCAGTCAACAAACTGCATGGTAAACAACATTGTTGCCTAGTGCTGGATACAACTACATTAAATATCATTCAAATAAATTTTTATTTTATTATTCGGTTGTAATTATTACCTTATTTAACCCCTTATATATATGTATATATAGATATTTTATTGGAAACACCACTTTATTCCCAGCTCTTATATACCTATGTACATATTTAGTTTTCTTCTTTCCATTTCTATCATTACTTGATATTTAACAGTGATACTGTTTCGCATTCCATATCTTTTACACACATAGTTATAAATTTTTCACTGATTCTCATATCTTTAACCTAACTATTTTATTGATATCTTTTTACCACAGTTTATTATATTAACAGTAAGTCGTCTTAGTGCATATTTTTAATTATGTAATTTAACTTCAGTATCTGTATAAAATTTTTTAATTTAATGATTACTTAATACTTTGTTATTTTCTCAATTTTTCCATAATTCAGTCATTCTTAAATTTTACCTTCCGTTTCCTTTTTATATAGTTTCTAAATTCAGTTTAATTTTTCCATATGTCACTTAGTCTTTGTATACTACTAAATTTTTAGCTAAATTTTTATTCTGGTCACACTGATCTTTTCTTTTTATTTCAATTCTTAAGAGTTACAATTTCATTATTTAAATCTTTTTCAATTTTTGAATCAATTATAATCTATCTTATTTATACTAAATTTACTCAAATTCTTCTCATTTGATTTTATTTTCAGAATTTCACCATATGATCCCTGAATTTGTAATTTATCATAATCATTATTATTTAAAATTTTGGCTTTCCTTTTTCTTAATAAATTTTCAGTTTTAAACTTCATTTACCAATCTATATATATTTTATACTTTCATGACACAGTGCATTTAAATACCTAAATCTTTACTCATCTCGTTTGACTTTATTTATTTCATAATCACATTTTTTCATCATTCTTTTATACCAAATAATTTATGAATTTAATTTCTAGTTTAAATTTCATTTCATAAATTTTACTATTTGGTCCCTGAACTTGTAATTTATTCAAAATCACTGTTAATTATTTTTTCACATTTGACTCAACTTCTTTTATACTTACTTTTCATATTCAATTTCACCCATTTTTCCACTTTGATGGAAATATTCAATTTGATCCTTATCACTTCTTTGTATTTTATTCCACACAATAAATTTCAGTTTTGACCAAATAAATTTCTTTTTTCTTCTCACTTCTAATTATTTACAAAAGTTTGAAAAGAATTGCAATTAAGTTCATAAAGTTGACTTTTCTTGATTTTTAATCACATTAACCTAAATTTTGACCCAGTTGACTTCCTTTGACTTAAAATTAAATCTATAGGCATAAATTCCATTTTAGTCCCTTAGTATTTGACTTTTATCTTATTTTGATCAAATTAATTTCAACTTTGACCAATTTGACTTTCCTTAAGTTTTACTTAAATTTAAGTACACAAATTGCATTTTGATCCCTTAAAATTTTCTCAGGATGGCAAATTACATTTTGATCCTTGCACTTATATTTATTTACGATTTTACCCTTTTTCACCTATTCACTTAATTTAATTTCTTTATCAACTATAAGATTCTTTTAAATTTTGTGTAACCTTTTCTTTTTACACAATTTACTTTTTGGTCCTTATTTCCTTACATAATTACAGTTTTACCCTTGTTAACCCATTTGTTGTATTTTCCATTTATTTTCTAATCTGGTTAGCTATACGATATTCTTTTCACTATTTTGCACTCCCAATTCCCATTTTCTTAATTAATTACCACATTGCCCCTGCTTAACTTATTGTCTTTATTTTCCACTTAATTTACTCTTTATAAACATTTATGATCTCCTTAATATTATAATTACTCTTTTAATCTTATTCACAAGTATAGTCACCACTTTGCCCCTAGTTATTGACAGTAGAAAATCATGAACCGGATAAAGCAGATGAGCAAATCCAGTAAGTTGAAGTGTCCATACCACTAGGGGGTATATATGTTGTTACTCCCTAATATATCAGTAATTGAGCCTGCTATTAGTATAATATCATTTTCTCAATACAGTAGCAGTACATTTTCTCAATACAGTAGCAGTACAGTAACAGTAAATAGAATACCGCAGGATAAGTGTACTTATGGCTAGCCATACTATCCTAGGATCCTGGATCACCCACTGAACATTAAGGGCATTAATAAAGTTCACATTATATTATATTTTTATACTATTATTTATTACAATTTCATATTATTACTCTCGTTAATCACATCCCATCAATCTTACAAGCATATTTAGATATCATTGGAGCTTGTCCACTATACATTCATCATACATAATATTCACATGACATTTTCAAAGGTGTGCCATTTGGCTAACCTAAAATATCCATCACACTTTATATTTTCTTCATATATTTCATGTCATTTATATTTCTAGCTTTAAGTTATGTACACACATAACTTCCTTTATTCATTTTGTTGTACTATTTCTTTATTCTTTAAACAATCACCATTATGAATTTTAACTAACCATTAGGTCTATAAATTATTTTCATTCAATATTAATTCTAAAACATTTAATTATTAATGAAATTTTTAATTCATATTAAATCTTTTATTAAATATCAAATTAACCTATTATAACTATTGTAGTCCCATTCGACCACCTATGCATTTCCACCATAATAAATCATTTAATGTTTTATTTTATGCTATTTACATTTCCAACTTCGATTTATGTAAGTATATACTAATTAATACATATTTACCTTAGTATTATTTATTGTCTATATCAATATCATTATATTTCATACCAAATTTCCTATACTTATATTATTTTTAACTCAATCTCATCATATCATATTTAATTACTATTATAATACTAGAATTACATTTAATATCTTATAAATCGTCAAAATACCATTTTATCTTCATTAAGATATAATTCGACCCCACTCATTTTCCTCCCTCAATATTTGATTTCTTTTAATTTTTGAGATTATTTCATGTTAATTAGTCATATTACATAGTTCTCTTAAATTAATTTTCATTATATCTTAATTTCATTTAGTTACATAATATAAATTCAATAGAAAATCCAATGTTTAAATGAAATTAAGTGTAGTAAGAGTATCCACTAACTTTTTATAGCCTAATTCCTCCATTCTTCCTTTTATCTCCTTTCTCCTCATTGTCTTTCTCTTTTCCTTGGATTTTCTTCCTTGGCCGAATATCTCATGATAGATTTTATTTAATTCATTTCTTATTTTATTCAAAATAACCACATAAATACACTTTACCTACCTTAATTTACTATTTAGAATTCTTGAATCAATTTAAAATCATTAAATACACATACCTAAATTTTAAGACATAATGTTTGATTCTTGATTTCTATCACGTCCTCCACTTAGATTGAACTCTTGAGACCATCATCAATGGAGAGAAAGGCTGAAAATTATCTAGGGGGTTGAATTTGGTGGGAATTGTAGAAGAAGATGAAAGAAAGATATAGAAAGAAATGGAATGGCCAATTCGACCACTAGAAGAAGAAGGAGAGCTGGAGAGAATTATGAATTTCTGTAGAATTCCCAGCCTATTTATAACCCTTTCAATGGGTTAGTCTTGGTCCAACCAAGTGGTTCAACCAAGGCCGAAGCCCAATTTTCCTTAATTAGCCTATTTGTGATCTAAAATTATTTCTCTTACTTTAATTATTCAATTTTACTTCTAATCAATTTTATCATTCTTAAAATAATAAATTAGAACTCTACATAAATTTTTGGCCCAATCGGAGTTCATTTTCAGTTTGATTTATCCAAGGCAGTTTGATAAGCAAAAATCTCAGCGTCACCGAAAAATTATTTTTTTGTACCAATATATTCTACATAAAATTTCATGTATAACTGAAATTTTGGTAATTTTTAGAAGTCATTTGCTATTTTTAAACTTCCATCAAAACCTTAATCAGCCTTTTTTCTCAATTTCTTGACCCATATTTTGAAACCAGTGTTTCCAATATCAGAATGCTTTAAAATTTTACCCCGTATGCATTAGAATAATCAAGAATATATGGTTAAAATTTCAGCCAATTCTGATATCATTTTGATATACTTCTGGCTTCGATGGCCTGTGCAACCAATCCAAAATTCCAGAACTGCTAGAACACTTATTTTTCACCTTAAATAGTTTATTTAGGTTATTACTAACATATGTATACCATCAGAATAATTTTTGAAGGTTGGTACACTCATTGAAAGTTTTGTCAAATTTTTGTCAACCCTTTTTATGGTATCGAATAAAAACTTATCTGTCTCGTTTAAGGGTCAATCTAAGCTCGTTTTCTTTAAATTGTACCACTGGACTCCGTTTAATATCTATTTTCAAAAAATACTCTTAGGCCAAACTGCCCGTCGGGTCATCCATCCTTGAATTTTCCTGACTCGAGCACGTTTAACCTTTACACATTTTCTAATTTTTCTGTCTTAATCAACTTCAATTATTCCAAAATTTGTTCTAAGATAATTATTCATGCTCGACTTCATACTGTACATGGCAGATACAAAATTTGGGCCGTTAAAAATTTCTTTACTATTTCAAGTTCCTAATGACTTAATTTATCATTATATCATGTTATCTTAAGTTATTTTCCCATTTCATGCAAGTAGAGATGGTTAAATAATGTAAGATTTGTGAGAAATTCAACTAAAATAGTGAAATTAAATGTAAATTGCACCCACTAACCTCTATATGGCTTGAAATACTCCTAATCCTCCTTTTTCTTTCCTTTGCTCTTCTTGGTTTTTTCTTCCTTTTGGCTGAAAATGGAAGATAAATTTTCATGAG
Source organism: Excoecaria agallocha (assembly GCA_037975025.1). NCBI lineage: Eukaryota > Viridiplantae > Streptophyta > Magnoliopsida > Malpighiales > Euphorbiaceae > Excoecaria > Excoecaria agallocha. The sequence goes on along the minus strand of CM075810.1, from coordinate 41,274,294 downwards.
TTTAAGTTATGATTTTAAGCAATTAAAATTTACTACTAGACTCTCCTAATCATGGTTTACATGCTCATATAAATTTCCCCAATTAATTCTGCCTAAAACTTATAAAACCACTAAATTAGGTAAAGTTTCTCTCACCTTAATTCCTTAATTTCTTGATTCCTTGATGCAATTCTCTTTCTAGGTTAAAGTGAAGAAAATTTCATGTATGAGGTTAAAATTGGAGTTTAGAGTTTAGAGAGAAAAAGCTTGTATGAAATAAAAATGGAGGAAAGGGGAAAACTAAACTAGGTTCAAGTTTTGCAAGGGAATAAAGGGGAAAGTCTATAATTTTTGAGAGGTTTTTAGATTTTTATACACCCTTCCACTTTGTCTTTTAGTAGGTAAAAGGAATGACCAAGATTAATTCTCTAACTATTGATCTAATGGCTTGAAATTATGCCACTTGTCACTCAATCCTCCTTTCCTACACATCCATTCACCATAAACTTGCATATATATGATTATAACTTCCTTTTAATGACTTCCATATCTTAATATGCTTAAAATACCCAAATTAGACCCCTTAATTAACTCAATCTCAATTTTGCATCCTTAATATGGAAAATCCGTTCCATATATTAGAATTTCCTAAAATTTTACCATGCATGTCCTAATATGTTTAAGAATACGTGGTTAAGATTTCAGCTGATTCCAACATCATTTAGGTATACTTCTAGCTTTGATGGCCTGGACAGCCGATCCGAAATCCGAGATTCCAAAACTGCAAGAACATTAATTTTTCATTTCTAATAATTTATTTAGGTTATTACTAACATATTTATTCAATTAGAATAATTTTTTGAGATCTATACACTAATTATGAGTCTGGTCAAACTTTCGATCAACCTTTTTTACGGTATCGAGTAAAAACTTCTATGTCTCGTTTAAGGGTTGGTCTAAGCTCATTTTCTTCTCATATTATACCATCTGACTCAGAATAATACCTACTTCCATAAATTGCTCTTAGATCAAATTGCCCATCGGATCACCCATCCTCGAATTATCCTGGCTCGAGCACGTTTAACCTTTACACTTTTTTCCAATTTTTCTATCCTATTCAACTCTGATTACTCCAAAATTTATCCTAAAGTAATTATTTTATTTTTACATCGTACCATGCATGACAGATGCAAATTTGAAATGTTACAATACCTCCACACTAATTAAAATTTCATCCTCAAAATTTACCTGAATTGAACAAGGATATTGCTGTCTCATCATCTCTTTCGGCTCCCAGGTAGCTTCTTTTGTATTATGTCATGTTCATAACACTTTGATCAATGGGATCTGCTTGTTCCATAGTTTCTTGATTTTTCATTCCAAAATTCTCACCGGTTCTTCATCATAGGATAAATTAGGTCTCAACTAGATCTTTGTTGATGCAATGATGTGAAAATGATTTGAGCGGTATCTTCATAGCATGGAAACATGGAATATATCATGGATTCTTTCCAATTTTGAGGGTAGCTTCAACCTGTAAGCCACTGATCCCACATATTGTATCATTTTATGTGGCTCGATGAATCTAGGACTGAGCTTGCCTTTTTTGCCAAATTGGAGAACTTTTTGCCAAGGTGAAACTTTTAGGAATAACTTGTCTCCCACATTAAATTTTATGTCCTTTCTCTTTAAATCTGCATATGACTTATGTCAATCCGTTGTTACTTTCAAGTTGTCTTTGATCAGCTTCACCTTTTTTTCTATATCTTTGATCAAGTCAGGTCTCATTAGCTTGCTTTCGCTCAACACAGTCCAACATAAAGGTATTCTACATTTCCTTCCTTATAATGCTTCATAGGGTGCCATTTTAATGCTAGATTGATAATTGTTACTGTAAGCAAATTCTGCTAGTGAAAGGTATCTCTCCCAGTTGCCTCTAAATTTTAGTATATAACACCACAATATGTCTTCTAATATATGTATCACCCGCTCGGAGTGGCTATCTATTTGCGGATGGAAAGATGTGCTATAATCTAGATAGATTCCCAATGCTTTCTAGAGCTTCTACAAGAATCTAGAAGTAAACAACGAATCTCTGTCTGAAATGATAGAAATAGGTACGCCGTGCAATCTCACAATCTCATTAACATAGATCTCTGCAAACTTTGATAAGGAAAAATCTATCCTTATAGGAAGAAAATGGGCAGACTTAGTCATTCTATCTACTATCACCCAAATAGAATCATGTTGTTTCCTAGTAAGTGGTAACCCAGATATAAAATCCATAGTGATCCGTTCCCATTTCCATTCTAGTATGGTGATGGGATGCAATAACCCTGATGGAACTTAATGCTCGACTTTCACCTGCTGACATATTAGATATTTAGCCATAAAATTTGCTATTTTCCTCTTAATTCCTGGCCATCAATAGGTCATCTTTAATTCTTAATACAATTTGTTGCTGCCCGGATGCATGGTGTAGTGGCTACTATGAGCTTTAATTAGAATATTTCTCTTCCGTTCTGCATCATTGGGAACACATACTCTACCCTTGTAATATAGATAGTCATCAAGGTTGAGAGAAAATTCACTGCCTTTACTTTCTTGTATTTGTGGATGAGAGATAATAAAGGCTAACCTATCATCCTTCCTTTGAGCAGCTTTCACTTGTTGGAGCCAATTTGATTTCAATTGCATTTCAGCTATAAGTGCCTCATCTTATGCTATATTTAACTTTACCCTCATAGTTCGTAAAGCCATTAAGTATTTTCTGCTAAGTGCATCAACTACCATATTTGCTTTACTAGGATGGTAGTCAACCAAGCAATCATAGCCTTTAATGAGCTCCATCCATCACCTCTGCCTCAGATTGAGTTCTTTCTGTGTAGGCAAGTATTTTAAGCTTTTGTGATCAATGTAAATGTAACACTTTTCCCTATATAAATAATGTCTCCAGATCTTCAAGGCAAATACAATTGCTGCTAACTCCAGGTCGTGGGTAGGATAGTTTCTTTCATGTGGTTTCAATTGTCTAGAAGCATATGCCACTACTTTCCCTTCCTGCATAAGCACACACCCCAACCCATTCCTGAAGGCATCACTATACACAACATATGGTTTACCTAAATTAGGCTGTGTGAGAATATGAGCTTCAGTCAATATATTCTTTAATTTCTCAAAGCTTTCCTAGTGTTAATCAGTCCAATTGAACCTGGCATTCTTTTGTAATAGCCTGGTAAGTGGAAAAGCTATCATAGAGAATCCCTTAACAAACCATCTATAATATCCAACCAATCTGAGGAAACTTCAAATTTCTGCAACATTTTTGGGTGATTTCCAATTAAGAATAGCTTCAATCTTCTTAGGGTCTACCTTAATTCCCTCTGCCGATACCACATGGCCAAGAAAAGTGATTTTGTTCAACCAAAATTCACATCTGTTAAATTTAGCATACAACTTCTTGTCCCTTAATGTTTGCAGAACAATCCTCAATGCTAATCATATTTTTTGGTGTTTTGGAGTATACCAAAATATCATCGATAAACACCACCACAAATTGATTTAGGTACGGGTGGAAAATATGATTCATAAGATCCATAAATGCAGCTAGTGTATTAGTGAGGCCAAATGGCATAACCATGAACTCATATTATCTATATCGGGTGCGAAAAGTAGTCTTTAGGATGTCTACTTCCCTTACCCGAAGTTGATGATAACCTAACCTCAAGTTAATTTTTGAAATATGCCTGCACCCTTTAGTTGATCAAACAAATCATCAATTCTAGGTAATGGATACTTATTTTTGACAATGACTTTATTCAATTGCTTGTAGTCAATGCATAGCCTGAGAGATCCATCTTTCTTCTTTACAGATAGTACTGGAGCTCCCCAAGGTGAGACATTTGGATGAATGAAGCCTTTTTCTAGTAATTCCTACAACTGGACTTTCAACTCTACTGATGCCATGCGATAAAAAGCCATTGCAATAGGTGCAATACCTGGTATTACATCAATAGTAAATTCAACCTCCCTTTCAGGTGGCAATCCTAGTAAATCATTAGGAAAGACATCAGGGAAGTCTCGAACTATAGGTACATCACTAACCTTTGGCTTTTCTTTTTTAACTTCTGTCACAAAAGCTAGATAAGTTGTACATCCCTTTCGAATACACCTGTGTGCTGCAGTAGCCGAGATAACATTGGATAAAAAATCGGATTGTTCACCCACAACTATGATTTCTCCATTTTCTGGAGTCTTTAAAGTGATTATTTTCAAATGGTAATCAACTATCGCCTGATGTTTGTAAAGCCAATCCATCCCTAATATAATATCAAACTTATGGAATAGAAGTTTAATCAAATTTGCAGGGAAGGTAGTCTGTTGTATCTGAATAGGATAATCTCTATATATCTTGTTCATAATCACACTGTGACCCAATGGGTTGCTTACCACGATATTATGGTCTAACTGTTCTTTTTCTAACCCCTTTTCATGTACAATTTTGATGTTCAAATACAAGTGTGTGGACCCAGGATCTATTAGTGCATAAACAAGATCATCAAACGAGTAAAATTTACCTACAATTACATTAGGTGCATCCAGGTCCTCCCGAGCTCTCATTGCATAAGTCCTGATAAAAGGAGGTTTATCCGAAGCTAGTGGATTTGGTGCACTTCCTTAAGTGGATATGGTCCCACTGGATCCATCCCTGCCTCATCCTCGAGCTGAAGTAGTGACTTGTCTACCAGTAGGGGCTTGTGCAACTAATGTAGTATCCTGTGCCTATGCACGTGGATAATTTCTCAACAAATGCTGTCGAGAACCACATCTCAGGTATGCTCCTATCAATCTCCAGCACTCACCCAAATGTCGATGTCCACAGTGCTCACAAATTGGTACCTCAGATCTATTAGAACCCTATCCTCATGGAACATTAGCTACTAATGCTGTAGATGGTGCTGCTCACACTACAGTGCACTGGCTAGCTGCTGGTGTACTTGTAAAGTCTTGTGAAAGAGCTATAGTTAAACCTCTTAAACCCGCTACTAGCTTCTCCCGATGATGATCTTCATCTTTGTTGAAATCGGGCCCGATTATTAACTTCTTCAAGCTGAATTGCTTCCATTTTAAATGCTACATCAACTAATTCTTTCATATTGGTGTAGTCCCGAACTGTTATCACTTTCCTGATATCGTTATGGAAATCTCTCTCAAATAGCTAACACATCTTCTCAGGTGGAATATGATAACCTTTCATGTAGAAGCTGAATCTCTCAAACTCCCGATCATATTCTTGTACCGTATGGGCACCCTGGCGCAACCACCAAAATGACTCCTCCATAGCTCTTTAAAATTCTTTGCCCACAAATTTGTCCCTAAATTGCTGATAAAAATAGTCCCAGGTGATCTTTTCAGGTGGAGTATGGCATCTAACTGTATCCCGCCAAACATAGGTTGGCCCTTGAAATAATGCCACTGCTGATGGACTGTGGGTGATTTCAAACAATATTTCAATTTTTTTTAGCCATACCTCGGCTTCCATATCAGTGACATGTTTTCAACCATAAAAGTCTTCTGCACTCAATCTTATTAATTGTTATAGGATGGATTTTCAGGGTGGCTGAGGTGGTGGATGTTGTTGAGGCTAAGTAGAAGCTTGGGCCTGGAATTTCTGAAATAACTCTGCCATCATCTACACAAAATCAACTGGTGTAGGTGGTGGAGGAGCCTAAGATACTGGAGTAGGAGTATGTTGACTGGGCTGCTGTGATCGAGTACTTAGTATCGATTCATTCCCCCTTGGATTTGCTGAGGCCCCACTTTTAGCATCACTCACCAGCTAAGCTATTTGTCAGGAACCAGAAGCCATGGCTATAACTGAAATACACAAGGGATAGGTAATATTAAATTCTAGAATTTACATCATAATCATGTGGCATGTACATATACTCATTCATTCACCCAATTAATATAATTTATTTTGACTCCAATCTTAGGACCACCTAAACCACGCTTTGATACCATTAAAGGTGACATCCCCACGTTAAGTTCTATTTTCCTATATATTTTATTATTATATTATTATTATTTATTTAAGCCATGTGATTTTCATTTAAATTCATTCTAAATTAATTAATTCCTGCTTCATTTTAAATTTTTATTAGGTATTGCTAAATCATTTTTCAATTGGTAAAATTTCCGACAGCATAACGACTTAAAAATCATGCTATCCAAACATGTAATTAATCAAATTAACACTCCCAAATAGTTTTCTCCTCAAGAACTTTATTCACATACATAGCATTTCTAAGATTCAACTCCCAACATAATCATAAGTCACACACACATAGGTATATATTACACACATCAAATACTAAATGTCACTAAGTTTTAAAGCCATCATTACATCACATGCCATACATTAATCTATTTTTACATATTCTATTACATTTCCCTTACATCAATTACATAACCAAAAGTCCAACAACCTTTATATGTACATGCTACTCAATCTTCTATGGCTAGATCCTCAAACCTATTCCCATGCACAGTCAAAACAAAATCACGTGCTAAGCCACGTTGTCGCTTAGTGATGGATACATTTACATACAATCTCACCTAATTATCTTATTTACTTAATTTGGTATAATTACTCTTTTATTCTTAAATTTTCTTTTAATTCCAAATTTAATCTTTTTATATCATAATTTACTTTTAATTATTTTAAAAATTACTTTTCTCACTTAATTTCACTTATTTACAGAATTAGGTGAAAAATTGCAATTAAGTGCCTAAAGTTTGACTTTTCCTCAATTTTGACCAATTTGACCTCAATTTTGACATGTTTGAGTACCTTTAACCTTGAATTTGATTTAAGTGCATAAATTACATTTTAGTCCCTCAAATTTTTTTCAGGATGGTAAATTACGATTTAGTCCCTGAACTAAATTTTATTTATGATTTTGCCATTTTTCGTCTGTTTAGTTATTTTAACCTCGTTATTCAGCCTTTTTAACCTTAAATTACCATTTTATCTTTAGTTTATCGCGTAATTACTATTTTACCCTTACTTGACCACTTAATCACGTTTTTCATTTTAATTCTCTTTTCTTTACATTTATAATTTCTTTAATGTTGTAATTATTCTCTTATCCCTGTTTATATAAAAAAATACGATTTTGCCCCTAATTATCATCAATGAAAATTCTCGAACCGAATACGCAGGATGAAGACTTCAATTATCATAATGTATTAGAGTGATCGCACAACACGGGATACGATATAGTTCTCTAATATACCATATAATGAGCCGGCTAAGCAATATAATCTTATTTCACAATACAATTTCAATAAATTCACAGTAATACCACGACTTATATGCCCCTATGGCTAGCCATTCTATCCTGAGTTCCTAGATTGCCCACTGTATACTAAGGATAATAATACTATTCATATTATATCATATTTTTACACTATTATTTCTTATAATTACATTGTATTAACATCATTAGGACTTAATTTGCATTCGTACAAGCTTGTCAATTATGAATTTCATATACATAGATCTAATTCCATGGGAACATAATTAAATTATGTCTTTAACCACACATGGACCATTAAGACATGTAGTGAACTCATACATTCACTATGTTTCATCTTCCAATTTCATGCTACACATAGTTTTATATCCATTTTAGTCATGAATATAATGACATATACCATATTTGCATTAAAATTCTTAAGTTTCACTAACTATCATCATTATGTAACTTTTACATCATTAGGTACATTTCTTATTTTTCATTCTAATCAACATTATTACATTCCTTATACCTCAATTTGTCCAATTATTAGTAATTACTCAACTAAGCATCCAATTACATTTAGGTTACCTAAGGTACCTAATTCGGCCAACATAGTCTCCCTCTCTTTTATTTTAATTTTTTTACTATTTCAAGTTCCTAATGACTTAATTTATCATTATGTCATGTTATCTTAAGTTATTTCCCCATTTCATGCAAGTAGAGATAGTTACATAATGTAAGATTTGTGAGAAATTCAACTAAAATAGTGAAATTGAATGTAAATTGCATCCACTAACCTCTATGTGGCTTGAAATACTCTTATTCCTTATTTTCCTTTCCTTTTCTCGTCTTGGTTTTTTCTTCCTCTTGTTTTCCTTCTTTTGGAAGAAAATGGAAGATAAATTTTCATGAGTTTAAGTTATGATTTTAAGCAATTAAAAGTTACTACAATACTCTTCTAATCATGCTATATATGCTCATATAAATTTGCCCAATTAATTCCACCTAAAACTCATAAAACCACTAAATTAGGTAAAGTTTCTCTCACCTTAATTCCTTAATTTCTTGACTCTTTCTTGATATAACTCTCTTTCTAGATTAAAAAGGAGGAAATTTTGTGTATGGGGTTAAAATTTGAGCATAGAATTTGGAGAAAAAAAGCTTGTATGAAACAAAAATGAAGGAGAGGGGAAAACTAAGCTAGGTTTGTGTTTTGCAAGGAAGCAAGGGGAAAAATCTATAATTTTTGAGAGATTTTTAGATTTTTCTACACCCTTCCACTTTGTCTTTTACTGGGTAAAAGGAATGATCAAGATTAATTCTCTAACTATTAAATCTAATGGCTTGAAATTAAGCCACTTGTCACTCAATCCTCCATTCCTACACTTCCATTCACCATAATCTTGCATGTATGTGATTATAACTTCCTTTTAATGACTTTCATTTCCTAATATACTTAAAATATCCGAATTAAACCCCTTAATTAACTCACTCTCGATTTTGCACCCTTAATATGGAATTTTCGTTTCACATATTAGAATGCTCTAAAATTTTACCCTGCGTGTCCTAGCATATTCGAGAACAAGTTAAAATTTTAGCTCATTCTGACATCGTTTTTATATACTTCTGGCTTTGACGATTTGGGTAGCTAGCAAGGGTGTGCATTGGTCAGGTTCGGGGGCGAACCCGACCCGAACCCAATTAACCCAAAATTCTTATATTTTCCTCACCCGACCCTACCTTATATAAATATCGGCCCCTACCCAATTAACCCCCTTTTTTTCGGGCCCCGACCCGAATAACCCAATTAACCCGAATTTTATTTTTTTAATTTACATAATTAAATTAAAATCCTAAATTAATACAAATAAATAATATTAAATGGCTTAAAAAATATTTTAAAAATACAAAAAACTAACAATTTCAAAATTACATTAAATATATATTATATGTTAATTAATATTGTAGAGAAATTAGTTTTTTATTTATATATTTAAAAATTGGGTTGTTCGGTCGGGTTCGGGTTAGTCAAATTTCACCTGACCCGACCCAAAATATACATAATATCAAAAACCAAACCGACCCTATTAACCCGATTAACCCCACCCGAATTGGTCGGTTTGATTTGGGTTGGTTGGGTTGATCGAATCGGTTCGATTTTTGCACACCCCTAGCAGCTAGTCTGAAACTCGAGATCCAAAAACTTTCAGAACATTTATTTTTCACTTTTAATAACCTATTTAGGTTATTACTAACATATTTATTCAATTAGAATAATTTTTGGAGATCGATTCACTAATTTTGAGTTCGGTTAAATTTTTAGTCAATCATTTTTATGGTACCGAGTAAAAACTTCTTTTTCCCATTTAAGGGTTGGCCTAAGCTCATTTTCTTCTCTTATTATATCATTGGACTCCAATTAACACCTAGTTCCATAAACTACTCTTAGATCAAACTGTTCGCTGGATTTTCGGATTACCCTGATCCGAGCACATTTAACCTTTACACTTTTTTTAATTTTCCTATCTTATTCAACTCCGATTACTTTGAAATTTATCCTGAAGTAATTATTTATGCTTTACACTGTACCATACATGACAAATGCGAATTTGGAGCATTACACATACCTTTACTATTCTCCATATCCATCATTGTACATAATTACATCATCACATGTTCATATTTGTCCATACTACATTAATAACTATTCATACATCATATATTTATGTGTACATCCAATCTCATATATTGTATATACACTTGAATATCTCACTTATATAATAAATTCATAATTTCATACTTTATACCATTTGTTGTACGTATTTTATGCATTAGTTATGCTTAAAACATATTGTCATATATTCATATTAGGTTAACATGTTAAACTCATATAATCATGATAATATAACTAACATAGTCATCCAGATATTCATATTGATACTTACTGTGAATGTATAAATATACGATCTCATATATTTATACAATATCTAGAATTATGCGAATAATGACATTATAGGAAATCACAATTTAACTATAACACACACACACACACACACACACACATACTACTCACATAATTAATGTCAAAAATTATCTTTAGTTTTGTATTTAGAGCACTCTAAAAGTGTTTAAGGAGGGTTATATATGTTTTGGTAGTAATTTGAGACTTAAAAATCAAGTATAAGTGAAAGAAGAGAGGGTCACGATCATTATCAAATGAGTACTGACCATGACATAGGTGCACTTTAGATTATGGATTACCCCACTCTCATTATCAAATTGATACTGACCGTGACATACATTCTGTCTATAGGCAAATTTACTGGTTCATTTTGTTTGTGATTTTTTACCTTTTAAACATCATTTTAGGCAAAATATCCTTCTAAAAAATTATTCCCCTACATTTCTAGTTTCTGTAACATTAAAAATCATCTCAATATCAGCTCTCAATATCAAGATATTGACAAACAAATGAAAATTATTCCCAAAGACAAGGTTGTAAATAGATTTGATTTCAGGCCAAACTTTGATATTTTTAGGATCAAAATCAGATTGTGTTCTTCATAAAAAAATGTAAAGATGGAAGTCTAGTTTATCTAGAATTTCGTCCCATAGAATTTTGACCTCTGTACTATGATATATGCCTAAATTACTATAATCTGTTCAATGACACTAGGCAACAGTTCACGATACCAAACCAGTTTTAGTCACCATTTAGAAAATTCATAGAAGAAAATGGGTACATAATTAAAACAACTTTCCTTCGTGAAAATTGTTCTCCTAAATGTCTTGTTTGTTAGAATTTTTTCTCATAGACATTAGATTTTTCTACCAAGAATTATGCTCAAAATATTGCAATCTATCCATTATAACTAGACAGCAGTTTATTACAAATTTCAAGTTAAAATTGAGATTACTTAATGGTAAAATCAATCTTATGTTTCTTCTAAAAAGTTACAAGTACATGCCTTAATTGAAATTACCAACTATAATTAACCTAATTAGAGTTTTATAACTCGAGATATGCTAAAAATACAAAAATTAGTTCAAAATTCCTTACATTTATTCTTTCATATAAGCTAACTAAGAGTTGAATTTCATTTCCTTTATTCATGAATTCATGCAATAATCCATATCTTTTCTTTAATTACCAACACACATGCATGACAAACACACTAATTCCCATACTTTTTTTCGAACCACCACTTCAACCTTTAATCACCTATTTTCCCTTATTTTACTGAGCTTTCTCTTCTACAATTCACATTTCATACATGCATCAATTTCCATAATTTTCTTTTGAAATACATCACCATTACAAGAACAAAGATGAAGTAGATGATGTAAATAACCCATTATCTTTACAAATCACCTTCAAAAAATTATATATCCAGCCACATGCATTAGAGATTCCTTGAGAAATATAGAGAGAGCTATTCCTTTAGAGAGAGATGAGAGATGAAGAAAAAATTTGTGTTTCTCTTCTCATGGCCGGCCATCCCTCTTTTTGTACTCCTTACTATGATTTTTCTCTCTCCAACATGCAAGGTCCTAGAGTATAAAGTGGGAGGAAAAATCTCATTTAGCTCCTCTAATTATTTACATGTCAAAAATCTACCCTCACTCAATTTCAATCCCCTCATATATTTTCTCTTATGAAATTAACCCCACTTAATCCTTCTTTTAACATTGAACCCAGAATTTCTATCATCTTTTAATTTAGCCTACAAACTATTTTTCTCTTTTTAATTATACCCTTATAAATCATACCTTATAATTCACATACACAACATATAATAAAATTATCACTTATATCCCAATTGACCCCTTAACTATATTTTATTTCAATTATACACACTTTTTTACCACAATATCAATTGACTATTTTACCCTCTATCACATAATATCATTAATCCATTAAGTCTTAAGTAGTAGTAGTAGTAGTAATAGTAATAATAATAATAATAATAATAATAATAATAATAATAATAATAATAATAATAATAATAAATCTAATAAAGTTTGATTAGACTTTAATAACATGTTAATACCCTTGAATTCTATTAGGATCTATTTTGGGTTATTACAATGACTTATCACTCTGACAGAGGCCTACGTATGAGGGATATATGCCCTGTGCAAAAGGCATGCATACTTCTCGTGCCACCCTAGAGGTGGATTATAGTGATCGAACTTCATCCGATGAGGGATTTTTGGGGTTCAGGAACATGGTAGTGAGGTTAAAATTTAAAAATACCAAATTTGAATTTATGGTTACAAACTTTTCGCATAATTTTTAGTGTACACATATACACAAAAAATTAAATTCCAAAAATAGCATGAAAAACACTTAAAAATTAAAAATTGGGTGTTTACACAACCTATTTAGATTTACCAATTTTATATAATTTTAGATCTTAAATTATAACATCCCATAATGCAAAAAAAGTCATGCTCTAATACCAATGTTAGCATTTATGCACCCAAAAAACATAAATACAATAAGTAAGGGTAAACACATTTTTTTTCTTAAAGTGCAAATTCTTTGACATGAGCGAAAACAAAGGATCTTTTTTTCACATTACTGGCATAGACTTTCAACCACACACACGTATGTAGGGGATAAAACAACCAACCCACAATTTAAATGCCCATTGGAGTAAAACGAGTAAGACGAATGGAGAGTAAATTTTGTGTAGAGAGAGTAACCTCATTTAGGTTTTCCAAATCCCTATTTATAGAGGTTATTAACAGTTAAAATCCTAGTTTAACTCTTATTTCTATTTTAATTAAGAATTAATTATCCTAAACTAAATAGGATGATTATTAGTAGAGTAATAAGCGTACCCAAATTTTATCATTTACATTCCATTAATTTAAACCATATTATCACAGTATGGGCATGCAACAGTATGCACACATACAAATCACCAGATCAATATAAAATATTTTATATTTTTTAATTTAAAAAATAAAAAGCTCTTTTGTGTTGAAAAATAAAAACTATTTAAGATTTATTTTTTTAATATTTTTAATTTGAGAAAATATTTTAGGGACATAATATGAAATTTGTTACTATATTTTATATTTAGCGATGAAATTTAGTGTACTATAAAAAAATCCATCGTTAAATTATGAATACATGTGAATAGATAGAGAGACTCCCTTATGAACAAGTTGTCACAATTTCTTACTAGTTTTGACTTATTAATTACGTTCTTCATTTCACATTATTTTTAAAAATTATTTTTCTACTTTAAGTGATAAAAAATTTCAAAGTTGTCATGAAAAAAACAGTAGTAAATGCAAAGGATTAAAAATTAAGGGCATATTTGGTTCATTGTATTGTATTAGCCTGTACAATATCAACCTATATTATATTATATAGTATTTGGTAAAAAATTATATTAGCATGTAATATTATATACTGTATTTGGTATAAAATATTGTAATATATTATTTTTTAAAAAATTTAAAAATAGATACAATTAAATTATTTTTATTGTAACTAATTTAGATAAAAAATTATAATTTTGAAATACAAATTTTAATACATCAATTTTTTATTAAAATGAAAAAAAAATTAATGAGAAATGACTATATATTATTAGAAAAATCAGTATTTCTAAAATTAAAATTAGATAAAACATGAAAAAATATAAATGATGAATTTGATGAAATATTTGAGCGAAAAATGAAAGAATTTATCAATTATAATATAATTTTAATATAATAGCTATTAAGTTATACATTCAATATTATAATTTTGAAGTTTTGGTCGCATTGTGGTAATGGTATTAGAAGCAGTGTAGTGGTGGCGGCAACAATGGTGATGGTGGCGGCGGTTGTGGCAACGACTGGGTGGTGGTGGTGGTGGTAGTGGCAGTGGCGGCATGGTGGTGTGGGCAATGGTGGTGGTGGCAGCGGTGGTATGGTGGTGGGCATAATGGTGATGGTGGCTATAATGGTGGCAATGATGGTACAGTGGTGGAGATGGTGGTGACTATAGAAACGGTGGTGGCGGCCATGATGATGGTTGTGGTGATGTCAGCAGCGGTGGTGGCGGCGGTGGTATGGTGTTAAGGGTGGTGATGGTGGTGGCGGTGGTATGGTGTTAAGGGGGGTGGTGGTGGTGGTGATGGTGATAATGGTAGTGGTGTCGACAACAATGAGGCAATGTGGTGGTGGTGGTGTCGAGGATGGTGGCAGGGTGTGGTGGTGGTGGTGTCGAGGACGGTGGCAGGGTGTGGTGGTGGTGGTGGCAGCAACAGTGATGGTGGTAGGGTGGTATTTAGTATTAATACGATGTTTACCATACTATATAAATCTAAGAATTTGTGATGTATTATTTTAGGGATAAGGTACTAAAATGTCCCTAATATATTTCAGTATTAGCTAAAATGCCCTTTAACTTTTTTTTCGGAGTGTAAATGCTTTTGATGTTCTAAAATCGGTACTAAAGTACCCCTCTGTCAAGCTACCATTAACTTTGGATTAATGGCGTTAACGTGGCATTGACACATGACAAAATATGCCACATCAGCGTCACATTTATTTTTTAATCCAAATATATTTAGGAGCAATTTAAAACTGTATAAAAAATTTTAGGGGCATTTTAGTACTTTGAGTAAGACACTAAGGTTACGTTTGGTATGACGTAAATGAATGTAATGTAATGACTAACGTAATGGATTAAAGGATGTAATGTAATGTAATGTAATTTTGATTACATTACTATGTTTGGTAACATGAGTAATGTAATGTAATAATAATACATTACTATGTTTGGTAACATTATATACATATTTTGAAATATAATTATATTTATAATTATTAATTAATTTTTTATATAATTATCTTATTTTTTTAATTATTTTAATATACTTATATACTTATTATATTATAAATATATAAAAATCTAAATTTAATAAAATATCATGTTAAAAAAATTATATTAAAAATGCAAACTCATAAAAATATAATTTTTATCATGAAAAATTATATAATTTCAACAGAGACTAGCATGAAAAATACACACAAGGATCCACCACAAGACGTTTAAACAAACTACTTTTATCATTAAACTAAGCAAACCAGATTCCAAAATTCTTCTATCATAACATCAACTATTTGAAATAAACATAAGCCTATGAAACTTAATCATTTATTGACAAATGAATCCTCTGCAAGATCAATGGCTCGAGCCAGACCTGCAGCCTTGTTCTCACACTCTCTCTGTTCATCGGCAGGATCAGAGTCGGCCACAATTCCGACCCCGGCTTGGAGGTGCGCCACCCATTCTCGCCGCTTGTTCGTGTCCTTGTATGAGTACATTGTGTCATAACGGGTGCTAGTGGGGAACACGATGGTTCTGAGAGCCAAGGCAATGTCCATATCACCAGAAAATGAAATGCCTCCGAATCCACCACTATATGGCCCACGCCTTGACACCTCTAGCTCATCAATCAAATCCATCGCTTTCACCTGCATTTTGATGAGGCTGATGGTAAGAACTACTACCACCGAGAACCCCAACATGAATCATCAGTCCTGTTCTTAGAGACATTAAATTTCATAAGGTCCTGTCTGGTTGCTGCAACTGCTGGATTTATTTTCCAGTAAGCATAAGGTTCCCTCCCCATCCATCTCATCCAACTATTGTTATTTTCCAGTAGAGACAAATACGTTTCTATCCTCCATTGCAACACCAAGATATGTATTCCTGCATTTACCGCCATTCATAAATAGGTATTCAAAATTAAATATATACATATATTTATAAAGTTACAGATAGAATGAAGTTATAGTGGGGTTTGTAATTATGTTAGAACTCAGTTAAATAAAAGAACCAATTTTGACAAAGTAAATATAGTGGAGCAGAGCAGAGTATGTTGGACTCAGCAAGAAGTGTTCGATCTAGTTAGATATTAACAAGCAAAAGGAGACTCGCAAGCTAGAAAATTCATAGTAATTCCCCTAAACATCCATAGACTCACATGGGTATTTATCAATCTACCTATGGCAACCTAAGACCCAAAAGCAAAGCACGAATTATCATTAACAATTAATTTCGGGAAAGCTCTTGATTTCTACTTGAGGCTGTCATTACGAAGTCGTCAAAATTTCACATTTGATTGAGGAATTATATCAAACAGCTTGTGTGAATTAGTGAATTAGCATACCTTTGACCACGACTAGTAGAGAATGGAGCCGGAAGATGCCCTAGGCACACGTAGCTGAGAAGAGGCAATAAAGCGGTGGCCGACGCAAATAAGGCCGTGAGGAGGAGAGGCATAGGATTTATAGCGGAGGTGCTCGACACCTGTCTGGAGGTTCCAGCACCCGATGCCTCCATCGATTGAGGACGATGCAATTACTAATTCTTCATCCATTGTGACAGTGGTGTTTGGCCAGCGACCTGATTATCTACTTCCATCAAATTCATACGCCACCGAATGACCCACTGGAGGATGGAGTCGATAGGAGGTGGATGGCGCTGACAGAGGCGGCGGAGGCAGAGGGGGAAGATGATGCTTAGGTTTAGACTTGAGAAAGAGAGAGGGGTAGCTGTAATTAGAAATAATTTGTTAAATGAAGGTAATGGGAAATACATTAGTAAATGTATTGGAGAATACATCTGTAATTGTCATTATATTACATTATTAGATAATTTCATTAACAAACAGGGGATTAATTACATAATCAATTACATTACATTACAGTGCAGCTTACCAAACATACCCTAAATGCATTATAGTACCCTAATTAAAAATATTAAGAACATTTTTGTACTTTAGAGAAAATATTAAAAATTAATATTTATTACATTAGATATTAATCAATATTTGTTATATTAATTAATAAATACTTTTTATATAAAATGTACGAATAAGAAAAAAATATAAATAAATTATATAGTTCAAGAATATTTATTAATTAATTTTTAAAGAATATAATATTAAAATTTCACTACAAAAATACCCCTAAATATTAAGGATGATCATGGTTAACCGAAAATTCAGTTAATCGAAAAATCGATCTTAAATCGAATCGATTTTTAGGTTAACAGAACCAAAAATTTAGGTTTATGATTTTTACTTTAAAAATCGGTGATTAAACGATCCGAAATTGAATATTTATATATTTTATGAATTATATTTTAAATTTTACACTTATAGTTTTAAATTTTTGTATAATTTATAAATATTATGATATATAATTTTATAAAATATATATTTTTAGTAAATAAACATTAAAATTATGTGCATAATTAGCATTCTGTTGTTAGTTTTATATTGAATATTTTTAATTTTTATAATTAATTATGGAAATTTTATTTTTATTTTGATTATTTTAATGGATATTGTATTTAATTAGTATTTTTTCATTGTTAAAGCATTTTTAATTATTAAAAATAATATTATAAATTGTATAATTTAATAAATTTATATATTAAAATTTTTTAGTGGTTAACCGATAAACCAATTCGAAAAATCGAGTTAAAAACTGAAATCGATATAGCGGTTAACCGATGGTAATTGACTGATTTAAAAAAATTATTAATGGATCGATTAACCGGTCCATGCTCATCTCTACTAAATATTTTGACATTTAAAGCAATTGGAGCAATCTATAAGAATTTACATATGATATTAATTAAATTATTTTTATAAAAAATATCAAATTATAAAATCTGAATAAATTGATGTTTAAATATATAATATGACTATTGCTAATTAAGATAAAAATTTAAACAATCCGTTAAACATGTTATAGTATTTATTTAACATCTTCATAATTCATTATTTGTTGATTTATACATTTTATTTTATACAAATATATCATTTTATTGTTTAAATGCTTATAAATATTTAAATTATATATATATATATATATATATATATATATATATATATATATATATATATATATATATATATATATATATATATATATTAATTGTTATAAGAAGTTGATGCAATTTTTTAGTTTATAATAGTTAAACACTCGATGCAACTATTAATTTTATTTTTAATATTTTTTGTTGAAATATTTATAATTTTATGAACTAATTAAAATCAATTAAATTTAATATAAAAAAGTATTACATTATTATAATTATTTAAAATATTTATCACGTGTAAAATAATTATGCAAAAGATTTTTTAATAATATTAATAAAATGCCCCTAAATAAATTTTTGTAGTCAAATTTCAATATTATATTCATTAAAAAATTAATTAATAAATATTCTTAACTATATATTTTTTTTATAATTTTTTTCTTATTCGTACATTTATATAACAAGTATTTATTAATTAATATAACAAATATTGATTAATATCTAACGTAATAAATATTGATTTTTAATATTTTCTTTAAAGTATAAAAATATTCTTAATGTTTTTTATCAGGGTACTATAATGTCCTTAATGTCTTATTCAAAATACTAAAATGCCCTTGAAATTTTTTATATATTGCTAAAATGCTCCTGAATATATTTGGATTAAAAAATACACGTGGTGCTGATATGATATATTTTATCATGTGTCAATGCCACATCAGTGTCGTTAATTCAGAGTTGACGGCACCTTGATAAAGGGATATTTTAGTACCGATTTTAGAACATTAAGGACATTTTTGCTCCAAAAAGGTTTAGGGGTATTTTAGCTATTACTGAAACACATTAAGGGCATGTTAGTACCTTATCCCATTATTTTATATAGTGTAAATGTGATAATAAGGCTTGTGATGTATTATATTATCCTCACGTTAATTATTTATAAACTCTTTCAAATACCATATTTGTAGTAATTTGTATTATATTATACTATTAAATTTACAATCTAGTGAATCAAACATGTTCTAAAAGTTTAACTTGAATTGTTTTGAATTTTGATGCTCTAAATAAATGCATATATATCTTTTTTGACTTTTCCCTATTTCAATTAATAAAAGAATAATTTGACCAATGACAGATATTTTTATTTTGGAGGAATGAAATATCTTATACATTACCTTATTAATATGTACCAAGAAAGCTAAAAACGACCATTGAAAATAATACTAACGTGGAAAAGGAGTTCCGCATTTTTAAAGAAAAAGAAAAGGAAAATAAAAATTGACAAGAAAAATTTGCCAGGAATTAGTAATCACATCAACTGTTTAATTATCATTTAATGAATTTGATTGACTTATTGGAAACTTCATCAATTGTAATGTCATCATACTAAATCACGAAAATTAGGTAAACTTCCCTTTTTAACAAAAAAAATAAAAAATAAAAAATGGTACTCTCCCTCCATCCATCCGTTGTAATTTGGTGCGGACATATTTAAATTGTGTCACCGATTCGAAGATTTAAATATATTTACGTCACATGCGCACTATCATACATGTAAACTCAATTAATATTTTCATCAATTTCTTTAATTAACTTAATTTAAAAAGTATATATATATATATATATATATATATATATATATATATATATATATATTAATTGTTATAAGAAGTTGATGCAATTTTTTAGTTTATAATAGTTAAACTCTCGATGCAACTATTAATTTTATTTTTAATATTTTTTGTTGAAATATTTATAATTTTATGAACTAATTAAAATCAATTAAATTTAATGTAAAAAAGTATTACATTATTATAATTATTTAAAATATTTATCACGTGTAAAATAATTATGCAAAAGATATTTTAATAATATTAATAAAATGCCCCTAAATACATTTTTGTAGTCAAATTTCAATATTATATTCATTAAAAAAATTAATTAATAAATATTCTTAACTATATATTTTTTTATAATTTTTTTCTTATTCGTACATTTATATAACAAGTATTTATTAATTAATATAACAAATATTGATTAATATCTAATGTAATAAATATTGATTTTTAATATTTTCTTTAAAGTATAAAAATATTCTTAATATTTTTTATCAGGGTACTATAATGCCCTTAATGTCTTATTTAAAATACTAAAATGCCCTTGAAAGTTTTTATATATTGCTAAAATGCTCCTGAATATATTTGGATTAAAAAATACACGTGGTGCTGATATGATATATTTTATCATGTGTCAATGCCACATCAGTGCCGTTAATTCAGAGTTGACGGCAGCTTGATAAAGGAATATTTTAGTACCGATTTTAGAACATTAAGAATATTTTTGCTCCAAAAAGGTTTAGGGGTATTTTAGCTATTACTGAAACACATTAAGGACATGTTAGTACCTTCTCCCATTATTTTATATAGTGTAAATGTGATAATAAGGCTTGTGATGTATTATATTATCCTCACGTTAATTTTTCATAAATTCTTTCAAATACCGTATTTGTAGTAATTTGTATTATATTATACTATTAAATTTACAATCTAGTGAATCAAACATGTTCTAAAAGTTTAACTTGAATTGTTTTGAATTTTGATGCTCTAAATAAATGCATATATATCTTTTTTGACTTTTCCCTATTTCAATTAATAAAAGAATAATTTGACCAATGACAGATATTTTTATTTTGGAGGAATGAAGTATCTTATACATTACCTTATTATTATGTACCAAGAAAGCTAAAAACGACCATTGAAAATAATACTAACGTGGAAAAGGAGTTCCGCATTTTTAAAGAAAAAGAAAAAGAAAATAAAAATTGACAAGAAAAATTTGCCAGGAATTAGTAATCACATCAACTGTTTAATTATCATTTAATGAATTTGATTGACTTATTCGAAACTTCATCAATTGTAATGTCATCATCCTAAATCGCGAAAATTAGGTAAACTTCCCTTTTTAACAAAAAAAATAAAAAATAAAAAATGGTACTCTCCCTCCATCCATCCGTTGTAATTTGATGCGGACATATTTAAATTGTGTCATCGATTCAAAGATTTAAATATATTTACGTCACATGCGCACTATCATACATGTAAACTCAATTAATATTTTCATCAATTTCTTTAATTAACTTAATTTAAAAAGTATATAAAATAGAAAAATTGCAAATTATAGTAGTCTTTTTTTCTTTTGAGAAAAATGTTATTTCACCTCAGTGCCCCTAAGCTATAAAATTTACATATAATTTTTTTTTTACAAATTATAGTAGTCTCTTTCCTTTCTTTCTTGAATTTTTTTTTTCTTGGCAAAACTTACATCTGATTTTTTCCAAGTTTTTGGCTTTTTGCTATTCAGCTTTGATACATTTATTTGATAATGTTAAGTTCTTAAAATTTTACTTTTTTTTTATCTAATTTAGTTCCTATGTGTTTAATTAATATTTTAGAATTATAGTTTTACTACAAATCAATTTATTTCTTTTGCATAACTTATTTTTCTTTTAAAATTCATCTAAAATGTATAAAATTATTTCAAAATACTCTTAAATAGGTTTTAATACCAACCAAGACGAGCGTTCTCTATATTTGAAAATTTTGAAAATTTTTTGACTTTTCTAAACTGAAATATAGAGCTATTTAAGGATTTTGAAAGTATTTTGGAAATTAAATTTTGTTGGATGATCATCTATCAAATCTACTTTTAGGGTTTGATTTGAAATTTCTTGGAATTTACTAGCACTATATAAAAAGAATTTTAGCCTTCAGACTAAATTTAAAATCTCCAAGCAGCTATAAATCTGTCTATGAAAGTTAGAAGATTTCTATTACAGAGCAAACTTATTTTGATTGGTATTAAAGTTTGGTAAAAAATATTTTTAAGTGATTTTATAAAGTATTTATAAATTTTAAAAGAAAAAATAAGTTCTAAAATTAGAAAAAATTAATTTGAAGTAAAAATATAATTACCAAAAATTAAAGGAACATGTATGAACTGAATCAAATGAAAAAAATAAAATTCAAAAGTTGAATGTAAATAAATATATGAAAGAGCTCAATGTTAAAAACTCAAAAAATGTTAAGAGTTGGAAATCCGTTTTGTTTTGTTTTGTTTTGTTTTTTTCTTTTTTAAACGTTTTGTCTACGGACTTCGACATCTTATTTTTCCCTCATCTTTATTTTCTTGCATTTCATTCTATTTTTTCTTCTCATCTTTTCTCCTCTTCTTTTATTTCTCTCTCTCTCCTCTATTTTTTCCACAAATTTTCTAGCAATTTTCATGCACATTGAAGAGCGACATAAACACCTCCAGTGGCTTCCCATCGTTGAAATGAGTTCATAGTAGCGATGAGAATGTACCGATTAATCAGATTATGAAAAAAAAACAGTCTATTAAAATCGATTTTTTCAAAATACTAACAGTTAATCAGTCCGTTACAATTGATTAAACAATTTATCGATTTCGATTTTCGGACTGGTTAATCAATTTTTTTCGATTAATCACTACAATTATAAAATGTAATTTTGAAAATTAAAATTTTTAAAATACTTAAAATAAAAATTGAATATTAAATTACGAACATAAAAATTAAAATATTCAAAATATTTGATATTAAAATTATAAATTAAATACATAATGTTCAAATAAATTCAACAAATAAATATAGAATAAAAATACAATCCACGTAAACTTTTATATATCCAACGTACACAGTTCGCTTCCTGGTATGGAAATTCATTTATTTATGCGTATATAATATTATCTACCAATCTACTGCAACTATATATTTAATTATTTTATGAAGCAGTTACTCTGGGTGAGGTCATTTTTAGGTGTACAAGATTTTTATATGGTCCTATCTATTCTATACAAATAGCTCCTACAATCTCCATAAATGAAGGCATCCAAATTTTATGTAAAATAAAAACTTTATATATATATTATATATATATATATATATATATATATATATATATATCAATCCCCATTCATTATGAGGTTTGATAGCTTTCTAATGTGGATAAGTATACGTTCGTTCTAACTTTTTGAGCTAGTTGATGGTGGTTCAAAGTTTCATTAAGATGAGAAAAAACAACTACCAAAGATCAAGAAGAAGCCAACCCCGATAGCCTCTATAATTCCCACATCTCTAAATCTGCAATTCACATCGAAAACTGCAGATTAGAGCACCCAAAAGAAAGTAACAAATCCAAATACCAACAAGAACCATTAGCAACAGAAAGTAACAAATCCAAATACCAACAAGAACCATCAGCAGAGATGAAAGTGATAAGGAAAACACCTGCTGAAGCAAAAGAAAGCAGGGCATCCCCACTCTTTCTAAGAACAAAGCATCAACAACAACTGCCTAAAAAGCAACTGCTATAACCTCCAGAAAATAGAGGTTATGGAGAAGGAATAAGTGTAATAAACAATAAGAGATGAAAGGAATCGCTTGAGAAAATGATAGAATATATAATCTTTATTGCTTCCCATAATTAAACGGTAATGCATCCCATGGAAAAACAAAAAGTTAAAACAGCTGGAAAAAAGGAAGGGTTATAGAAAAATTAGAGCCAAAAGAGGGGAAAAAAATTAAAGAAGCGAAGACTAAAATAAACAATAACATCATATTTCAATTAAAACCAAAAGAACTAACATTTAATTCGATTTGCCCCTACTATCTTTGTAGAAGGGCAACAAAAACAAAAGCTATTGCTTGATCATGCGAGCTGATTGTAAGAAATATAGTATGATGTTATGGCCCATATTTTGTAAGCCCATTAGGTTTAGGGTTTCATTAATTTAATAGTACATTGAATCTTGACCGTTAATTAGTACTTGATGGACGTACAAGATCTAAAGTTAATAGGTATATAAACTAGTCATCTTTCCACCCTAATTACGAGTAGGCAGACAAACCAAAATACAAAAGATCGTATTTTAGGCTATTCATCAAGCCACTGCTACAAAGGAGGGTCAAGGGAGAGAAACTAGTTCAACTGGTTCACGATCGTCGAAAGCCTTCGCCTCATGTCGAATTTTGCTCCAAGTAAGTGATTGTTGACTGGTTCAAGAGCTGAAAGCAGTATTTTTGGAATACTGATGTGGAAAATAACTGATTGTAGTGGAGTCCTATTCTTTAGGAAGTTTAATTTATTTTCTGTCATGGAAGTAGTGGTTTAGATTAGTTTTTATTTTTCAGTTGTGTTAGCAGATTTTTAGCAAAATTTGTTATGGAGTTCATGTATTTAAATTTGAAGTTGAAGTTCAATAAAATTGCAGACTTTCCAATTCAGAATTATTCTTCTTGCTTCTAATATTTGTTAGAATTAACATTGGTATCAGAACCCATTTCTATTAAGGGACCTGCGAGAGACTTGTGAGGCTAATTTTTTTGAGTGTTCACTAAAACAGCAACCAAATTCACTCTACGATAGATAGTGAGAATTCCTTCTCAGCTATGGCTCCACCAATATTTGATGGAGAAAACTATCAAGTATGGGCAGTAAAAATGGAAGCTTACTTAGATGCGTGTGATTTGTGGGAAGCTGTTGAGGAAGATTATGAAGTACCTCCTCTACCAGGAAATCCAACAATGGCTCAAATCAAAACTCACAAGGAAAAGAAGACAAGAAAATCTAAAGCCAAGGCTTGCCTTTTTGCTGCTATTTCTATAACTATTTTTAGCAGAATTATGACATGTAATTCAGCTAAAGATATTTGGGACTTTCTAAAGAAGGAGTATCAAGGGGATGAAAGGCTAAAAGGAATGAAGGCTATGAATTTAATCAGAGAATTTGAGATGCAGCAAATGAAGGAATCTGAAACTATCAAGGATTATTCAGATAGGTTGATTGGCATTGTAAATAAGGTACGAATGCTTGGAACTGAGCTTGCTGATAGCAGAATTGTTCAAAAAATTTTGGTAACTATACCTAAAAAATTTGATGCAACTATTGCTTCATTGGAAAATGTTAAAGATTCTTCACAAATAAGTTTGGTAGAATTATTAAGTGCATTACAGGCACAAGAACAAAGAAGAAAGATGAGACAGGAGGGATCCATTGAAGGAGCTTTAGAAGCTAAGTTGCAGCTGAATTCTGGAGGAAGAGGCAAGAAGTGGAAAGGAAAAAAAGGGAGTGCAAGCAACTCTGAAATGACAACAAATGAGAGCAGAACCGGCAACATGAGCAACAACAAATGGGGAAAACATCCTCCTTGTCAGCACTGTGGCAAGAGGAATCATCCTCACTTTAAGTGTTGGAGAAAGCCAGATATGAGATGCAGAAAATGTCAGAAACTTGGGCATGCAGAGATAATTTGCAAAGAAAGTGAAACACAACAGCAGGGAGAAGCTCAAGCTGCAAATCAATAAGAAGGAGAACAACTTTTTATTGCATCAAACGCTGTTGGGACTTCAAGTGATGGTTGGCTTATCGATAGTGGCTGTACAAATCACATGACAAGTAATGAAGAACTCTTTAGAGAGCTAGATAGATCTGTAACCTCAAGAGTTATAATTACAGATGGGAGAAACATTTCAATCAAAGGAAAGGGAACTGTAGCAATTGAGAGTCTTGAAGGTACAAAACTTATTCCTGATGTTTTGTATGTTCCTGAAATAGATCGAAATCTATTAAGTGTGATACAACTGCTAGAAAAAGGATTCAAAGTATTTTTTGAAGGGAAATATTGTTTTATTCGTTATCCTAGTCGTTAGGAATTGTTCAAAATTAAAGTGCAGGGCAAAATTTTTTCTTTGAACCTTTTAGAAGAGGAGCAGGTGGCTTTTTCAAGTCAAATCACCACTGCAGAAACTTGGCATAAAAGATTGGGGCACTTTCATCACAAAGCACTCTTATTCATACAAACAAATACAATGGTGCATGGTTTGCCAAACTTGAAGGAACATCTTTTGAGCTGCAAATCATGTGTTTTAGGCAAGCAACGTAGACTTCTATTCACAAAGTCTACATGGAGAGCCACACGAAAAATTGCAATTGATTCATACTGATCTTTGTGGTCCTTAAAGCACTCCTTCACTAAATGACAGCAGGTATTATGTCATTTTCATTGATAATTTAACAAGGATGTGCTGGATTTATTTTATGAAGCTTAAGTCAGAAGTTGTTGGAATCTTTTTCAAGTTCAAAACTTGGATTGAAAATCAAAGTGGCTGTAAGATTCAAGTAATCAGATCTGATAATGGAACCGAATACACCTCAAATCAATTTAATTCTTTTTGTGAAGAGGCTGGAATTGAGCACCAATTGACTGTCCCATACTCTCCGCAACAAAATGGGGTCAGTGAGAGGAAAAATAGGATAATAATGGAGATGGTTAGATGTTTATTGTATGAGAAAAATCTTCCAAAGAAGTTTTGGACAGAAGCAGCAAGCACAGCTATTTTCTTACTTAATAGGCTGTCTACAAGGGCAGTGGAAGGGAAAACTCCATATGAGGCCTGGTATGGTGTTAAACCAACTTTAAAAAATCTCAAAATATTTGGATGTCTGTGTTTTTCTCATATTCCACAGGTTAAGAGAGATAAGCTTGATGAGAAGGCATAAATGGGGATCTTCATTGGTTATAGTTATGTTTCTAAAGCATACAAAATCTTTCAACCTCAAACAGGTAGAGTTGTGATAAGTCAAGATGTTTAATTCTTTGAATATGAGCAATGGAACTGGATAGATGATTCTCAACCTCAAGTTCAGCATTTACCATCCAATCCTAATGAAACTGAGGATGAGAAACCTGTTAGAGGAACAAGATTGCTGTCGGATATCTATCAAAGTTATAATGTTGCTTTTTTCAAACCTACTGGATATGAAGAAGCAAAAGCAAACCAAAGATAGAGAAATGCAATGGAGGAAGAGTTGGCGATGAACGAAAGGAATCAGACCTGGAAACTAGTAGAAAGGCCACCAGACAGAAAAGTCATTGGAGTTAAATGGGTTTTCAGGACAAAGTTAAATCCTGATGGCTCAGTGAATAAGTATAAAGCTAGGCTGGTGGTGAAAGGTTATGCTCAAGTATGGGGAGTGGATTTTTCAGAAACGTTTGCTCCAGTGGCTAGATTGGACACAATCAGAATGCTTTTGGCGTTAGCAGCACAGAAAGGTTGGAAGATTTTCCAGTTAGATGTGAAATCTGCTTTCTTAAATGGGGCTCTAAAGGACGAAATCTACGTTGAGCAACCAGAAGGTTTTAGTATACCAGAACATGAAGAGAAGGTGTATCTACTACAAAAGGCTTTTTATGGGTTGAAGCAAGCTCCTAGAGCCCGGTAAAGCAGGATGGATGAGCATCTGTTGAGCTTAGGCTTTGAAAAAAGCTTGAGTGAATCTACTCTTTATGTCAAAAAAATTGGATATAATATTGTAATTATTTCTTTGTATGTGGATGATTTACTTGTAACAGGAAATAATGCAGTTCAGATTGAAGACTTTAAGAGGGAGATGATGAAGGTCTTTGAAATGACAGACCTTGGTGAAATGACATATTTTCTAGGAATGGAGATCAAGCAAACTGAAAATGAAGTCTTCATTTGCCAAAAGAAATACTTGAAGGAAATTCTAAAAAGATTCAAAATGGAAGATTGTAAAAGCATGAACACTCCCATGAATCAAAAGGAAAAACTGCAAAAGGAAGATGGAGTTGAACTAGTTGATGCAGGAATCTACAGAAGCTTAGTTGGATGCTTGATGTATCTTACAGCAACAAGGCCTGACATTTTATACGCTGTAAGTGTTTTATCTAGATTTCTAAATTGTGCTAGTGAATTGCATATGATGGCTACAAAAAGAGTTGTAAGATATCTCAAAGGAACTCCAAATTTTGGCATCAAGTTTAGAAAGAGTCAGAATTTCAAACTTTGTGGATATTCTGACAGTGACTGGGCAGGATCTGTTGATGACATGAAAAGTACGTCTGGTTATTGCTTTACTTTTGGCTCAGGATGTTTTTCTTGGTGTTCAAAGAAACAGAAAGTTGTAGCACAGTCAACTGCTGAAGCCGAATTTATAGCAGCAACAGCTGCTGTTAATCAAGCATTATGGCTCAGGAAAATCATGATAGATTTGTAGCTGGAACAAAAGGAAAACACCGAGATATTTGTGGATAATCAAGCTGCCATAGCTATATCAAAAAATCCAGTCTTTCACGAAAGAACAAAGCATTTCAGTATCAAGTATTATTTTTTAAGAGAAGTGCAGAAAAATGGTGAAGTCATTTTGGTTTACTGCAAAATAGAGGATCAGGCGACGGATATTTTCACCAAGTCATTTCATGTTAGCAGATTTGAATTTCTCAGAGATAAGTTGGGAATCTTCAGCTCCTGATCCAAGAGGAGATGTTGAGTGGTTCAAGAGCTGAAAGTAGTATTTTTGGAATACTGATGTGGAAAATAACTGATTGTAGTGGAGTCCTATTCTTTAGGAAGTTTAATTTATTTTCTGTCATAGAAGTAGTGGTTTAGATTAGTTTTTATTTTTCAGTTGTATTAGCAGATTTTTAGCAAAATCTGTTATGGAGTTCATGTATTTAAATTTGAAGTTGAAGTTCAATAAAATTGCAGACTTTCCAATTCAGAATTATTCTTCTTGCTTCTAATATTTGTTAGAATTAACAGTGATCTATTCATCTAATTTTCTATGTGATTATTATTATATTCAAGATCCGAATGAGCATAATGTTCATGATTGATTTATGTTTTTTATTATTGAATTTGAATAAAGAAAATCTAACAAGTGGTATCAGAGCTTAGGATTTTGAATAGATAATAATCCTTAGATTTATGATTTGATGATTATTTGAATTATGAGATTTATTGATGTTTATGTTGGTTATGAATATTATGATGTTTATGAAATTTAGGATTTTGCATCAAGATTAATTCTTCATTAAAAAAAATTATTGCTTGATGCCGCTGCATGTTTTGGATGAAGAAATTGGGCAAATCTAGATTACTGCATGAGATATTTGTTTAATTGATATTTGATGCTTATGAATAAGAATTTGAGTTTACCATTGTCAACATAATTGTTGATAATGGTGAACTAAAAAAAGGAGATTTGTGGCTGCCGCCACCTGTTGCCCTGGAATGATGTTGGGATGCTTGTGTTTTAATGGAATTAGATTTCATACACTTGATAATATTTACCTTCACATCATGCATACTTTTATATATATATTTTATGAAAGTTGTTGCCACTGTTCAATTCTGTATGTTGCCTTCCATAAGTAATTGATTTTCAATTCCATTTGCAAAAATGGCGTGATGCTTAGGTTTATTGTCTATGGAAAATTACGTTTTGATTCATGAAGTTTTAATGTTGTGTAAATTAATTTTAAAGTTTTGATTTCTTAAGTTTTGGATTATATTAATGTTACTTTGATCTATAGTCAAAACTTTAAACTTAATTTTATCTTATGGATATGTTACCGTTGTTTTTTATTATTATTATTATTATTATTATTATTATTATTATTATTATTATTTATTGTTGTTATTTTATTTTATTATATAACATGATGATTAAAATTAATTTGTTAGTCACCAAAGTGGCCAAATTAATTTTGAATGTGTCGTCATATAATTCACAATATACTTATATATATGTGTCTATATGTATGACAGTATGATTAAAATTGATTTGTTAGTCACCAACGTGGCCAAATTGATTTTGAATGTGTGGTCATATAATTTATTTATTTTATGAAATGCCATTATGAATAATTTATTGGTTGATAGAAATTAAGAATTTTATCCAAAGATAAAATCAATATTCTGTAACTAATGAATATGAAGTAGAAAATTAATTTACTTTTGTCGCATGCATATAGTTATCCAAAGATGCTATTTGTATTTGATAAAGTTTATTTATTTTCTTATAAAGTTTAAATGGCATCCTAATAATAATGATAATATGTATTGTTGTGTTTACCCAAAGAAACCTACAATATATATTTATGTGTGTGCTTCCTATCTGAATTTGTTAATTAGTGAACGTTTATGTATTTGTAGCTATTAACCTTCACTCTCAAGCTTCTTCTGTTACCTTGTTCACTGGTGTGAATTTCTCTGAATGGAGCAAACAAGTCACTTTCCATTTAGGTGCTTTGGATCTTGACTTGGCGCTATTAGAGGATAAGCCTGCTGGTCTTAATGATACTAGTACAGAGGCTGAAAAGGCACACTATAAGGCATGGGCAAGGTCTAACAGGTTATGCTTGAATTTTATGCGAATGACAATTGCCAACAACATTAAGTCTACTCTCCCTAGCACTGAAAATCAGAATGCTAAAGATTTTCTTAAGTTAGTGGAAGATAAGTTTCGTTCTGCTGATAAGACACTTACAGGGACACTTATGGCTGAACTCACGACCATGAAGTTTGATGGGTCAAAGAGCATGCAGCAACATGTCATTGACATGATCAATATTGCGGCAAGACTTAAGACACTGGGTATGACCGTAAAAGAATCCTTTTTAGTGCAGTTCATAATGAACTCACTTCCTTCTGAATATGGACCATTCCACATCAATTATAATGCATTAAAAGATAAGTGCAATATTGATGAACTGTCCAGTAAACTTATTCAGGAGGAAGCAAGATTAAAGAAATAAGGAGTTCATTCCATTAACCTAGTGGGTCAAGGAGCTGGAAAAAAACTCAAACCAAAGGCCAAGAATTTTAAGAAGAAAGTACCTGCTAAAGTTTCACAAGTTGCTGATGGTGAAAGGAAGGGACCAAGGCTAGATAAATGTCATTTATGTAAGAAAGAAGGGCATTACCAGAAAGATTGTCAGAAACGCAAGGCTTGGTTTGAAAAGAAAGGTATACATTATGTTTATGTATACTTTGAATCAAACTTATCTGAAGTTTCTTCTAATACTTGGTGGTTTGATTTTGGTGCCACTACTCATGTTTCCAATATTATGCAGGGATTCCTTACAATCCAAACCATAAGCCCAACTAGCAATTTTCTATTTATGGGGAACCAAATGAAGGCCCCAATTGAAGGCGTAGGGACTTATCGGTTAACATTAGATGCTGGGTATCACTTGGATCTAATGAATACTCTCTATGTACCTTTAATTTCTAGAAATTTAATTTTTATTTCTAGATTGGATGCTAGTGGATATACCTTTGATGGTGGACATGGTTTTTTTAATTTATATAAAAATAATTCCTTTATTGGTTATGGAATTCTTATGGATGGTTTATATAAATTGAAACTTGATGATGTTTTTTCTGAATCCCTATTTATTGTTAATCATAATGTTGGAATGAAACATAGTTTGGTGAATGAACATTCTGCTTACTTATGGCATAAACATTTGGGTCATATATCCAAGGAAAGGTTAGAAAGATTAGTAAAGAATGAGATTCCACCAAATTTAGATTTTACTAATCTCGGCTTATGTGTGGAATGCATTAAGGGAAAGCAAACCAAATATAGCAAGAAAAGAGCCATAAGAAGCAGTCAGCTTCTTGAAATAATACACGCCGATATCTGTGGACCTTTTGACACTCCGTCCTTTAATGGAGAAAAATATTTCATCACCTTTATAGATGATTTTTCACGGTATGGATATATCTATTTGCTACATGAAAAATCTCAAGCTGTAAATGCCCTTGAGGTGTTTGTAAAGGAGGTTGAAAGGCAATTAGATAGAAAAGTGAAAATTATAAGATCTGATAGAGGTGGTGAGTATTATGGAAAGTATGATGAATCCGGATAGTGTCCTGGTCCGTTTGCCAAATTCCTCGAAAGTCTTGGCATATGTGCACAATATACTATGCTAGGCACACCGTAACAAAATGGTGTGGCAGAAAGACGAAATAGAACACTAATGGATATGGTTAGGAGTATGATGAGTAATTCCTTATTACCCAAAAGTTTATGGATGTATGCACTTAGAACTACTATGTATTTGTTAAATAGGGTTCCTAGTAAGGCAGTTCCTAAAACTCCTTTTGAGTTATGGACAAGAAGGAAACCAAGTTTAAAACACCTGCATGTTTGGGGTTGTCCAGCAGAAGCATGAATTTATAATCCACATGAAAAAAATTGAATTCTCGAACAGTTAGTGGATACTTTATTGGTTACCCAGAGAAATCCAATGGGTATAGGTTTTACTGTCCAAACCATAGTTCTAGAATTATTAAAACAACCAATGCCAAATTTTTAGAAAATGGTGAGGTTAGTGGGAGTGCTAAAAATCAAGTTGTGGATATTAATGAAATAAGGGTTAATATTCCATTACCCATGAATGTTTTTAAACCCACAACCACGACAAATGTTTTTCCTATTTTGGAAAATCAAAATAATCAGGAACAATATTTGGATAATGAAGGAGCACTCCATGAAGAACCTGTCTTATCATTAGCTCCTGCAAATGAACCAATTGATATAGCCTTGAATAAACCTGTAAGGGTTAGAAGGCCGGCTATCTCTGATGATTATATGGTTTATTTGCAGGAGTCAGATTTTGATTGTGGCATTGATAATGATCCTTTTTCATTTTCACAAGCCATCAATAGTGATAAGTCTGAAAGATGGATTGATGCTATGAAAGAAGAGTTAAAATCAATGGCTTAAAATAATATCTGGGATCTTGTAGACTTGCCAGAAGGTTCTAAACCAGTTGGCTAAAAATGGGTCTTTAAAACCAAACGCGACTCAAACGACAATGTTGAAAGATATAAAGCTAGACTTGTTACCAAAGGTTATACTCAGAAAGATGGTTTTGATTATAAAGAGACCTTTTCACCTTTCTCAAAAAAAGATTCTTTGAGAATAATTTTGGCTTTAATGGCTCAATTTGATTTAGAACTATATCAGATGGATGTAAAGACAGCTTTTTTGAATAGGGAACTTGAGGAGAAAGTTTATATGGATCAACCTTAAGGTTTTTCCATTGAAGGCAAAGAAAATATGGAGTGTAAATTGAAAAAGTCAATATATGGATTTAAACAAGCTTCCAGGCAATGGTATATTAGTTCAATAATACCATTACTTCTTTTGGTTTTAAGGAAATCACTGTTGATAGGTGTATTTATCGAAAGATCAGTGGGAGTAAGTTTATATTTCTAGTTCTGTATGTTGATGACATTTTACTTGCTGCTAATGATTTGGGTTTGTTGCATAAGACTAAAGAGTTTCTTTCTAAGAATTTTGAAATGAAAGATATAGGAGAGACATCCTATATAATTGGAATTTCAATATTTCGTAAGAGATCAGGAGGTTTATTAGAATTGTCTTAGAAAGCCTATATTGATAAAATTCTTGAGAAATTTAACATGAGAAAATGCTTAGTAAATGTTGTTCCTATCCAAAAAGGAGATAAATTTAGTCTTATGCAATGTCTAAAGAATGATGTGGAATGTAAGGAAATGGAAACAATTCCATATACTTCTATTGTGGGCAGTTTGATGTACCTATAAACCTGTACCAGACTTGACATCAGTTTTGCAGTAGGGATGCAGGGTAGATATCAAAGTAATCCCAGTATTGATCATTGGAAAGCTACAAAGAAAGTGTTAAGATACCTTCAAGGAACAAAGGATTACATGCTCACTTATAAGATATCTGATCATTTAGAAGTGATTGGATATTCAGATTTAAATTTTGTTGGATGTATTGATAATAGAAAGTCAACGTTTGGCTATTTGTTCCTATTAGCAGAGGGAGCAATCTCATGGAAAAGTGCCAAATAGTTTATCATTGCTTCATCCACTATGGAAGCAAAATTTATAGCTTGTTATGAGGCTACAATTCATGCATTATGGCTGCGAAACTTTATTTCAGGGCTTGGAGTTGTCGACATAGTAAGCAAGCCGTTGAAAATTCATTGTGATAATTCTGCAGCTGTATTCTTCTCTAAAAATGACAAATATTCCAAAGAAGCAAAACACATGGAATTAATGTATTTTGTTGTTAAAGAGGAGATTCAGAAACAAAGAGTGTATATAGAACATATCAAAATGGATCTCATGGTCGTAGATCCTTTAACTAAAGGTTTACAACCCAAGATATTTAAAGAACATGTGATCAAGATGGGCCTTGGTTGTATTGATGATTAATAATGATGTTTGACACTCTTGAGCTTAATAATGATATGTTTCTGAATTCTATATTTCTTATTCATTATGTTTATGTATACATATTTTTTGAATAAGAAAGTTACATGTATTTTCATAACAAGTATGTGGACTATATGTTGTTTATATACAACTCATGAACCTAGCATAATGAGTTCTTAATGTTATGGTATATGGAAGGGAGTATACGACTATATTGTGTATAACCTTCATAACCCACATTATGTGATTTATTGTGTTAAGGTGTTTATGATGTCAATGGTTTTACAAGATTTAATTTTGCTAGCCTTATGTTATAATATTAAATATAATGATGAAACATCCGGACAAGTGGGAGAATGTAAGAAATATGGCCTGATGTTATGGCCCATATTTTATAAGCCCATTAGGTTTAGGGTTTCATTAATTTAATAGTACATTAAATCTTGACCGTTAATTAGTACTTGATGGACGTACAAGATCTAAAGTTAATAGGTATATAAACTAGTCCTCTCTCCACCCTAATTATGAGTACGCAGACAAACCAAAATACAAAAGATTTTATTTTAGGCTATCCATCAAGCCACTACTACAAAGGAGGGTTAAGGGAGAGAAACTAGTTCAGCTGGTTCGTGATTGTTGAAAGCCTTCGCCTTATGTCGAATTTCGCTCCAAGTGATCTATTCATCTAATTTTCTATGTGATTATTATCATATTCAAGATCTGAATGAGCATAATGTTCATGATTGATTTATGTTTTTTATAATTGAATTTGAATAAAGAAAATCTAACACTAATAAACAAAATCAATATTGTTGATTTTATGGACTAAAAGAACAGACAACAGCAAAAAAAATCCAAAAAAAACCATATACCATTACAGATGAGAGGCACAATGTCGATGAGGGAGGGAGATGAGCGACGGCCGACATGAAGGAGAGGGCAAAAAGGAAGGGAGAGAAAGCGGTGGCTTCTTACATGAGGGAGAGAGGCAGAAAAGAATGAAATAGCCAGATAAGGCTTTTTGTTATATATATATATATATATATATATATGGCAATTGACAAACATGAAATCCAGATTATTATTCATTTCACACAAATGTACTATATCAAGAAAAGGGAAACACAACATTTTATTCGAGTGGGTGTAGGGTATAGTTCATGATCAAAGAGATCCCAACAATATCAGACCTTGCTTAAAAAATAAGAGTATTGTTATGGCAAAAGCATGAACCTAATACCATAGCTGAAGCCTGCATTTTGAAGCACCGAGACATAAACTACTCACTGCAACCTCACATACAAACCAACTTGGATGACATAGATAAAATGAAAGACACGATAATACCATAGCTGAAGTATGCATTTTTTAAACACCAATATATGAACTGCCCAGAGCAACCTCGGTACAAGCTGGACTTGGATGAAATGACAAACACTCTAATACCATAGCTGATGCCAAATCCTGCATTTTCTAATCATGCAGATACAAACTTTCCACCATAACCTCAGAAAATAATTGTATAAACAGAAAATAGCAAACCAAAATCTTGTCCATAAATGATGGCTATAGAATTGGTAATGAAAATTTCAACTAGGAAAGAGGATGTTATCTATTGAGAAAAGAAACAGATTTGGCCCAGAGAAAGAGAATGGCAACAAGAAGGATTATAACCAGCTCTTTCAAAAAAAACCCATAAAGTAGTTACGGTTACTAGCATCATTAAACTCTCAAACTATCTCTTTCGTAATAGCACATCAGCAACTATCAGATTAAATATTCAGATTCAAGTCAAAGTCAAGAAAAAATCAAGAAAAACCAAGTCGCAATAAGAATCTAAAAGATTAGAAGCCAGAGAGGGAGAGTAGCGACGATTTTAGGAACCCAAGACCATCCAAAACCCCAAAACAAAGAAAAAAAGAAAGGGACAGACTGGAGATTTTGGAAGAAACCCATTAGATATAGATCCAATAGGTTGGAGAATAAAATAAATCAATTTTGGATTGATCCAGTGGATATTTATTTGGATTGAATTGGGCATGAATAATTTTTTGGACGGATTTGGATGAAATTTTAGATTTGGATCAATTTTACTAGGTATATTTTTCGATTCACCATTTTTTTCACACTTATAATCCTGCCAACATTCAAAAGTCAATATTTTGAAAAGAGTATATGTCATAAATTTCACAAAGTTTGGCATTTTGGGCCGCAATTATTTGGGGAACTAGCATTACTCTTTTTTCTTCTTTCCAAAATAAAAGAAGCTGCTCATAAAAATTCTTTAGATCATTTATAATGCCAAAGATAACTGTTGTTGAGTAAGTTTCATGGCAATTACAAAGATAATTCGATCGTAAAAGTAGTGCCTAACATTCTAATGTTAGGCTAAATAATTTGCTAATTTGTTGGAATTGAACCTCTTGCAACCTATCTATTATTGGATTCATGCTTGCATTTTTAAAATGAGTTCTTTTAGGTCAATTTATAAATCAAACCCATAATACATTAACATTTATGCATGATAATTATTACCGTATTCCTTTTTTCACCAATTTTTTGTATAGGTGGTAAAAGACCAAGTACCTAAGGCCCTGTTTACTTATAGAAACTAAGGCCTATTTTTTGGAAAATTTTTTTGTAGAAAATAGAAAACAGAAAAATGTAGTCACTTAATCAAATTTTTCTAGATTGAAAACAAAAAATAACTTTTCCACTTTTCTAAAATATAAAAGGATTTAGAAAATAGCTTTTAGATATTTTTCACAATTTTCCTTCTTCATGGAAAACACGGCAAAAATTGCAAAAACGATGTCAAAAACACGCTCTTCAAATCCCATCCATCTTATGTTTTTTTTTCACAAATTTCCTTCTTCATGGAAAACACGAAAAAAATTGCAAAAACGATGTCAAAAACACGCTCTTCAAATCCCATCCATCTTATGTTTTTTTTTTCTTCCTACGCTACTCATGTTTACTTCTAATATATCAAAATCTTCTCTTGATATATCTAACCAAATTGGATTTTAAAATCTGATGGGATTTGATTATCTGTATTTAAACCGAATTTTTTATTGCTACTGTGGTTATTCTTAGAGAAGATTGCCTTTTTTTTTTCTTCTCACCATGAGCAATTGCCAATATTCAACCAGGTAGTATTTTTTAGTTGAAATTTCATTTGATTCGGATGTAAATGATAGGTAATTGTGGGCTAGCTTTTTGGTTCAAGAAGATTGATTCTAATTTTGTCGATGTGCTTTGGGATAGCTCTCATTGCCATCGTCACTGTGAGTAATATTTCTTGCTCTCTTTCTCTCTCTTCATGTTTTATAACAATTCTATTTTTTTTGCTAAATTTTATTTTTTATTTTCTTATAGGTGGGTTATGAATTGCTATTCTTTATGGTTATTGCTCTTTTCAAGTTTGATAAAGTTATTTACTTTGCTGGTATTTTTGTTTTCATTCATTTTACTTATTTGTTTCAAGACCTAAAACTATTGGGAATTCTTAAAGTGAAAGGAATATAGTGCTAATTAAAGAAGCAAGGCTAGTGAGGGTGAAGCGGTTGAGCAAAGCAACGCCAAGGAAAAAGAGAAGACGTTGAGGTTGGGCTGCAATTCTCTTTAAAAAGGTAAGGGGAAAAACTAATATATGTTTAATTGAAGTTTTAACTAATTTATGGTCTGATTTGGTGGCCTATATCAACGAGTAAGATAGTAACTCATCGTGTTTACAAATTGAGATCCCCTATTTATCTGAGAATTGCAGACTGTCTAAGCAAGGTAGGAGGCCTCTTCATTTTAATCTATGGGTTTTTTGAAAGTTTTATGGTTGGCCTTTTATCTCGAATTTGGGTCTTCTTTCTTTTGTTCTGAGATTTCCTTTCTTGGGTAGTTTACCTTGAATGATCTGTTTTTTTTTGTTATTGCACTGTATTGTTTTCAGAGGTCCTCTTGTTGTTGAACCCTATTTACTATTTTTTTTAGTTTTACCTGGGCTGCTTTATGTCCTTTTTTGCAATACAATATCAGCTTATAAAAAAACTAATTTATGGTATGTTAATCCATTCTGTTTTGTTTATACATTTCGTAATTCTTGCCTTTATTCTCTAAAGTCATCTTAATATTAATAAAGCTATGTAAAGTTAACAGTAAACTATTTATATGATTAATAAGTATATTACTCCTTCTGAAGCCCCAACTTGGGATTTAACTTAAAAGACAGTAAAAGCTTAATTGAATGCTGATAATAGTCATTTATATAGTATTTTTAGTATGTTTTTAGGTGTTTAATTAGGTTAATGTTGTGTTAATTAGGTTTAATTTGAGTTTAATTTGTTAGTTTTATGTTTTTGGAGTTAATTGTAAATTTTGGTTGATTTTCAGGGTTAATTTGACATAAAAGGGTTTAAAGTGTAAAAAGGGCAAAGTTTAGGGCCAAAAGTGCAAATATGAAGAATTGATGTAAGACAAGTTGACGTCCAGGCCAGAGCCCTGAGACGTGACCACGTGAGTTCATTGAAGAGTCTCACATGTGGCCACGTGAAGAACAAAGCTAGTAGAGACGTGGCCATGTGAGAAGAAATAAAGAAGAGCAAGAAGAAAACCCATGGCCACGTGATTTTCTTCAAACAACAACATATGGCCACGTGTGAATTAACACTAGGGAACACATGGCCACGTGATGAAGACTCCCATGAAGCGAAGGATTTCGATTTTTCCAATTCAAGAAGGATTCTTCTCCTACTCCAATTTGGGAAGTTTAGAAGGCTTCTACAACATATTTGGCCTATAAATAGACAACTCTAACACCAAAGAAGAGGGGAATTAGAAGATCGAATTAGAGGAATGAAGGATTAGAAGAGATTAATTGCTTTAGTTTAGTTTTACTTGTTTTTTTTTTCTAGTTTTTCTGTTTTTAGTTTTTCTTTCAATTTTGTTTTAATCTTTCAACTTTGTTTTAGTTTTTTTTATTATGTTTAGGAAGTAGTTTTTCTTCTTTTGCTAATGGATTCTTGAAATCTTATATTTTCATTGTTATGACTTTATTTTGAGCTTAATTTCAATATCGGTTGATTATTTCTTGGTTTCAAGCATATTCTTATCTTTGATTGTGTTGAGATTGGTTGTTGGTTTATTGAATAAATAACTAAGAATTGGTTTTGACATAGTTAATGATTTGCATGTTCTTGGGTTAACTCTGTAATATTTATGCATGATTATTATCCGAAATATGAAATAATTATGTATGAATTTTATTGGTTAATACTAAGAGAGGAAGAACTAAGAATAGGTGAAAATTGAATCTCTTGAGAAAGGTTTTAATAGACATCTAGGAGGATTAATTCAAATTTTATGCCAAGTATTGAATTGTTCTGAATAAGGGAGTTTAATGCTTGGAATGATAATCTTGAATAAAGTTATCTGGTTTTATTTATCTGAATTCTTCATAATCACTGGTATTATTCTTTGAATTTAAGTCATTACAATGAAAGTTAAGGTGGATAGTTTCCTTAGCAAGAGAATTCCATTTATTATTTTGTTTTTAATTTATGTTTTAGCTTTTGTTTTGTTTAATTGTTTCTTTTGTTTAATTTTTGCTTTTGAATCAAAAACATTTGGGAAACAATCTCGGATTAATTTAATTCATACATAGGTATTATTCTTAGCAATCCATGTTCCCTTGGGTACGATATTTGGGGTCTTAATCTATATTTTCCTATATTACTAGCCGATCTAGTACACTTGCTAGAATCCGGTCAAATGCTCACTGCCATGTTGAGTCTGAACTAGTGTATATTGTATATACACATACATGTATTCTTTTTATCTTGATTTTAATAAGTTGATAGTTAGACAAGAGCGTCAAGTCTGGAAGTTCTGTAGCTGAATTTAGTTTATCGTAAAATAATCGGTGATATATTAAAGCCATTTTGAATGTGTGACCAGTAAACTCTTTAATGTTAGTAGGAAGTAACCCCACTTCAGTGGTTGTTGTCCTTCATAATAGAATAAGAAGTTTACTGATCTTATTTCATGATAGATAATTACAAGTAAATGAATTTAGGTCTAAGAAACTCTAGTTTGACAAAATGATAAATT
Organism: Excoecaria agallocha; assembly: GCA_037975025.1. Classification (NCBI taxonomy): domain Eukaryota; kingdom Viridiplantae; phylum Streptophyta; class Magnoliopsida; order Malpighiales; family Euphorbiaceae; genus Excoecaria; species Excoecaria agallocha. The sequence continues at coordinate 41,233,967 of CM075810.1, read as the reverse complement.
TGAGAAGACATTAGGGGAAACTATGATTTGGATTGAGGGTGTGGGATGTTTAGTAGATTTAGTCAAGAGAACAGCCTGCCAAAAGTGGAAATTTCCTGTTTTTGATTTCTGAATCTTTTTTTTTATGTCTCTAAGGTTATGTACATATATTGGTAATTACATGATTTTATAACTTGTAAATACCTAGTTAATTATTGTTTTAGGAGTGACTTTAATGATATACTCAATCTATAAATAGTTTATTAAATTAGGCTTTTCACTTTCAACAAACATGAAGTCTACATAATTATGTGATAAATCATAATCTATTGAGTAGTGGGACTAATAGATATTAATTGTTGATTTTCTAACTCCTAAGAAACTGGAAGCCCGTATGATTTCTAAGTTGTGATTGTTGTTTATTTATTGGTGTTGAATATTATTGAGGTGTAGGTTTAGCTAAAGATAAATTAATTAAAAATAGGTAAATTCATGACTCCAAGGTTATGCCAAGCTGGAAATTAAGTTGATAGAATATTATTTATAATATGTGTTATGAGTTACATGATCAGCATGAAAATTCTCTACAGGAATATGGCAATTTTTATAAACCCAGCTGAGATGATCATTGTCTTAGTCGGGTCACTGAGATTCAATCAATCCAAATTGGTGTGACATGGCTAAGACAAAATCATCTCAGTTGTGTCCTCTTTCTTTTACCCATTTCAATCTATTTAAATCATTGATTGTACTTGTAGCCTTGATTGTCTTTCTTCCTCCCATTTTTCCTTCTTTTATAATGGCCTAAATACTGGGCTAGTCGGAAATAGTAAGTTCTGATAGTGAACAGTAACATCGGGATGAATAGTGTCACCCAGAGTCAAAAAATATTTTATTGGATTATTGAAAAGAAGAGGTTAGCAGGAGTCCAAAAATATAATTTGGATTAAAAATGAGGTCAAATGGATCATTAAAAGTCAAAAATAAAGAAAAAGTCATGGTTCCATTTCAAATGGTGCCCTGGATTGACTAAAATTTGATTGGGATCTTAAAAATAGCTATTGACATCTAAAAATTACCATAATTTTCAAATCTATATTAAATAAGATGTAGAATTATATGGTAAATAAAAAATTATTTTTCAGCGATGCAAAAAATTGAACTATCGGACTGGTAAAAGTGGATCAGATCGAAAAATAGTCTTCATTTTATCCAAAAATATTCATGAAACCTAAGGAACACATATTAATAATTTTAGAAGTATTTTTGGAAAGATTTAAATTTAAAAAGTAAGAGAAAAATAATAATTTCAGTTTAAATAGTAACCGATCAACTATCGATTTGATCGGAACTTTAAAACTAGCAAATGATTTTCAAAAACTGCAAACATTTCCAGTTGAGTTCTAAATGAAGTGTAGAATCATTTGGTTGAAAAAAAGTGTAGCATCGAAAATTTGTTAATCGGATCGGTATGAGTGAACCGGATAGAAAACGGACTCCGATTGAGCAAAATAATTTTTTGGATGCTATATTATATATTTTAAAAATTATGAAATTGATTTGAAGTGGATTTGATTTTTGAAAGTTAGAGAATTAAATTGTGGATGCACATTAGGCTCAAAAGGGGAATTGGGCTTAAACTAAGCCCAACAATCTTGGTTAGACAAAATTCAACCCAATTAACCCTTGAAATACACTATAATTCTACAGCTTTCCAGAGAAAGCTCCAGCTCTCACGATCTCTTCTTCCCTTTCTCCTTGGACGAATGCTTTTTCACCATTTTATCTTAATTTTCTTCTTTTCTTTGCTAATTTCTCACTAAGTCACACCTTTTCAAGTAAAGTCCAGCTCCTCTACTAGCTCTTAGAGTTCTCCACTCTTCACTTGAAGGGTTAGAGGTGGTAGAAATGAAGGGAAGAAGTTGACATATCAAAAATGAGGTAAGTGAAAATGGAGTTTTTAATTTAATTTAAATGTTCTAATAGATGAATTAGGGTGTGTAGGTTAGGATTATGTGATTTAATTGAATTAAGAAAGCAAGAATTGATGAATTTTTGGCCTTGGAAAATTCGGCCATCATAGGAAAAATTGAAGAAAAGTGAGCTTTCAAATGAGAAGATGAAGGAAATAAGGAGCAAAGTGTGAAGGACAAAGATTCAAGGCTAGTAGATGCACACTTTTTTATTTTTCATTCAATTTAAGCATAATTATGTGTATGTTTGCATGAGAAAGCTTTGATATGTGTATGTATAATGTGCAGTAATTGTAGAGAAGTAGTATTTAACATGTAAAATGATGGAGAAAATTGTTAAAATGAAAAATAAACAAATTGGTGATGGAACCCTTGGTTGGCCGAATTTAATAATAAAGTGTAATATGATAATTTTAATTATTTAATGAATAATTAAGCATAAAAATTAATATAGAAATTAATTATGAGTTTAAAATAAATTATTGGGAATTTTTAGAATTTATATTGATATATTTTGAATTTGAAATGTATTATGCCAAGGTGAATTTAAATGGAATATAGACAATTAAGAGTGAAATTAGGCTTAAAATAAAGTTAAGCGACTAAATAGAAATTTTTGCATAGTATACCATGACTTATATGTAAAGAATAATTATGTAATGGCATTTTTGTAATTATAACAAGTATGAAGGGCAAAACCATGAATAATGAAAAGTTTAGGGATCAAAATGAAAATTTCCATTTTAAGGAATAAATATAGGGACTAAAATGCAAATTTGCCCTTTAAAGAGAATTAGAAGTAAAAAGAAGTTAAATTAGTAAAATGGAAATTAATTAAAACAAAATAAAGTAAAAAGAGATTATAGGAATCAAATTGTAATTTTTCACGTAAATAAAGGAGTATGTAAGTGAAATTAATAGAAAAATATATGTATTAATAAAATTAAAGCCAAGCAAAGTCAAACAAATCAAAAGAAAAGACAAATGAAATCTAAGATGACGAGTAAAAAGTTTAGGGATCTAATTGTAATTGTACATTTAAGTAGAAATTTTTATAAGATTTAATAAGAAAAAGATTAGTGTAAAAGAAATTAAAGAAAAAGGAATAAATTTAGAATTTAATTAAGCTAAGTATAAAGTAATAAAAGGTTCAAGGCTAAACTGTAATTTGACAGCTGAAACATAATTATGTGGTAATTAATTAAGAAAAATAAGTATTCAAAGGACCCAATAACAAAAATGTCAGGATGTGACAAGTAAATGTAAAACTTGTGAATACAACAAGGCAAGGGAAAGGATAAAATCATATAATTGATTGGGATTTAAGAAACTGAATAATAGATTAACTAATATTTGACATTAAGAAGTGAAAGTGAAATAAGAAAAATAAGAATAAGAATGAGAATGAGAAAAGTAAGAATATTAATGAGAATAAGCAAATGTAATAATATATGTGTATGAATGGAAATTTATAGTTTATGAAGAATATACATGTATGATTATTGTAATAATAGTAAGAAATATGAAATGTGTGTATATGTATATACATGTAGTGCATACACAGACAAAGATTGAATTACAAATGAATGAATAAGATATAAGTAAAAGTATGTAAGAAAAAATCATGGTACATGGACATGTATGATATGAAATGTGACGAATAAATATAATTTTTTCCTTAGTTGTCTGGTAATGAGATCTAGTACATTATATAATTGGCTAGCCATAAGGATACATTTACTGCGATCTGAATTATGGCGACTCGGTTTGGTAGGTTAATCATGGTCTACCCTATGTCACAGATTCATAGATTACAATGTATTACAATGTTCATGCTTTGTGATGATTCGGGGTCAGCCGCTGTTGGACCTTCGGGTCTGTGTTTTGTGTATCCAGTTCAGAGATTTCTACTGGACCAATGCTAGGGGCAACTTCAGAAAATAAAATAATAAATATAAAAAAGACAAGTTAAGACAAGTAAGAACTAAATAAATCGAGTACAATTTAATGACATTAATGTCACTGATGTAATTAAAAAAATAATAAATATGTATAAAGGTACAATTAATAAATATAACAATAAATAGACATAAATTCAAATGTCTATAAACAGCATGAATATGAGTCATAAAGAATAATAAGAGGTAAAAATGTAACTAGATATGATAATATAAAGAAAACATGTTAAGACAACATAAAGGAAACTTGGATTGAAAGTACATGTAAGAAAGAAAAATAAAGGTAAAATAGTAACGTTTCCATACTACATATGTTAAATCTAGAACAATGAAAATGAAAAATAGGAATATAGAAATAATTTACCATTGGAAAGAAGCCATTAGCAAGAGTCCAAGAATGTAATTTTGATTGAAAATAAGGTCAAATGAATCATTAAAAGTCAAAAATAAGAAAAAAAATCACAATTTTAGTTCAAAGGGTGTCCTGGTTTGACTAGGATTTGACTGGGATCTTAAAAATAACTAATGACCTCTAAAAGTCACCATAATTTCTAGATTTACATTAAATATGATGTAGAATTATATGGTAAAGAAAAAGTGATTTTTCAACGATGTAAAAATTTGAGCTATCGAACTGGTAAAAGTGGACCAGATTGAAAAATAGTCTCTGATTTATCCGAAAATATTTATGAAATCTAAGGAACACATATTGAGAATTTTGAAAGTATTTTTGGAAAGATTTGAAATCAAAAAGTTAGAGAAAAATAATGATTTCGGTTTAAATAGTAATCGATCAACCGTAGATTTGATTGGAACTTTAAAGATAGCAAATGATTTTCAAAAATTATAGGATTTTCTAGTTGAGTTCGAAATGAAGTATCGAATCATTTGGTGGAAAAAAATTAATTTTTTCAATAACACCGAAAATTTATTAATTGGATCGGTATGAGTGAACCGGATCGAAAATAAACTCCGATTGAACCAAAAAATTTTATGAAGGCTATATTATATTTTTTAAGAATTATGAAATTGATTTGAAGTGAAATTGAGTTTTAAAAGTGATAGAATTAAGTTGTGGATGTACATTGGGCTTAAAAGGGGAATTGGGCTTGAACTAGGCCCAACCATCCTGGTAGGACCAGGCAAAACCCAATTAACCCTTTAAATACCCCATAATTCTATAGTTTTCCAGAGAAAGCTCTAGCTCTCACGATCTGTTCTTCCCTTTCTCCCTAGCCGAATGGTTTTTCACCACTTTATCTTGATTTTCTTCTTTTCTTTGCTAATTTCTCACTAAATCACACCTTCTCAAGTAAAGTCCAGCTCCTCTACTAGCTATTAGAGTTATCCACTCTTCAATTGAAGGGTTAGAGGTGGTAGAAATCAAGGAAAGAAGTTGATATGTCAAAAAAGAAGTGGAAATGGTATTTTTAATTTAATTTAAAGGTTCTAATAGATGAATTAGGGTGTGTAGGTTAGGATTATGTTGTTTAATTGAATTAAGGAAATAAGAATTAATGGATTTTTGGCCTTGGAAAATTAGGCCATCATAGGAAAATTTGAAGAAAAGTGAGCTTTCAAAGGAGAAGATGAAGGAAATGATGAGTAAAGTGTGAAGGATAAAGATTCAAGGTTAGTGGATGCACACTCTTTTATTTTCCATCCAATTTAAGCATAATTATGCGTATGTTTGTATGAGCAAGCTTTGATATGCGTATGTATAATGTGAAGTAATTGTAGAGAAGTAGTATTTAACATGTAAAATGATGGAGAAAAGTGTTAAAATGAAAAATAAACAAATTGGTGATGGAACCCTTGGTTGGCCGAATTTAATGGTAAAGTGTAATATGAGAATTTTAATTGTGTAATGAATAATTAAGCATAAAAATTAATTTAAAAATTAATTATGAGTTTAAAATAAATTATTGGAAATTTTTAGAATTTATTTGGATATATTTTGAATTTGAAATGTATTATGCCAAGGTGAAATTAAATGGAATATAGACAATTAAGAGTGAAATTAGGCTTAAAATAAAGTTAAAGGACTAAATAGAAATTTTTTCATAGTATACCATGACTTATATGTAAAGAATAATAATGTAATGGCATTTTTGTAATTATAACAAGTATGAAGGGCAAAATCATAAATAATAAAAAGTTTAGGGATCAAAATATAAATTGCCATTTCAAGGAATAAATATAAGAACTAAAATAAAGTTTGCCTTTTAAAAAGAATTAGAAGTAAAAAAAGTTAAATTAGTAAAATGAGAATTAATTAAGATAAAATAAGGTAAAAAGATATTATATGAACCAAATTGTAATTTTTCATGTAAATAAAGGAGTAAGTGAAATTAATAGAAAAATATATGTATTAAGAAAATTAAAGGCAAGGAAACTCAAACAAGTCAAAAGAAAAGAAAAATGAAATATAAGGTGACAGGTAAAAAGTCCAGGGATCTAATTGTAATTATACATTTAAGAAGAAATTTTTATAAGATTTAGTAAGAAAAGATTAGTATAAAAGAAATTAAAGAAAAAGGAATAAATTCAAAATTTAATTAAGCCAAGTATAAAGTATTAAAAGGTTCAAGGGCTAAACTGTAATTTGACAGTCGAAAAATAATTATGTGGTAATTAATTAAAAAAATAAGTATTCACAAGATCCAATAACAAAAAGGCCATGATGTGATAAGTAAATGTAAAACTTGTGAATACAGCAAGCAAGGGAAAGGATAAAATCATAATTAATTGGGGTTTAAGGAACTAAATAATAAATTAACTAATATTTGACATTAAGAAGTGAAAGTGAAATAAGAAAAATAAGAATAATAATAATAAGAATGAGAAAAGTAAGAATATTAATGAGAATAAGCAATTGTAATAATATATGTATATGAATGGAAATTTATAGTTTATGAAGAATATACACGTATGATTATTGTAATAATAGTAAGAAATATGAAATGTGTGTATATGTATATACATGTAGTGCATGCACAGACAAAGATTGAATTACAAATGATTGAATAAGATATAACTAAAAGTATGTAAGGAAAAATAATGATACATGGACATATATGATATGAAATATGACAAATAGATGTATTTTTACCCTTGGTTGTCTGGTAATGAGATCTAGTACAGGATATAGTTGGTTAGCCATAGGAACACATTTACCCCTGTCCGGATCATGGCAACTCGATTTGGTAGGCTAATCATGGTCTACCCCATGTCACAGATTCACAGATTACAATGTATTACAATTTTCATGCTCAGTGATCCTTCAGGGCCACCTACTGTTGGACCTTCAGGTCCGTGTATCTGGTTTAGAGATTCCTAACGGACCAATGCTAGGGATCACTTAAGGAAATAAAATAATAAATATAAAATAGACAAGTCAAGACAAGTAAGAACTGAATAAACTGAGTACAATTTAATGACATTAATGTCATAGATGTAATTAAAAAATAATAAATAAGTATAAAGGTGCGATTAATAAATATAATAATAAATAGACATGAATTCAAATATCCATAAACAACATGAATATGAGTCTTAAAGAATAATAAGAGGTAAAAATGTAACTAGACATAATAATATAAAGAGAACATGTTAAGACAACATAAAGGAAACCTGGATTGTAAGTACAAGTAAGAAAGGAAAATAAAGGTAAAATAGTAACGTTTCCATACTACATATGTTAAATCTAGAACAATGAAAAAGAAAAATATGAACATAGGACTAATTGTAAGCTTAATAGTGGCTAAATCGAAATATGATGGGAAGTTAAAGGATTATTTTGTAGAGTATCACGATGAATAAAAGAAATATTAGAATGCCAATTTATGTAAAGGCATGATAAATAAGTATTAAAGATAATATAATTGCTGAAATAATTCAAGTAAATACGGTAATGAATAAAGGTAAGTTTCGACCAATGTTAATAATATAGGTAAGATTATGAAATAATAGTGAAGCCTTAAATAAAATACACAAAAATATACACTTGAAAATATAGGAAAAGACAAGAAAATTAATCAGTAACTGACATTGTTAAGTTTAAAATGAGAATTTAAGAAAATGAAATTATTGAATGATGTACTTGAATAGTGGAAAATTAAGGCAAAGTATATAAATACATTGACAATGGATTAAAGAAATAAATAAAGATAAAGAGATTGATTAATTGGTAAAATTGAAATTGATGAAGAATTTAGGTACAATGTTACAAGATAAGTACGTAAGGATAATTATAAGTAAATAAATAGTAGAATAAACAAGTTTAATGTATAACATATACTTAAGTTTTATACTTAAATACAAGATATACGTAAGCCTATGTCATAGAATAATGTAAGTAAAGATAAATATAGATATAAGCTACTGATCAATTTAATAAAAACTCATAAAATTAAAAGAGAACTAAAAGTAATAGACAAGTAATAATGGGTATTAAAAGATAATATTTATGTACAAGTCCAGTGATGACAATGACAGTGTGTGCTTGCATGTGTATGTTTATGTATGTGGCTTTTTGGAAAATAGTAGATGTTTATCTCCACTAAGTATTATATGCTCAGCACGTAGTGTTTTACTGCGCGCAGGTTATGGAAGAATTTGAAGGACTTAAAGTGATTGAGATTTACATGAAGGGCCAAGAAAATGAATTGAAGTAAGGTTCGAAATATAGTTAGTTATGGCACATATATGTAATTCTCAAATACAAGTATGTATGAATTGTTATTGACGTATATGAGTGTAAGTATAAAACAAATTCTGTCTAGTGTAGCATGACTTGTAACAATTACAACATTGTGGTATCTATTCACTGTATGTATATATAGTTTATGTAGTGTATAAGGGTGTTACATCTTTGCTCCAGTCTACATATAATCAACTTAGAAGTAAGGAATTGTAAAGATGGTTAAATTTTTCATCTCATTATAATTTTTGTCTATATTACATTAATGTATCAATTCCTAGTTGGAAACTATGACAAAGCGTATATGCACTAGTTAAGCAAAAACAAAATAAATAATTTATTTTACATTTTTTTTGTAATGATCCAAATATCGAGTTAGTCGGAAATAGTATTTTTCGATGCTGAATAGTCATGCCATGGTGAATAGTATCTTCCAGCATTGAAAAATATTTTATTGGATCTTTGAAAATAGAAGGTTAGTAGGAGTCCAAGAATGTAATTTGGACTGAAAATGAGGTTAAATGGTTCATTAAAAGTTAAAAATAAGAAAAAAATTACAGTTTTGGTTTAAATAGTATTTGGTTTGATTGAAAGTTTGACCGGGCTATAAATATGCTACGGATCTCAAAAAAATAATTTGAAGATATGGCCACGCACATATTAATGAGTAAAATTATATAGTAAAGAAAAAATAATTTTCTAACGAAACGAAAAATCAGGCTATCGAACTAGTAAAAGTGGACTAGACCAAAAAATAGTCTCTGATTGATTTGAAAATATTCATGAAACCTAATGAATATATTTTGAGAATTTTGAAGTATTTTTCGGAGAAATTGAACTTAGAAAGTAAGAGAAAAATAATGATTTCGATTTACATAGTAATTGATTGACCGTGAATTTGATCAAGACCTTAAAAATAGCAAATTAATGATCTTCAAAAATTGTAGGAAGTTCCATTTGGGCTCTAATTAGTATTTAAAATTATTTGATGGTGAAAAATTAATTTTACAATAATACCAAAAATTGCCTAATCAGATTAGTTTTAGTGAACCAAACCAGAAACGGACTCCGATTGAGTTAAAAAATTTTATGAGGGCTATATTATATATTTTAAGAATTATAAAATTGATTTTAAGTTAATTTGAGTTTTTAAAGTGAGAGAAATAATTTTAGAATTCATAATGGGCTTATAATAAAAAATTAGGCTTGAATTGATTGGCCCAATTGGTTGAACTAGCAATTGGCCCATTAGGACACATTATATAAGGCTGAAAAATCAGCCATTTCAGGAAGCTTCTCCAATTATCTTCCATCTTTAAGGCCACTTCTTTCCAAAGATTTCTTAATTTTTTCTTACATCTTTTCATGTAATCCTATCAAATAAAATTCCTTAAAAAATTGTAATGTCCCAAATCAACCTCTAGCCATCCTAAGACCCTAAATTAAGTGGAAGAAGTAAAGGAAACCAAGAAGAGAAAGGTTATGGACAAAGATCAAGTAAGTAAAATTAGGTTTAATTAATTGATTTAATTAATTTTATGGGTAGATTTAAGGTTGTATTTTATTATTATGAAGTTATATTGAATTAAGGAAGAATGAAATTAAAGGAAAAATTTTCATGAGGAATTTGGCCACATTGAAGTTTATGGAAGAGGAAGTGATTTCAAATGGAAAAGGTAAAGGAAATGAAGAGTAAATATTGGAGAAGAAGAATTCAAGGTATGTGGATACAAATTTCGTTGACTTGATTTAATTTATGGTTATATATGTTATGCATGTATGTGAATAATGTATGTGCAAATGAAATAAATGGCATTAATGTGATTAGGGATGTTAAAAATGATAATTAGCATGATTAAATAAGAAAGAAACCAAATCTATGGTGAAGAACATATGGAGGCCGAATGAATGTATGTATTTTTCATGATGTATATGTATATTTTATATCATATATGCATAGATCTATGATGATAGACATGAAATAAAGTGATATGAATGATTAAATGAGTAAAATAAATTACATATGAAAAAAATAAACCTAATGGCCGAATAGGTAGATATATAGACGTAATGTATATTTTGTATGTTATGGCATAATAATGGTATATCCATGTTCATCAGTATGTTATGATGTTGAAACGATGAGATGAGAAGTAAGAATGAATTTAAATGAGAAGTTTAAATATAAAAAAAGTATTTATAGTGAAATAAAGATAAAAATTGAAATATTAATGAAAAGAATGTAAAAGAATTTTAATGGAGTGGAATAGTACTTAAATGAAAGAATTTGAAAGTAAAAGGGTAAAATTGTAATTTTACAAAATATGGAAGCAAAAGGTAGAATGATAATTTTAAGCAAAGTTAAGATTACTAGGTAAAATGGATATTTAAATGAGTATGAAATGAGATTTAGACGTGAAATGAAGTTTAGGGTCTAAACAGAAATTTTACATATAAATATTGAATTTATAGTTTAAAATGTATAACTAGTGGCAAAATTATAAATAAAATGGACAAAAGGGCATTTTAGTAATTTATTAAAAAATAAAAACTAAACTGTAATTTGACTGGCTTAAGGGACTAAAAAGTAATTTGAAAGTAAATAATGTAATAAGTGTAAAAAGGTAGATAAATATTGGATTTATGTAAGTTAAATATAAGTGAAGGATGAAATTATAAATCAATGAAAGTTTAGGGACTGAAGTATAAAAATATACTAATGTGTCTAATTTATGGATTAAATTGTAATTGAAAATATTTATGAAAGTTATTAAAGTAATTGTTAGGAAAGTTGAAAAGTAAATGACTAAATAGTAATAAATAACAATATTAATAATTAGACTAATAATAATGAAGAAAAACTGTAAATTTATAATAATAACAATAATAATCAATAAACAAAACATTTAGTGTATTGGATATAAATAAACGAATATGAATATATATACACACACACACACACACATGTGTGTGTGTGTGTGTGAAAATACTTAAATGAATTTTAAACTATATATATTATGCTTAAAATGAATATTACGAAATGTTAAGTCAAGTGAAAAAAAATTGATATAAATAAGACTAAAAGGAAATAAGTGTTATAGAATGAATGGATAATTAATCGAATGTATATAAACTATTTGGAAGTTTTAAATTAGTATTAAATGATTAGAGTAATAATATTGTACTATGTATTAAATGAAAATTTAATATGTGTTAAGTTTGTAAGAATTAATGATATGATTGGATCTAGAATGTAACGACAAATTAATTGAGAATGAAAAACAATTGGAAAAATGAACAATTGAGTTGCCCTTAGTAGTAATCTGAAAGTTAAATCTAGTACAGGATATAGTTGGCTAGCTATAGGGACATTAAATGTATAGCCGCAGCGCGAGTCATGACGACTGACCGGATGCTAGCAAGTGTACTAGATCAGCTAGTAATACAGGAAAATATAGATTAAGAACCCAAAATATCATACCCAAGGGAACATGGATTGCTAAGAATAATATCTATGTATGAATTAAATTAATTCGAGATTGTTTCCCAAATGTTTTTTGATTTAAAAGCAAAAAGTAAACAAAATAAACAATTAAACAAAACAAAAGCTAACACATGAATTAAAAACAAAACGATAACTGAAATTCTCTTGCTAAAGGAACTATCTACCTTAACTTTCATTGTAAGGACTTAAATTCAATATAAACACCAGTGATTATGGAAAAACTAGTAATAAAGCAAGATATCTTTATTCAAGTATATCATTCTTAATATTAAACTCATAGACAAATCTAATACTTAGCATGAAAATCTAGTTTTAACTTCCTAAATATTAATTGAAGCCTTTCTCAAGTGATTCAACTCCAATTCATTCTTAGTTCTTCCTTTCTTAGTATTAACCAATAAAATTCACATATAATCATCTCATATTTCGGATAATAATCATGCATAAACATTAAAGAGTTAATCTAAGAACATACAAATAATTAACTATGTCAAAACCAATTTTTAGTTATTTATTCAATAAATCAACAATCAATCTCAACACAATCAAAGATAAGAATATGCTTAAAACTAAGAAATAATCAACTGATATTGAAATTAAGCTCAAAATTAAGTCATAACAATGAAAATATAAGATTTCAAGGATCCATTAGCAAAAGAAGAAAAACTACTTCCTAAACATAGTTAAAAACTAAAGACAAAGTTGAAAAGAAAAATAAAAACAACATAAAATAAACTAAACTTAATTATAAGATTGATTCCTAATTCCCTAATTGATCCTACTAATTGATTCCCCTTTATTTGGTGTTAGAGTTGTCTATTTATAGGCAAAATATGTTGTAGAAGCCTTCTAAACTTTCCAAATTGGAGTAGGAGAAGAATCCTTCTTAAATTGGAGAAGATCGCAAATCCTTCATGGAATGGGAGATTGAGCACGTGGCCACATGTGTGCTAGTGTAATTTCACACGTGGTCATGTGTCCCTTTAGTTCTTCCTCACACGTGGTCACGTGTGGTCTTCCTTTGTTCCACACGTGGTTACGTGTCTTCTTTTGGCTTTCATCAATTGTCTTTCACGTGGCCATGGGTCTTTAATCTTCACTCCTTCATATGGCCACGTATTTGTCTTCTGGACATCACAATAATATCTTAACATGAATTTTTCAATTTTATAATTTTGCCCCAAATCTTCTTGCCTTTTACAATTAAGTCCTTTTTCTTGCAAAATAACCTTGAAAAACACCAAAATTTATAATTAACTCCAAAAACATAAAATTAACCAATTAAACTCAAATCTAATCCTAATTAACACAAAATTAACCTAATTAAACTCCTAAAAACATACTAAAAACACTATATAAATCACCATTAACAATGACTCACTTTAGTAGGCCAATAACAGTCTACTGAATGAATGAAATGTTGAAATGTTGAAATGTGAAATGTAAATGAAATGTAAATGTATCGATGGTTCTTCGAAATCATTGTAAATGTATTGATCCCATGTATCCAGTTCAAAGATTCTTATCGGATTGATACTAGGGGCAAACCAAAGAAAGAAAATTGAATTGAATAATTTATAAAGGAATGAAAAATAATAAAGTAAAAGAAAAATCAATCATCAAGTATAAATGTTATATTAGAATATCTGATAAATTACTAAATAGCTAAGTAGTGAAGTAAAAGTACTAGGACAGTAGTGTGATAGTAAAATGAATGATAGATAACAGATCGAAAATGGTACCTGCAAAATAATAAATTAAATACTGATGTAATAAGTGTTAGTGTAAGCCCTAGCCCCAATATATTGTTATAAAACATTTAAGTTAATAAATGAGGCATTTGTTTTATCTATTGTATTCCTATGCATATCAAATGATAGAACTATCCAAGAATGTTGTTTCAGTTTAAGTTATCATGTATGAGGCACATGGTTGTAAGACCTTGAAACAATTGAGATTTCATTATAAATATCCCTAATTAATCGTTGTTATGGGAATAACAAATGAATTAAGACTAGTATGATCTCTTTGATAAGTTGTGTTCTGTCTTATGGATCATAAGGACTAAAGTGTCAATCAGAGATCATAGATACATGTTTAGAACATGGTATCTGGATTCGATCCGTTCATGAGAGCACTATATGGTACAAGTCATAAGTGTTTCTCATGTGCAAGTTTTGCATCGGAGTTCTAGTCCTAAAATCTCTATGAAACTTTTTTATGTCTTACTGTGTACTTTGACATACACCTAACGTACTTGTAACAGAGTGACAAGTATGGGTATGCACTGGTTCATGTTAAAAAGCATGAGAGAAGTAACGGGATTACCCCTCTCGATAAGAGAGAAAATATCATCGGCCACTTGATCAGTGAACTAAGAAGTGTATGGCCATACTAAGATGAAATAATGAGTAATCATTATTTATCTGAGAGTTTAGTGTTACTGGAATATCAAGAAAGGAATTAGTATATATATATGGATGACTAGTTTCATGCCTTATATTAATTCTGATATTTATGGGTAAAAGACTATGCAAAATTGTATTAGGTCACTAAATGCCATTTGCATTTTCATTTAATTTGGAATGTTATAATATCTTGCTAGATAATATATATAGCCTTTGGATTATTTATTAATTCATTGCCAATATTAAATAAACCTATAGGATTGCACACAAAGCATTGGACTTAAAATATTTAAAATAGATTATTAGGCATTAATTTGGGCTTTTATTTAAAGTCAAATTAATGTATGTAATGGGTATTAAAATTGCTAATTGGACCTTGATCCATGAGAGAGGGAATTTTGGCATTAGTAGGTTTAATTTCAATTAATTAATTAATTATCTTAGATTAATTAATGTAATTGAGTATTAAATCCTAAATTGTATTTAATTAAGATATAATACTTGAGAGGGAATTAATGTGGCTGAAATTCAAGCTAGGAATCCTAGTTGAATTTAGCAACTACTAACCCTAAAGAAGTAGTTTGTTTTGATTAAATGACTAATGCAAATTTAAATTAATTTGAATTTAAATAATAATAGAATTTGAATTAATTTAAATGACTTAATTAGTAAGTGATTGAGGCTGAAAAATTAGACCTAATTCTAAGGGATTTCGGCCACCACAAGTTTTCCTAATCTAGTGATATAAATTGATTAATTCTATTTTGACCTAGTTGAGTTTTCTCTCTCTTTCTAAGCTGCCACTCTCAAGGGAAAAGGATTCTTTCTTCTTCCTTTGGATTTTGGGCAGCCATTATTAAACCTTCGAAAGAACAAGATCAGATCTTGTGTCTTCATTTGAATATCTATAGCCAAATACACAATGATCAGAGATAGCACTCTAGTTTTAAATCATCTTTGCAAGTGTGTGTGTGAGCATAGAGTGGTATGGCGTAAAGGCTGCTCCTTTGGCATTGGTATTCGAGATCAGAAGTATATAATTCTATATTATATATTGGCCATTGCAAAATCAAGTTTTTAAGAGCATCCAAGGTTGTAAGTTTTTCAAAAACCCTAAAAATTGCATGTTTCGATTCTATGTTGTATATTGCGTGGCATGAATGATCAAATTTTTAATTTTTCCTTTGCGTGATCTTCATGCTTATGCCATGTGATATCCCTTCAGTGGTATCAGAGCTTGTTCATGCTTATTTTAGTGATTTGGATGCATTACATTTTGAATCAAAATCGTTCGTTGCATAAAACCGCAATACTGAAATTTTTTATTTTGAGTTTTTTTGCATTGTTTTAGTGTATAAATGATTTTAAATGATTAGTTAGGTATTAGAATTATTATAAAATATTTATATACTGTCCTAAGATGTTCTTATAGCTGTTCATGGTTGGATTTAATTCTATATACCTGATCGTACATTTTAATCTTAAAACTAGGTGCTAGTTTGCATGATATGTGTTTGTAAACAACTAGTTTCTCAAAATTAAATATAAAAATGTGTTTGGCATATTTGTAAGTGATTTTTAAATATTAATAATAGGTCTGGACATGTTTTAAAAATGGTTTTAATTCTGGTCCATGACAATTTAATTGATTAATTTATAAATCACTTAAAACAATGACTAGTTTGTGTTTGTTGCATGTTTAATCAACATTGTTTGTTTTGTTTTGATTAAAATGGAAAAAAAACATTTAGATCAGATATGTAAAGAACCTTAACTCAATGTTTATGACCTTATTTAAATTATTAAATGGCTCATAAAATCGTTTTAAGTGTTTGTGCATTGTTTGTGGCATTATATGAGCATTAAACAACTAGTTTCACATTGTTTGTTTGTTTTATTATGTATGCCGTGTATGATATATGTTCTTCATGAATTTTTATGTTTTAATTCATGTTGGTTCATATTATATATGTATTTTTAATGTTTATGGGTTGTAAGACATAATATTAAAAATGACAAAATTGAAAATTATACTAGAGTTGATTTATGACACAAATCTAACTAGTTTGTATTTTGGGCTTTTAAGAGAACTTATTCAATGAGAGGATTTAGTCTATTGGGCTTCAGCCTAGGCCCATCACGGGGTCTTCTCTTAAAAGTACAAGTACACCATTTTCATTAATGGGCTTGGCTTAATTAATTAAAATTGAACTTTGATTTATCCATGAATGTTATGTATATTTATTTGCTTGTTTTGTGTGATGAATGAATATGCATGGTGCATTTATGGGCCCTGAGTTATGTAATTAAATATGGTCTGCATGCCATTATAGATTATTGTAAAATTTTCATTTATTTCTTAGTATAGAATTATTTGAAGACTTTGTAAATCAAAACGAAGCCCACCGGAGTGGAGAAGCCCAATTTAAAGATTCATATGTAATAGTATAGAATCTTAGTTGTAGGTTTTTAGCCCATGTTTGTCACGCTTTACTTTACGCACTTATATATATGCATGATATGAATGGATGATAAAGTATATGCCATGTAAGCCGTAATAAAATAAATCTCTAAAATAGTAAGTCACAAAGTTGCCTCCCTAATTCGAAACATGTCAAGGCATCGATCATCAATCACATAGACTAGGAGTCCTAGATGCATCTGATTATCTTTGTGAGGCATGGGTTGTGAATATAGGTTGGACTTAATAGGAAAAGGGATGCCCGGACCTAGGCAACTAATAAATGGGTTTGTGTTATAACATCTTAAGATGTTAGCCCATTTGATCTAAGAGTCATGTACGAGACATGATTGGAGTTTTCCTACCTAAGTAACTTAACTTGTTAGGTGTACAAGCTCAACTTGACTACTGAGTTGTTGTGAAAAGTGGATATTGGCCCACATTAAATCACTAACGAGAATTATTTAAAGGGATATTAATTCGGTTTGTGGGATTATAATAAGACCTCATTTAATCTTGCTAAGTTTTATTACTGTAGATTGAAAATGGCTTCTTCAAACAACAACTTTTCATTGCAATCGGTCCTATAAAATGACAAACTAAATGGCACCAATTTCATAGACTGGTCTCAAAACTTAAGAATTATTCTTAAGCAAGAGAAGAAGTCATATGTTTTTTATGTACCCTTGCCCGAGAAACCTTCTAGGAATGCCTCTGCAATTTAAAAGGAAACTTTTGAGACTAAAAAGAGTGATTCCAATGATATGACCTATCTGATGCTGGCCACTATGGTGCCCGATTTGTAAAAAAAATTCATGGACCAAGAGGCCTATGCGATCATGGTGCAGCTCAAGGAAATGTTCCTAGAACAAGCTTGTCATGAGAGGTTTGTGACAACAAAGGCCTTAATTTCTTGTAAGATGGCTGCGGGTACGCTTGTTAGTACCCATGTACTCAAGATGAAAGGGTATCTTGATACTCTTGAGAAGCTTGAGGTGTAAGTCCCGAAGGAATTAGCCACTGACTTGATCTTAGGTTCATTGATTGATGATTATGATCCATTTGTTATGAATTATAACATGCATGCAATGAACAAGACAGTTACCGAGCTTCATAGGATGCTTA
The DNA here is from genome assembly GCA_037975025.1 of Excoecaria agallocha. Classification (NCBI taxonomy): domain Eukaryota; kingdom Viridiplantae; phylum Streptophyta; class Magnoliopsida; order Malpighiales; family Euphorbiaceae; genus Excoecaria; species Excoecaria agallocha. The sequence goes on along the minus strand of CM075810.1, from coordinate 41,215,856 downwards.
AGAATGCTGAAGAGAACATTCGAAAGACTAATCCCGTATCATGGTTCAAGGGGACATTAAGAAAGGACCCGCTAAGGGAAAAGGGAAGGGAAAGGCATAACCCAAGAATGACCAGGCACGACTTAAGTCTAGTGGGAGTGCACATCAGGCCCAACCCAAGCTTAAGGCATAAAAGCTCAAAGAAAGTGAGAGCACGTGCTTCCATTGCAACAAGTTAGGGCATTGGAGGAAGAATTATGTTCTCTTCAAGGAAGAACAAAAGAAGAATGGAGCCAAGACATCCAGTTTTGGTATTTTTGTTATTGAAATTAACCTTTCTATTTCTACCACTTGGGTATTGGATACCGGGTGTGGTGCTCACATTTGTTAAAATGTGCAGGGGCTAAGAAATAGGCAATTACTTGGGAAGAATGAGGTGGACCTCAGTGTGGGGAATGGAGCACGAGTTACGGCCATGGAGATAAGCGACTATCGACTCACTTTGTGCACGAGCACGAGTTATGTGCCTGCTATGAGCAAAAATATTATTTCAGTTTCATGTTTGGATATGGATGGATTTGACTTTGTTATTAATAATGGAAATATTCATATTCGTTGCCAAGGCATTTTATATGGCAATGCTATGTACAAAATGGCCTTTATATCATTGATTTACAAAACAAAGAGTCCATATACAACATTAATAAAAAGAGGGTTAAATCAAATGAATTGAACCCTACTTACTTCTAGCATTATCATTTAGGACATGCAAATGAAAAATGCATTTCAAGACTCCACAAATCTGGAGTGCTTGGGTCATTTGATTTGGAATCTTATGACACATGTGAGCCATATTTGCATGGAAAGATGACAAAGAATCCTTTTAACAAGAAAGGTGAAAGGACTAGTAACTTATTGGAATTAATACACACCAATGTATGTGGAGCATTAAGTACACAAGCTAGAGGTGGTTTTAGCTACTTCGTAACATTCACAGATAACTTCAGTAGATATGGCTATGTATATCTAATGAAGCACAAGTTTGAAACTTTTGAAAAATTCAAAAAGTTTAAGAACGAAGTAGAAACCAACTTGGCAAAAGTATAAAAGTCATTCGATCAGATCCAGGTGGCGAATACTTAAGCCAAGAGTTTGACAGTCATCTAAAGGAGTGTGGAATTATTTCACAGCTCACTCCTTCTGGAACACCATAATGGAATGGTGTGTCTAAAAGGAGAAATCGAACTCTGTTGGACATGGTTCGATCAATGATGAGTCAAGCAAATCTTTCTGTCTCTTTTTAGGATTATGCATTAGAAACTGCTGCGTTTCTACTGAACCGTACTCTAACTAAAGCAGTTGAGAAGACACCATACGAGATATGGACTAGGAAAGGGCCTAATATGTCGTTTCTCAGAATTTGGGGCTATGAAGCACATGTTAAGAAATTAACATTTGACAAACTAAAGTCCAAATCTACTATCTGCTTATTTATGGGTTATCCCAAAGAAACAAAGGGATACTACTTTTACTCACAAACCGAGAACAAAGTATTTGTTGCTCGCAAGGCTATTTTCTTAGAAAAAGAATTCCTTCTCAAGAAAGACAGTGGGAGTAAAGTAGAAATTAGAGAAATTCAAGTGCCACAAACTCCTGTACAGGATGAGTTAGAAATGGAATCAAGTTCACAACCAGTTGTGGAACAAGAACCCATAGGACAAGAACCTAGAAGGTCCGGTATGGAAAGTCGGAAGATTGAGAGATACGAATTTCTAATCATCGATAGTGACACTATTGAGTTAGTGGGTCGTGAGGATTCAACTACCTACCAAGAAGCTATTGAGAGCCCAGACTTGAAAATTTGGCTTGGAGCCACGAAATTTGAGATGCAATCAATGTACGATAACCAGGTTTGGACCTTGGTTGGTTTACCAGAAGGTGCTAAGGTAATTGAATGCAAGTGGCTATTTAAACTCAAAGCTGACAAGACCTACAAAGGTAGACTAGTAACAAAAGGTTTTCGTCAAACTCATGGTGTAGACTATGATGAGACCTTTTTACCTGTAGTTATGCTCAAGTTTATTAGGATTTTTCTTGCCATAGCTGTATATCATGACTATGAGATATGGCAAATGGATGTCAAAGTTGCTTTCCTTAACTAAAATCTACTTAAGGATGTGTATATGACAAACCTGAGGGTTTTGTCAATCCCAAGCATCTTAACAAGGTTTGTAAACTTCAAAAATCCATTTATGGATTAAAGAAAGCATCCCGGAGTTGGAATCTCCATTTTGATGAAGCAGTCAAAGAATTTGACTTCATCAAAAACGAAGATGAGCCTTATGTGTACAAGAAGGTTAGTGGGAGCATAATAGTATTTCTAGTCCTATATGTGGACGACATCCTTCTCATTGGGAATGTACAAAAGGTTAAGCAATGGTTAGGGAAGTGTTTCTCAATGAAAGACTTAGGTGAAGCCGAGACAATACTTGGTATTTGAATCTATAGAGATAGATCACATCGGCTTTTGGGACTAAGTCAAGAAAAGTACATAGACAAAGTACTAAAGCATTTTAGTATGAGAGACTCAAAGAAAGGGTATATACCTTTGGCTTTGGGAGTTCCTTTGACTAAATAACAATGTCCTAAAATAAAAGAGGAGAGGGATAACATGAGTAGAATCCCATATGCATCTGCCATTGGATCTATCATGTACGCTATGTTATGTACTAGGCTGGATATTGCTCATGCACTGAGTATAACCAGTAGGTTTCAGCAAGACCCAGGTGAGAAGCACCGGTCTACTATAAAGGGGATTCTAAAGTACTTGCGAAGGACTAAGGATTACTTCTTGGTGTATGGTGGTCAAGAAAAGCTCGTCATACAAGGTTATGCCGATACTACTTTTTAGACCAGCACTCAGGATTCAAGATCATAATCTAGTTTTATTTTTTTTGAACGGTGGTGCTGTCAGCTAGAGAAGCTCGAAGCAAGAGACCATTGCTAGCTCAACTACAGAATCTGAGTATATTGCAGCAAGTGAGGCTACAAAGGAGGCTGTTTGGATTAGAAATTTTATTTCTAGATTAGGAGTGGTCCCAAGCATCCTAGATCCATTAAAAAATTTCTGTGACAACAACAGGGCCATAGCACAAGCAAAGGAGCTCCGATCACACCAGAAATCCAAACACATACTCAGGAGGTACCATCTGATCAGAGAGATCATTGATTATAGGGACATCAAGATTAGCAAGATAGAAAGTAAAAATAATGTAACAGATCTATTGATGAAACAGTTGCATCCAAATCTACACAAAGCTCATTTAAGAGCGTTCGATCTTAGGGCTATGTCCAATTGGGACTAGTGCTAGTGGGAGATTGTAAGTGTAAGCCCTAGCCCCAATACATTGTTATAAAACATTTAAGTTAATAAATGAGGCATTTATTTCTGTGCATACAAATGATAGAACTATCCAAGAATGTTGTTTCAGTTTAAGTTATCATGTGTGAGGCACATGATTGTAAGACTTTGAAACAATTAAGACTTCATTCCAAATATCCCTAGTCAGTCGTTGTTATTGGAATAATAAATGAATTAAGACTAGTATGCTTTCTCTGATAAGTTGAGTTCTATCTTACGGATTATAAGGACTAAAGTGTCAATTAGATATCATAGATACATGTTTAGAACATGGTATCTGGATTCAATCCGTTCATGAGAGCACTATATGGTACAAGTCATAAGTGTTTCTCATGTGCAAGTTTTGCATCGGAGTTCTTAGACCTAAAATCTCTATGAACTCTTTATGTATTACTGTGTACTTTGACATACACCTAACGTACTCGTAACAGAGTGACAAGTATGGATATGCTTAGGTATACACTGATTCATGTTAGAGAACATAAGAGAAGTAAAGGGATTACCCCTCTCGATAAGAGAGAAAATATCATCGGCCACTTGATCAGAGAACTGAGAAGTGTATGGCCATATCAAGATGAAATAATGAGTAATCATTATTTATCTGAGAGTTCAGTGTCATTAGAATATCAAGAAAGGAGTTAGTATATATATAAGGATGACTAGTTCCATGCCTTATATTAATTCTGATATTTATAGGTAAGGGACTATGCAAAATTACATTAGATCACTAAATGCCATTTGCATTTTCATTTAATTTAGAATGCTATAATATCTTGCTAGAGAATATATATAGCCTTTGGATTATTTATTAATTCATTGCCAATATTAAATGAACCTACAGGATTGTACACAAAATATTGGGCTTAAAATATTTAAAATAGAGTATTGGGCATTAATTTGGGCTCTTATTTAAAGTTAAATTAATGTATGTAATGGGTATTAAAATTTCTAATTAGACCTTAGTCCATGAGAGAGGGAATTTCGGCATTAGTAGGTTTAATTTCAATTAATTAATTATCTTGGATTAATTAATGTAATTGAGTATTGAATCCTAAATTGTATTTAATCAAGATATAATACTTGAGAGGGAATTAATGTGGCCAAAATTCAAGCTAAGAATCCTAGTTGAATTCGGCAACTATTAACCCTAAAGAAATAGTTTGTTTTGATTAAATGAATTATGCAAATTTAAATTAATTTGAATTTAAATACAAATAGAATTTGAATTAATTTAAATGACTTAATTAGGAAGTGATGGAGGTTGAAAAATTAGACCTAATTCTAGGGGATTTCAGCCACCACAAGTTTTCCTAATCTAGTGATATAAATTGATTAATTCTATTTTGACCTAGTTAAGTTTTCTCTCTCTTTAAGCCACCACTCTCAAGGGAAAAGGATTCTTTCTTCTTCCTTTGGATTTTTGGCAGCCATTAGTAAACCTTAGGAAGAATAAGATTAGATCTTGTGTCTTCATTTGAATACCCATAGCCAAATACACAAAGATTAGAGCTAGCACTCTAGTTTTAAGCCATCTTTGCAAGTGTGTGTGTGAGCATAGAGTGGTGTGGCGCAAAGGCTGCTCCTTTGGCATTGGTGTTCGAGATCAGAAGTATATAAGTCTATCTTATATATTAGCCATTGCAAAATCAAGTTTTTAAGAGCATCCAAGGTTGTAAGTTTTTCAAAAACCCTAAAAATTGCATGTTTCGTTTCTATGTTGTATATTGCATGGCATGAATGATCAAATTTTTAATTTTTTCATTACGTGATCTTCATGTTTATGCCATGTGATATCCCTTCAATAAGCGGTTAAAGGCATAAAAAAATATACATCAAAGTTTAATTGAATTAAGAGTCTGAACTGAAATTGTATAACAATGACAAAGTTAAAAGAACTAGAGACATAAAATGAATGGAAAAATACTGACTGACGAAAATGTATACATAATATTGGTACAAACATAAAGTTTGGAATACAGAAACACTAAATAATGTAACTATATAGATAAAAGTTAATATTTAAAGATATAATTAATAAAGGAATTGATAAAGAAAATGGTATATGACTGTAAACCAAGAAATGAACAAAAGAAATGAAAATGGCTTAGGTACTATAGGATAAAGCAAGAATAAATGCATGCAAACTATAAATTGTTTAATGAACCAAAGAAAGATTAATACCGAAAGGAATATAAAGAAAATGAAGGTAATTTAGGATAAAAAGTTTAATTGATTTAAAGAACATAATTTAATCGAAACATATGGCACTAAAGTTAATGACGACAACTATATCAAGAGTACTATTAACAAAAGTTGTTGTTAATGTTAACATAATGGATGTAACTTATTAAGTGTTACTAAAATAAAGTAAAAATAGTTACAACCGAGTATGTTGGAATTAATGTAAAATGATCCAAATATAATAACAAATTGAATTAATGAGAAAAGTAATAATTACTGAAAACATTTTGAAAACTGATTGAAATGTAAAGTAAGATTAAAGCCAATATATGTAATGACAGACTAAAAATACAAAGTAAAATAAAGGTTCAGTAACTGTTTTGAAAATACAAATAAAGATAAGAAGTAGACTTAAAGAATAATACTATAAGTAACTAGGATTAAATAAATATTATATATAAAGCAACTGTCAAATTAAGAATTAGTAATACCGAATGTTAAAGAAAGAGGTGAGCTAAAATATTGAATGCATAAGGTTACAAAAAAAAAATAATGTGTGTGCATGAATGAATACGTTAATGGAAAGTCTAGGATTTGTATCTACCACTGGGCATTTTTAATACTTAGCACATAGTGTTGCTACTGCGTGCAAGTTATGAAAGTAAGAGGTTAAAGTGGTTGTAAGCTGGTGTTGAACAAGAACAGTGATGTAAAACGAATAACAGTATAGACATGGCATGTATCTGATATCAGTGGACATAGACTGTAATTTATATGTACAAGTTTTTACGGATATATATGTATGTCTGGTGTAAGTTGTAAACAAGTTTATATATGGATTGTTTATTTAATGACATTTGAATGTAGAAAAAAATTTACCAGACTTTTTGTAATAGCAACTGTAACCGTCATAGTGTTATAACATTCAATCACTGTACGTACAGTATAGTGGTATAAGGGCATTACATTTCTTCTTATTTTTTCTAAAAATAAGTAAGAAAGGGAAGCTACATGTGCACCAGTGACCAGGTTAGCAAGAACATATTCACAACACAACAACTATACATACCTGTACTCAAGGATTTCGAAAATCATCCATTACTCCAGCCAAAGCAGGTATCACTTATCGATGAAACTTAACTTGCAAATCTGGACCTAGGCCAGTTGATAATTGCCTAATTGCATTTATAGCTACCCACCTCTATTTTTAATGGCAGCATTATTACGTTACTCTCTCTTGAAACTTCAATTTGTTAGGCATATATCCTTTATTCTGTGTTTTCATTTTGCTATCTTCTTGATAGTGATGAAGCATTTGCTGCATTCCTCGAGACTTTTGGGGAGAATTTATTCATGAACCTTCACCGAATAACATTCTAAATGTACTCTAGATGAGATATATATTACTTGTTCATGGATGAATTCAGGAGTTTTTTTTAATTAATTACTAGGTAAAATTTCATCATTTGGTTTTGATCATACTTTGATGTTGCCATGTTTGTTGATCTTGCATGATTTCGATTCTTTATTGTTCTCTTGGGTTATCATTGCTAGGTGAAGTAAATATTAAATTATGTTTTTAAATTAAATCACATGTTACATGCATCTGGATTAGGCTCATTCCTCCAAACTCCTCACACAATCCTATGGTCATTAAAACTAAAACCTTTTTATGAACTTCACTAGTTGTTTTCTGCACCTGTGAGAGAAAGTTGCTTAAATAGGCTAAATTTTCCAAACTTATTAAAAATATTGAAAAAGGAAAAGAAAGTGAAGAATAGGAAAACCACCAGTAATAAAACATTTTCATTTAATATTCCTATTAAATAAAAGCAACATATACTTGTTAACAATGTGTTAACCTTCATCCTTAATTAACTAATCACCTTTTAAGTGTTAATCATCTGTTTTTCCCAAAAATATGTTTTAATTATCACTTAAATAAAATAATTGTCAGTCTTTAGAAATATTGTCATTATTTTCCAAAGTGAGACTCTTTTGCACCTAGATTATATATATATATATATATATATATATATATATATATATATATATATATATATATATTGATTAACAAACTAAATAAAACAAACCAGAAATAAAATAAGAATAAGGTGAGCAATATTTGTCATCAGTATAGTTGACTATTGAAGATTTTGGTTAAGTATTGACTTGGATTAGCTATCTCGAATCTTAGTTAGCTTTCACTATACCCTAAGGGAATATCTTAATTTTAAGTTTCAATTATCATATCATTAACTCCATATGAATTATTGAGCTGTGTTTATCTAAATATTTTTACTAGATTTCTACACTGATTATAATAAATAATTTAGTGAATCCGAATCAGGATTTTATAATAACACCAGCTAATTATTTATTAATTATAATCAATATATGTTTGGGATTGGTATTTAAAGGTCTTGGCATGTGGTCTATAAATATAAATTTTGCATGATATTTATATTATGTGTTTAAAACATATTTCTCATTATACTGGATTTCTCATTATATTTCCTGTTATTTTTTTAATTCTCCAATATGCATTTAAAACATATTTAAAATTTTGATATACAAAATATAATGGAAATTTTGTTATACATAGATAATTAAATGGGGGAAAAGAATGGAAATGGTGAAGAATTAAAAGGTTGGTCTGACAATAATGAACTTGCATTTTTAAATATTTTATATGAGAGAGTTAAAAAGGATTTGAATGGAATGTCATCTCTTAAACCATCTGATTGGCAAAAAATGGATGATGAATTATTTATAGTAGTGGGAGAGAGATGTAGTATTGAAAAAATAAAGGAAAAATACAATCGTCTTCAGATGGAGCATCGATAATTTACTAAATTATTGGAGCATATCAGGGTAACTTATGATTCGTATTCAAACATCGTATTTGCTGTTGAAGACATTTAGCAAATGTTTTACAAGGTAAGGATATTATTAATTTAATTTTTTTATTATTACTTTTTTACGTTAACATACATATTACAAATATCAATATTTAAAATGCTTTTCCTCTATTCAATTACAGAAGCACAAGAATTTCAAATCATTTAAGAAAAATGGATGCAAGTATTAGGACTTACTAGGTCAAATTTTCAGTAAATCTATTGTTGTTGGGCATCTAAACTATGTTTCTATACAAGTACCTTATGATTCAGATAACGAGCATCAAATTGAATAAGAATTTCTTCAAAAGGGCATTCATCATGGATCAGATGGAAAAAATGGTGCTTCTAGTTCAAAAAATAAGTGAGTTCCTACCAATTACATTCCTGGCTCTAATAGAGCTAAGAAAAAAAAACCAAATTTGAAAAATTGGATTCATTTTTGGTTGGAAATGTGGACCACTTGTTTAACTGCTAGAGGTGAAAAGGAATTAGCAAAAGCCAAAAGATATAAATTAGAAAGCAATCAAGTTACAAATGCTGACGCTGATCCATATACTATAAAGGCATGTATGAATATTTTGGAAGAATTATAAGATATTTTATTTCTAGTGCTGCCTATAACAAAGCACTGAAAAAATTTGTCAATTTAGAATGGAGAAAAATATTTGTCTTAATGCGCGACAATAGAAGAAGAGATTCAATTGAAAGTTTATGTAAATTGAATTTTCAATATTTTTTTTTAATTATATTATGTCTTATGGCTTGACTTGTTAAGCTAAATTTTGTTATATATATAAAAGTTTTTTGTTTTTTTATTTGTTTATTTTATTTTTTCTTTAAATTTGATAAGCTTTTTTTAATTGATGTAGGATTTATGAATCAAAATTTGCATCAAAATTAGGTGTGAGCATGACCGATCTATTAACAATTTTATTAAACCAATCCATCGATTTTGGTTAACCACTTTATCGGTTTTGATTTTTAACTCGATTTTTCGGATTGATTTATTGGTTAACCACTAAAAAATTTTAATATATACATTTAATAAATTATAAAATTTGTAATATTATTTTGAATAGTTAAAAATGCTTTAGAAATGAAAAAATATAAATTAAATACAATACCCATTAAAAGAATCAAAATAAAAATAAAATTTTCATAATTAATTATAAAAATAAAATATATTCAATATGAAACTAACAACAGAGTGCTAATTATGCACATATAATGAATAAATAATAATAATAATAATAATAATAATAATAATAAAATTTTGATGTTTATTTACTAAAAATATGTATTTTAATAATATTTTAGAAAGTTATATATCATAATATTTATAAATTACATAAATATTGAAAAATATGAGTATAAAATTTAAAATATAATTTAGAAAATGTATATATAGATCAGTTTTGAATAGGTTCAGTTAACCACCGATTTTTAAAAGTAAAAATCGTGAACCTAAATTTCATGTTCAGTTAATCTAAAAATCAAATCGATTTCGGATCGATTTTTTGATTAACCAAAATTTCAATTTTTTTTGCTCACTCATAATCAAAATCAAGTATTAATGTATTCAACGAGTAGTGATAGTTTTAGTAGTGATAGGATAAAGGTATTTTAGATTTATAGGAAGTATTTCTTGCAAAACTTCAATACTTAGTGAAAAAAACAACATTCTTGAGGTTCTTGTAGGAAATTCAACTAGGTATTATGAAGGCTTTTGTATGGAACCACATGTGTTTATAAATTTATGTAAAAAAAATAAAATTGATGGGTTTATTAAGAGATAAAAGGGATGTTAGCATGGAAGGAGTACTGGCGAAGGGTTTGTCAATTTTATGTCATAATCTTCATCAAAGGGTTATAGCAGAATGGTATCAACATTCACTTGCTACTATTCATAAATGGTGCAAGATGGTAATTAGAGCATTAGCTACTTTAGGTACTCACTTGATCAAACATGTGAATAGATTTTCTGTGCAGTTAGAAATTCAAAACAATCCCAGATGATATCTATATTTTGAGGTAAGATAATATATTATTAAAATATTATAATTTTGTTATTTTATAGCATATAATAACATTGTATATGTATAATATTAAATTTAAGTTAAATATTCTACCTTTTTCTGGTTAAGAAATGCATAGGTGCAATAGCCAGTACTCATGTGGTAGCTTAGTCACCGACTTCTAAACAAAATACCTTTCGTGGTAGAAAGGCAATACTTGTGTCTCAAAATGTTATGGTAGTATGTTCTCACGATATGTTATTTATATTCCTGTACACTGGATGGAAAGGGACAACAAATGATTCTAAAGTATTTTTTAATGCATTGACAAGACATGAAAATAATTTTTCTCTTCCAAGTGGTGGTAAGAGTTTTTGTTACAATTTCTCTCTTAATATTATTTATGTTATTATCATTTGATTAATATAGATATTAATTTGTAGATTATTATTATGTCATGGATATTGGTTATCCCAATATATAAAAATTTTTGGCTCCATATCGCGATGAAAGATATCATTTAAATGGATTTCGTGGATGAGGAAAAATTACAAGAAAATATAAGTTATTTAACCAGAGGCATCCATCCTTACATAATGTGATAGAAAGGACATTTGGAATGTTAAAAGCTAGATTTCCAATTTTAAAATCAATAGTAAACTATCCTTTATGTTGACAAAAGTTTATTCCCATTGCATGTTGGACATTGCACAATTTCATCAAAATGGAAGATAAAGTGTAAGGATCACACTAATCTATCCAAATTCCTATTACTTATTTTAATGTCTTTATTACAACAATACATATAATAAGCCCTTCGTTCACATGTCATGTAATTTGCTATAATTCATCATTATGTTCATGTATAGAAATAGTTGTCATAAATCTAAATTTTAATACATCATAATTGTAATATGATTTATTCCTTACAATATACTTTCATTACATCACTTTCAAATGTAATAAATATACAATATTTAGCATATCCAAAAAAAAAAGATTGCACAACTTTATACTTCAAAAATTTTCCTAACTGGTGTTGGCTTTACTTTTACTGATGTTGACCTTGTCCCTATAGCAAGGGCCTATCTTGAGTACTTACATGGATAAACACCCCCGCTAAGCTATAAAGCTTAGTGAGGAATAATAGGTATGTGGACAACTGTTCTGTAATATCCCACATCGGTTGGTAAGGTGAACAAAGTAGTCCTTATAAGGCTATGGAAACCTTACCCTCGTGGACGCGTTTTGGGTAATTCGCCCAGGAACAAAACCGTGAGGGCCTCGGTCCAAAGCGGATAATATTCACGAACGGCTATCTGGGGACGTTACAAATTGTATTAGAGCCAGTGTCGGATTAGTGTGCCAGCGTAATACTGGGCCCCCAAGCCAGCGAGGACGCTGGGCCTATTTAGGTGGGGTGGATTGTAATATCCCATATCGGTTGGTAAGGTGAACGAAGTAGTCCTTATAAGGCTATGGATACCTTACCCTTGTGGACGCGTTTTGGGTAATTCACCCAGGAACAAAACCGTGAGGGCATCGGCCTAAAGCGGACAATATTCACGAGTGGCTATCTGGGGACGTTACACGCTCTCAATGATCCTCCTTAACACACAACAAGCAATAATAATATTAAGATACAATTACATCATTAAACAACATATCATATTTAATCATGTAACATTTATGTATAACTGATAAATTATAATTCACCGGTCATTCTTTATCATCAAGCATATATTGTTCATTTTACCCTGTGAAATTCATGCTTAAGTTCTGTGGATATGGATAATGGGTGTTGTGGATACCCGAAGGTCTCAAACAAATAAATACCATAAGGTATTAAATATATAGACCCAAATAGAATCAAAACTATGGTCCTAAATGGGGACATACTGTGGATTCAAACGGGATCAAACTGTAGCAGCTACGACTGTAATCTTATAGGCATGTCTATCTATCCAAAACCAGATTTCAATATAGACATTATTTATTTTATATATTACCATGTCATCTCTTGCGTCTAATATATCACATTGCATCATATAAAATGATTAAACATGTAAATATTCATTAATAATCATGATAGTTTAACTTAACTAATAGCGCATAATTTCAGTAATGCAAATGTGTATATACATAGGCATTATTCAAAGTAAATAATGTAAATCATGCATACTCATATACCATTTTTGATACAAATTCATTTGCATTTATGTTTATCGCTCCTGTATGCTCATGTTTTAGGGTATATTACATATGATTATAGACACAACACATAGGGGTAGCCTAATATGTTGTAAAATGGGAAAAATAGGCAAAGATAGGGAAATAAAGTTTGCTATCATGCTCGCGACAAGAGTCACGCTCACGACAGTAGGCGATTGGCCATACGAAAGTTCCCCTGCTCATAAAATACTGCAGAATAGTTAAGCAATTCAACTTGCACATCGATTTAGATGTACTAAATGACCTTTTTTAAGCAAAATGGTCTAAAAAGTTGTTTTTCTGTATTTCTAGTTTCTAAAACATCAAAAATTACCCCAATCCAACCTTTCAATCTCAAGATATTCAATGAACAACACAGACTGGTTCCATTGACAAGGCAGCAACCACAACTAGAATTCAAGTCTAATTTTCATCATTATGCAAAGTGATTCAATTTTTGTGTTCTCCATATGAAATATAGATCCTTTAAGTCTATTTTTTTATATCAACTATAATCATTCAATTTGCATTTCTCTAACTTGAGATATAGCCCAAATTGTCCGGGTAGGTCTAGTGAACCCTAAGACAAATTTTGGGTATCTTAAAGATTCCTTTGCCAATTCGGTTCCCATCAAATTTTAAGACTAATATTCATATTAATACTTCATTATAACCTCTATTATACATCCAATATGTCTCACACATAGCCACACACACATACTTGAGATGAAGGGTTCCTATACCTTATTAGCATGTCCAAACTCCTTTTTCACCCTTAATGAACTTCTTTCCCTTTTATTTTGCTCCTTTATCCTTCTACATAAGGAAGAATATTGCTATAAATATACATATATATTTCTTCAATTTAATCTCCACATACACAAAGAAGAAGAGAAGTAGAATACATGTTTAACTTAGAATCTTGGCCACTAGCTTCCTTTCTATTATAAGGAATCAAATGAGAGTGTGAAGAGAAGATTTTATGGGTTATTTAGGGGTTAGAGTTACTGGAAATCCAGCCTTGAGATGGCCAGCCATGTCTCCTTAAATACTCCCATTTCTCTTCAATTTTCAAGAGCTCTTTAGAGAAGCTAGATGCCAAACTCTTATTGGTCCATTTGGGAGACTCTTATGAATTTACACTTAGCTCGCTAGTTTCCTCTAATTTCCATTTTCTGTTTCCAAGAAAATAATTTTCCATTTGTTGACAGGTGAACGTGTTTTTTAATTTTTTATAGAAAATAAATACTCCAATTTTCTAAGAAACTAGAATATAAAAAACTATTTTTTGTAAGAAAATGCACCCTAAAAATTTCAAATCAAACTAATAAAAAATTTAAAAATTGTGATAAAAATTGAGGGAACCGAAAATTCCATTCGGAAAAATGTGATTGAAAGCGTACACATATTGTGAGAGAATTTCTCATTTTAACCAAGTTCATAGCAAAAAGAGAATTTCTCATTTTAACCAAGTTCATAGAAAAAAAAAGTTCATAGCAAAAGGAGTAAATCAAATCACAATGACGCTTCCATGTGTATGCAATGTTTTTTTATGAAAATACTTGTTATTCTTTTTATTTAGAGATAAATGGCAAATTTACCTTCAAAATATTAAAAATTTTTATATTTATTTTTTAAATATGTTTTTAACTAATTTTTTTCTCCATATTGAAAATAACCATTTAACTCTGTTTTCAAATCAAAATTACTCTTATTAATATGTAATTAGCTTAAATTTGTCACTAAAATTAATAGAACTTTAGAAAACCAAACATAAATATATATTGTAGTTTGATTGAAGTCACCTAAATTTATTACATGTAGATTGTAAATTGATATTCTATTTTAACTCACGAAAAAATGTTAAAATTTCTTATCATCATACTGTTTTTGTTTTATTTGGAATCTGATTATTTTGACAAATTTAATATCATTAATTTTAACTATTTTTTTTAGAATTGAAAACCAGTGTCAATTTATAATATGCATGTTATAAGTTTACATGACTTTAATTAACTTGCTATTTATTAGTCTATTTATTTATCTAGAATCTGATTATTTTAAGTGAAAATTTGAGTTAGATGTATAATAGTAACGACAATTTTACCCAATAACATATTTAAAAAATAAATATATACTATTTTCAATATTTAAGGAGCAAATTTGATTCAAAACATATTTTAAAAAATAAATATGCAAACTTCTTTTGAATATTCTAGGGCAAATTGCCCATCTTTCCTTTTATATATGCAAAATTTAATTGATATATGGGCCCAAATGTGAAGCCCTTCTTTGCAGAACTCCATAAAAAATTACCATATCTCATTCTACACCTAGATGCAAGCCAACTGAAATATTGCAAGCATCTATTAAGCATCCATTTGATGGAAAATGCCATGCATTTTAGGAAGCAATAACAAATTGCAGGCACACAAGTCCTATAGCAGCATTGACCAATAGCTTCTGTTACTATAATAGCAAAATTTTAAGCTCTCAATCTTCATTCAAGATTTTCAAATTCGGCTCAGAAAAAAGTGGTTAATACAAATGGTTAGGAGTTAAAGTTTCGACTGGAGTCAAATTTGAATTGAACCCAATTATGAAAATTTTAATTAAATATGATTTATAAATTTGTCAATATAATCTCCATAATGCCCATAAAAAGCTAAGATCTTATTTAATAGAGCTAACAAAATTGTTTCAAACTCAAAATTCCATATAAAAAAAATCCAAACCCAGTCCATTCCAAAACTGCCCGTTTGGGCCCAATCCAAAAATTACCCACCTAAAACTCTAACCCGTAACGGGCCTCCTCCAAAATTCCCAGTTTACGGCCCTTCCATTCCAGTTCACTTTCTCTCAAAATCATGGTTTACTCTGCCCCTGTCACTCACGCCGCCTCCCTCCCTCTCCACCATCCAATCTTTGTCAGCCTCTAGCTCTTTAGTATTCCTTTTTTGGCCTTCGTTCAGAGCCTCTATCACCAACCAGCTGTCCTATTCTGATCTATAGCAAGATTTTAAGCTTTTTTCGTCTAATTTCATTAATCATCTATTGCAATTATTAAAATCTGAATTGTCTGGTTTTTCGCTCTTGATTCTTGTTGCATTTCATTTCTATTGCTTCTTTTGCACGTTCATGTTGCGATTATGTGTAGTCATAACCAATTTAGGGCTAGGGTTAGTAAGCAGTCTGGCTCAATTTGGTTTGTGTATAAACATATTTTTCACTTGCCCATTGATAATGAACCGGTTTATGAAGTAGTGGAGGGGAGATTTTATGGGTCTAGTTACTGTTGGTAGGTGAGATGGCTAGTTGTTTTGGTAATAAGCTTACAAACTACCAAATATAAACTAACTACAGTTAGGATTTGACTAATGCATCTAAATTAATGATGATAATGGAACTTGATAATTCAGTTGATTCTTGTTTGTATATAGCTTAATGATTTCCTCTTGAAACTTGATAATTCTCTGCATAATGATGTCTTTTTTAAATATTAGCTTGATTATTCTGATATATTAATTTTGCATTTGATTTTCAGTCCATTATTATATTAAATATCGTAGTTGATTCCATCCTATCTTCTAATTATTTTCAATTTCAATATGCCAAATGTAGACTAATTACAATTAGGATTTGGTTTGAGGTTAAAATGTCTGATCTTGTTTATAGAATTAGTTTCACCTATCTCATCACATTTAGAATTGGGGATACTAATTGAAAATTTCACTTGCAGCAAAAGTATCCGTTTAAGGTTTTTTGCGTTAGTTTATATCAGTATATATTTTTCTTTTCCTTTTAATGATGTCATAGACTGCTAATCAAACGCGATTTTACATTTGATAACTATGTTGTTATTCTCCTTTTTGGATGGGCATATAAATATCAGGATCTTCTTTTACCTCTTTTGTCATTTACTAAAGTCTGATTTGTGTACATTGGGAATTTGCTAAAGTCTTTATGATATTAGTATCGTGTTTCCAATAGGAAGAGTGTCATCGAATTATAAGTTTATTTCATTCTGTTAGGGAATGTACATTTTGCTTAATTAATCTTTAGCTTCATATTGATTTGTTATTATTATTTGAAAGTTCCTAATAAGGAACAGAATCAGGAAATCTGTAACACCCTACTACATAATTCTTTATAACTATTCATTAATTACCATTATTACTTAGCCTAATGTTAGTTAAATAATAGTTCACTATTTCTTAAGTGAAAATTTGGACAACATGACGGCTTATTTTTCATACTTCCCAAAACCTGCAATTGAATTTACACTCCCTATAATGTCCACCTCCTCCTCCATAACTCCGTCAATCACACAAGCACTTCTAATTTCATCACATGATCACAACCACATCATCATATATATACATTCACATCTCAATTTTCCACATGCACACTAATGTTACTTATATATATATATATATATATACACACACACACACACACACACACACACAACCCAAGTCTTCAAGTCCTACAAAATAAATTAAAGATTCCTAACATATATACATGCCATTCGGTCTTTCATCTTTTTGCCTGCGATACTTGTCCTTGCGCGAAGTCACAACAACTACGCGCTAAACAAATTTTTTTTCTTAGTGTTGGATATCATTACACAAAATTTCATTTAATAATATAATAATTTTAAAACTTTCATTTATAACTTATACTTAATATTTTAGTTAAAATTGGTCGTTTTTAGCTCCATCTCTTTCTTTTCAATTCTTTTCACTTTAATTCATCAAAATGGTAAAAGTTTCAATTTAGTCCCTAATTTTCTTCATAAAAAGATAAATTTTCAATTTAGTCCTTAAACTTTTCAAAAATTTTGATTTTTCCCTTTTTGACCATATTACCTATTTCGACCTTATAAATCATATTTTTAATGCCAAAATTACTGTTTAGTCCTTATATTCTCACGTAATTATATTTTTACCCTTTTCAAACTAATTAACTTTATTTTTCATCTTTTTCAATAATAAATCACATAATTTACATAATTACTCATAAAATTTCATATTTACACAAAATTTTTCATAATTACAAATTTTCCCCTAGTATGACCAGTGAAAATCCTCAAACTAGATAAGCAGGACGAGAACTCTAATGATATAAATAGGGATCAGATCACTTGACTTGACCCTGCACCCCATAATCTAATGTGCCGGCAAGCTAGAACTTGTACAATTGATAAAACGCATGGTGTAATCGCAGTAAATGTGTCCCTATGGCTAGCCATTATATCTAATGCTCCCCCCCCCCCCCCCCCCCCCGGATTTCCCACCGTACACGAAGTGCAATATAATGTGGTCTCGATATCATTTATTTTGTATTATTTTATGTAGTTCATGTCATGTCACATCACTTAAATGGTCTTATCTCATTCTTAAGGATATAATTTACATACATACATCATACGTACATGTCATTTTACATGTGTCACATAAAAATACATGGTTTCCCTCATTGTTACCATTCGGCCACTTTGAATTCTTATGCTTATGGTGTTAATTTCTCTTAATTCACATTCCATACATGATTTTAACCCCATTATTAGTGTTCTTGTGTCATTACATCCTCATTATATATGTATACTTCATAATTACACATAAGTTATCATTATGTACACATACTTATCATGTCATTCACATGTTATTTTTCATTCTAACATGTTTTATCATCATCATATCATGTAGTTTACATCATTTAGGGCATTAATTATAAGATTACATTATGAAAGCCTATGTAAAGCCATTTGGCCACTTAGGGTTAAGGTTCTCTTTCAAAGTTTTAATCCTTAATTCATGACTCTAACATGTTAATCCATCATATTATTAGCTCACATCAATTTATTTCACCATTTAATGTGATTTCCCTTAGTTACATGATACAAAATTTAAGAAAAATTCAATAAAAATCATGAAATTAGGCGTAATTTAGTATCCACTAACCTTGAATGGTCTTGAGATCACCTACACTTTCTTTTCTTTACCCTTGGCTTGATTTTCCCGTTGTATTTCACCTAGTGGCCAAATTTACCAAGGGATAAATCATGAGTTTATGCTTTGATTTTTAACAAATATTTGATGCTAATGAACTTAAATCATGTTATTCTACATGCCTATGTAAAAATTTCTAATTAAAACTATCTAAAAACCATAAATTTACCTAAGTTGGTAACTTTTCTCTCTCCTCAATTACTTATTTTTCTCATTTCCTTTTGCTCCAACACTGATTCTATTATAAAGAGAGAGCCTTTTTTATGTATCTAAGTGTAATTTCAGCTTAAGATATGGTGGGAATTGAAAAGAGGAGAGAGAAAATGGTGAGAGAGCTTATCTAGTGGTGTCTCAAATTTGAAGGAGAAAGAGGGAGGAGATGGCCGATTTTTGGTTTGATCTTTTGAGGTTCCAAACCTCTCTTGTAACCCCTTAAATATTCCAAATGGCTGGCCAAGATTTATCAAGAAACTTTTGAATCCAATGTCTTAAAATTAAGCCACTTGTCACCACTTTAGGCACTTCCACATCTCTAATTGCTATGGGGTTGCACACACATGATTTTAACTTCCTAAAAATGAATTTCATGTCCCCATGTGGCCAAATTCTCAGATTTGACCTTTCTTTTGACCTGATCTTGGTTTTTTACCTCTAAAAT
Organism: Excoecaria agallocha; assembly: GCA_037975025.1. NCBI lineage: Eukaryota > Viridiplantae > Streptophyta > Magnoliopsida > Malpighiales > Euphorbiaceae > Excoecaria > Excoecaria agallocha. Next base: position 41,196,477 of record CM075810.1, on the reverse strand, counting down.
TGAACTTTTGATCCCAAAGTTGGAATGACCTGAAATTTTTTCCTGAGGGTCATGGTACACCCAAGAAGGTATGGTAAATATTTCAACCCATTCTGATATCATTTCAATATACTTTTGGCTTTGGTAGCCTCTTAGGCCAGTTCAAAATTAGAAACTACAGAATTGTCAGAATCACTATTTTTCAGTTCCCTATGTGCACTTGTACTATTTAAAACATATATGTGAAATTTGAATTCCATTTGAGGTTATTAGGATTCCCAATTGTGCAATCAAAGTCATGGTCAAACCTACACCTAACCGTGAAAATTTTCTTCTTTTGCCTTTTTGGAGGTCTATTTGACCTCATTTTTCACTCAAATTATACTGTTGAACTCCATTTGACATATACTTCCATATTTTATATTACTCTCATACTACCTGTCGGGTCCTCCGGCCCCAGGTTTCCTAACTCAGCACGTGAACCAATGTATTCTTTCTAAATTTCCTATCTTATTTAACCCCAATGACTATGAAACTGGACCCAAGTCAACTAGTCATGGTCTATAACATGCTATATATATCAAATAAAAATCCCCCTCTAAATAAAATTTCATCCTTGAAACTTACCTGAGGCAAATAGCTGTGGATATTGCCGCCTCATGGTATCTTCGGGTTCTCATGTGGCTTCCTCTACATTATGTCGGGTCCAAAGTACTTTGACAACTGGTATGCGTTTGTTTCTGAGCTGTCTAATCTTTTTGGCTAAAATTCTCACTGGTTCTTCATTATAGGATAGATTAGTCCACAATTGTACTTCAGTTGGTGTGATGACATGGAAAGGATTCGATCGATATCTCCTCAGCATGGACATATGGAACACATCATGAATTCTTTTTTATTTCTGAAGGCAGATTAAGTCTGTAAGCAACATGTCCAACTCGTTGTAGCACTTCATAGGGGCCAATGAACCTAGGGCTCAGCTTGTCTTTCTTCCCAAACCTCAGATTCTTCCATGGAGAAACTTTTAGGAAAACTTTGTCACCCACGTTGAATTCTATATCTTTTCTTTTCAAATCTGCATAGGATTTCTGTCTATCTGTTGCAGTTTTCAAGTTTTCTCTGATTAACTTTACTTTTTCCTCCATCTCCTGAATTAAATCTGGACCCACCAGTTTGCTTTCACTCAACTTTGTCCAGTATACTAGAGTTTTGCATTTCCTCCCATACAATGCTTCATATGGTGCCATTTTGATGCTAGACTGATAGTTGTTGTTGTAGGCGAATTCTACTAAAGGAAGATACTTTTTCCAATTGCTCCTGAATTCAAGGATGCAACATTGAAACATGTCTTCTAAGATTTGTATTACTCGCTTGGATTGTCCATCTGTTTGAGGATGAAATGTTGTACTATAGTCCAAGCAAGTTCCTAATGCTTCCTGTAACTTTTGCCAAAATTTAGAGGTGAAACGAGGATCCCAATCTGAAATGATGGAAATGGGAATGCCATGTAGTCGAACTATCTCACTGATATAGATTTCTGCCAGCCTGATTCGAGGAAAGTCAACTCTCACTGGTATGAAATGAGCAGACTTTGTGAACTTGTCTATAATGACCCAAATGGAGTCGTGCTATCATCTAGTCAATGGTAGTCTTGCTATAAAATCTATGGTGACTCGTTCCCACTTCCACTATAGTATAGTGATAGGGTGCAGTAGTCCTGAAGGGACTTGATGTTCGGCTTTCACCTGTTGACAAGTCAAACATCAGGTGACAAACTCAGCAATGTCTTTTTTCATCCCTAGCCACCAATAAACTACTTTTAAATCTTGATACATCTTGTTGATCCCTGGGTGAATGGTATATTTCTTGTGGTGAGCTTCAGTCAAAAGTTTCTTCTTCAATTTAGCATCATCTGGAACACAAAGCCTGCCTTTATAGTTTAGGCAATCATCATGGTCAAGAAAGAAGTCACTGTTCTCTCCAGTTTGGATTTGAAAAATAATGTGAGCCAACCGATCATCCTATTACTGAGTGACTCTTACCTTTTATTGCTTACTAAGCCTGGCTTGAATTTTTACTACTAATGCTCCATCTTGACCTGTGCTCAATTTGACATTCATGGCCCTTAAAGCAGATAAATATTTTCTGCTAAAGGCATCTGCAACTACATTTGCCTTGCCAAGGTGGTACTCAATTAAGCACACATAGTCTTTAATGAGTTCTAGCCACCTCGGCTGTCTCAAGTTGAGTTCTTTCTGAGTTGGCAAGTACTTTAAACTCTTGTGATCAGTATAGATGTAGCACTTTTGACCAAACAAGTGGTGTCTCCAAATTTTTAAAGCAAAGACTATTGCTGCTAGCTCTAAATCATGGCTAGGATAGTATTTCTCATGAGGCTTAAGCTGTTGAGAATCGTAGGCCACAACCTTGCCTTATTGCATTAAGACACATCCTACCCCATTCCTAAAAGCATTACTATAAACCACAAAAGGTTTACCTGAAGTAGGCTAGGTGAGAATAGAAGCTTCAGTCAATATAGCTTTTAACCTCTCAAAACTCTCCTGACATCTATTTGTCCACATAAATCCAGCATTCTTTTATAATAGCTTAGTGAGTGGAGAAGCAAGTATTAAGAACCCTTTTATAAATCTTCTATGATAGCCGGCTAGTCCAAGAAAGCTACTGACTTCAGTTACATTTTGGGGTGGCTTCCATTCTAAAATGGCTTCAATCTTCTTTGGATCTACTTTGATTTCCTCTGCAGCGATCATATGGCCTAAAAAGGAAACTTCTTTGAGCCAAAAGTCACATTTGCTGAACTTTGCATATAGTTGTTTATCCCTCAATGTTTGTAGCACAATCCGCAAATGCTTATCATATTCTTCAGGAGTTTTCGAGTAGATCAATATATCATCAATGAATACCACCACAAACTGATCCAAGTACGAATGGAAGATCCGATTCATCAGGTCCATGAAAGATACTGGGGCATTAGTGAGTCTGAATGGTATTACCAATAACTCATAGTGGCCAAATTGTGTATGGAAAGCTGTCTTTGGCACATTCACTTCTTTAACCAGGAGTTGATAGTATCCCGATTTCAAGTCAATTTTAGAAAGCATACTCGCCCCTTCCAGCTGATCAAACAAATCATCAATCCTGGGCAGGGGATACTTATTCTTGATGGTCACATTGTTCAGCTGTCGATAGCCAATGCAAAGCCTTAATGAACCATCCTTTTTCTTCACAAATAAAATTGAAGCTCCCCATGGTGATATGCTGAGGTGAATGAATCCCTTGTCCAGCAATTCCTGTAACTGTATCTTCAGTTCCTTCATTTTTGCTGGTGCCATACGATATGGAGCTTTGAAAATTGGAGCTGTACCAGGAATTATATCTATAAAGAAATCTACCTCTCTTTCTAGTGGTAACCCTGATAACTCATCGGGAAAAACATCAGGAAAGTCACAAATAGTTGGGACATCATTGACTTTGAGCTTATCATCTTTTTCTTCTGTCATATAGGCCAAATAAGCTTCACATCCCTTCCTAGTACACCTATATGTTGTTGTGGCTGAGATTATGTTTGACAAGAAACTAGATCGTTCACATACAATAGTAATTTCCTATCCATCTGGAGTGTATAAAGTAACTCTTTTCAAGTGACATTTGACATTTGCTTGGTGTTTACTCAACCAATCCATCCCCAATATGACATCGAACTCAAGGAAATGTAACTCAATCAAGTTTGCAAGAAAAAGAGTTTGTTGTCTTTGAATAGGGCAATTTGTGTGCACTTTGTTCACTACTATGTGGTTCCTTAAAGGGTTGCTCACTAAGATGTCATGTTCTAATTGTGAACTAATCAAACTCTTCCCGTGTGCAATTTTTGTGCTAAGGTATGAATGTGTGGACTCAGGGTCAATTAAGGCATAAACAGGTGAGTCAAGTAAGTAAAACTTACCCATTATAACTTATGGGGCATCCTGGTCCTCCCTAGCCCTGACTGCATATATGTGTGCTAGTGGTCGTCCTTCTCCCAGGGGTGGTCTCTGTGCACTTCCCTTTGTTGGTGCAGCTGCTGATGGTCCAACTCTACCCCGTCCTCTGGCTGGTGTGTTAAGAGACCTATCTGATGTGATCGCTGGTGATCTAGAACAGTCTTTCTACAGGTGCTTATGGGACCTACACCTCAGGCATGCTCCTGTCAATTTCCAACACTCGCCTGGATAGTGTTTCCTACAATGCTCACATATGGGGTTGTATTTATTAGAACCCCGAGGATTACTGACAATAGAAGCAGTGGGTGAAGGAGCCCGACTGTGGACTTCTAACCCTGTGCAGAAGCCGCGATAGGATTATGTGATGTAGCATTAGAACCCTTTTTTCTTGCTGGAGTCGCCAGGAAAATCTGCTATAGGTGGTTTCTTCTCTGCTTAAATCAGGCCTGGCGACTAGCCTCTTCAGCATCAATAGTCTTAACTCTTATGGCTGCATGTACTATTTCCATCTGATTTGTGTACTCCCGGTTCGCCAATGCTTTTTTGATGTCATCATGAAAGCCTTGTTCAAATAGCTGGCACAATTTCTCTAGAGAAATGTGATAATTATCCATGTAAGCGCTTAATCTCTCGAATTCCTTATCATATTTATGTACTATTCTGTTGCCCTGTCTCAACCTCCAAAAGGCATTTTCCATGGGCCGCTGATGCTCTCGCCCTACATATTTCTCATTAAATTGTTATACAAAGAACTACCAGGTCACCCTATCTGCCGATGCATGTCGTCTCACTGTGTTCCACCAGATGTAAGCGGGGCCCTAAAGCAATGCAATAACACCCTGTAGCTTTTCTTCCGGTGGACTGTTTGTGATCTCGAATAATCTCTTGATTTTATCTAACCACTCTTCAACTTCTATTGCTGATATCTGATCTCTACCATGAAAGTCTAAGGCCCCCAAATTTTTTAATTGTTCTAAAATGGGCACTCTCGTCGGCTGTTGTGGCGGTTGTGGCTGAGGCTATGGTGGAGGTGGTGCTTGTATTCTCTTGTATAATAAATCCATAATCATCTACACGAAATCAGGTGGTGCTCCTGGGGAAGGCACCTGAGGTACAGGTGGTGGTGTCTGATGTCTTGGAGGAACTACAGCTGCTGTTGGGCTAACTGAAGCCTCACTCTCAGCCCCATCAACCGGCTGGGCCTCTCGTCGGGAGCCAGAAGCCATCTTATCATTAAAATGCATAAGGGAAAGGTGAAGATCAATTTAACAATTCCATTATCCTTAATTAGCATGTACATATAACAATCCATTTACTATTTTACACTTGCATTATTACTCCGATCTTAAGGTCGACTTAATCGGGCTCGGATAACATAAATTGTAACACCTTACTACTTAATTCTATATAACTACTCATTAATTACCATTATTACTTAGCCTGGTGTTACTTAATTAAATAATAGTTCACTATTTCTTAAGTGACAATTTGGGCAGCATGATGACTTATTTTTCATGCTTCCCAAAACCTGCAATTGAATTTACACTCCCTATAATGTCCACCTCCTCCTCCATAACTCCATCAATAACACAAGCACTTCTAATTTCGTCACATGATCACAACCACATCATCATATATATACATCCATATCTTAATTTTCCACATGCACACTAATGTTACTTATAATTACAACCCTATATATATATATATATATATATATATATATATATATATATAATACACATCCAAGTCTTCAAATCCTACAAAATAAATTAAAGATTCCTAACATATGTACATGCCATTTAAATTAAAGATTCCTAACATATGTACATGCCATTTAGTCTTCCATCTTCTTGCCTGTGATACCTCCCCCTAGGCGAAGTCACAACAATTACGCGCTAAGCAAATTTATTGCTTAGTATTTTATACCATTATATAAAATTTCATTTAATAATATAATAATTATAAAATTTCCATTTATTACATATACTTAATATTTTATTTAAAATTTGTCGTTTTTAGCTTCATCTATTTCTTTTCAATTCTTTTCACTTTAATTCATCAAAATGGTAAAAGTTTCAATTTAGTCCTTAATTTTCTTTATAAAATGGTAAATTTTCAATTTAGTCCTTAAACTTTTTAAAAATTTTGATTTTGCCCTTTTTGACCATATTACCTATTTCAACCTCATAAATCATATTTTTAATGCCAAAATTATCGTTTAGTCCTTATTTTCTCGCTTAATTATATTTTTACCCTTTTTAAACTAATTAACTTCATTTTTCATCTTTTTCAGCAATAAATCACATAATTTACATAATTACTCATAAAATGTCATATTTACTTAGAATTTTTCATAATTATAATTTTACCCCTAGTATGACCAGTTGAAATTCTCGAACTAGATAAGCAAGATGGGGACTCCAATGATATAAATAGGGACCAGATCACTTGACGTGACCCTGCGCCCTAGAATCTAATGTTCCGGCAAGCTAGAACATGCACAATATGATTAAATGCATAGTGTAATCGCGATAAATGTGTCCTTATGGCTAGCAATTATATCTAATGCTCTCGGATTCCCCACTGTACGCTAAGGGCAATATAATATGATCTCGATATCATTTATTGTGTATTATTTTATGTAGTTCATGTCATGTCACATCACTTAAATGGTCTTATCTCATTCTTAGGGATATAATTTACATACATATATCATACATGTCATTTTACATATGTCACATGAAAAGACTTTCCTCATGATTATCATTCGACCACTTTGAATTATTATGCTTATGATGTTAATTTCTCTTAATTAACATGCCAGACATGATTTTAACCCCATTATTAGTGTTCTTGTGTCATTACATCCTCATTATATATGTATACTTCATAATTACACATATGTTATCATTATGTACACATACTTATCATGTCGATCACATGTTGTTTTTCATTCTAACATGCTTTATTATCATCATATCATGTAGTTTACATCATTAGGGCATTAATAATAAGATTACATTAAGAAAACCTATGTAAAGCCATTCGGCCACTTAGGGTTAAGGTTCTCTTTCAAATTTTTCATCCTTAATTCATGACTCTAACATGTTAATCAATCATCTTATTAGCTCACATCAATTTATTTCACCAATTAGTGTGATTTCCCTTAGTTACATAATACAAAATTTAGGGAAAATTCAATAAAAATCATGAAATTAGGTGTAATTTAGTATCCACTAACCTTGAATGGTCTTAAGATCACCTACACTTCCTTTTCGTTCCCCTTGGCTTCCTTCGCTTGATTTTCCACTTGTATTTCACCTAATGGCCGAATTTACCAAGGGATAAATCATGAATTTATGCTTTGATTTTAAACAAATATTTGATGCTAATGAACTTAAATCATGTTATTCTACATGCTTATGTAAAAATTTCTAATTAAAACTAGCTAAAAACCATAAATTTACCTAAGTTGGTCACTTTTCTCGCTCCTTAATTACTTATTTTCCTCACTTCCTTTTGCTCCAACACTGAATCTATGATGAAGAAAGAGCCTTTTTATGTATATAGGTGTAATTTCAACTGAAGATATAGTGAGGATTGAAAAGAGGAGAGAGAAAATGGTGAGAGAACTTCTATGGTGGTGTCTCACATTTGAAGGAAAAAGAGGGAGGAGATGGCCAATTTTTGGTTTGATATTTTGAGGTTCCAGACCTATATAATAACCGCTTAAATACTCCAAATGGTTGGCCAAGATTCATCACGAAACTATTGAATCCAATGGCTTAAAATTAAGCCACTTGTCACCACTTTAGGCACTTTCACATCTCTAATTGTTATGGGGTTGCACACACATGATTCTAACTTCCTAAAAATAACTTCCATGTCCCCATGTGGCCAAATTATCGAATTGGCCTCTCTTTTGACCCTATCTCGATTTTTCACCTCAAAAGCTAAACTTTTGATTCCAAAGTTGGAATGACCTCCCCAAAGGTCATTGTACATCCAAGATGGTATGTTAAAAATTTTAACCCATTCCGATATCGTTTCAATATACTTTTGGCTTCGACAGCCTGTAAGGCCAATCAAAAACCCAAAACTATAGAATTGTCAGAATCACTATTTTTCAATTCTCTATGAGTACTTGTACTATTTAAAAAATATATGTAAAATGTGAATTCCATTAGAGGTCATTAGGATTCCCAATTGTGCAATCAAAGTCATAGTCAAACCTACACCTAATCGTGAAAATTTTCTTCTTTTCCCTTTTTGGAGGTCAATTTGACCTCAATTTTCATTCAAATTATACCATTAAACTCCATTTGACATGTACTTTCATATTTTATATTAATCTCATACTGATCGTCGGGTCCCCCGACCCTGGGTTTCCTAACTCGGCATGTGAACCAATGCATTCTTTTTAAATTTTCTATCTTATTTAACTCCAATAACTATGAAACTGGACCCAAGGCAACTAGTCATGCTCTATAACATGCTATATATATCAAATGCAAATTTGGGGGCATTACAAAATCAATGTGTCAATCGAACAGAAAATGAATCAGAAGAATACATGGGGAAAAAGACCAATTTCATTGAAAAGATAACTTCCCTCTCCAGTGAAGGAGCCCTGCTCAACAGCAATAAGAAATAAAATGATCAACAAGTTGGAATTCCCTTCCCCGTTCCCCAACTAAAATAATAAAAAGAAAAGTGAAAACCATTTTCCCCTAGTGTCCAACTAGGCATTAGGTGTAACTACTTTCTCTTTCTTTCCTTTAACCAAATTTCCTAACCAAAAGATAATGTTCAATTAAATTTCCCTCAAAACTTTTGCTACATTGTTGTATCTTTAACACTTTGCTGCATTTGTTGTTTTTTCTTACGAGTATAAACTTGCAGTTTTCTTAGCCTAATTGCATTCGGATCCATTATAGCAGTTTCTCTATCAATGTCGCCCTTGTGAAATAAAGTCTTATCCTCAAAACTTAGCTCAAGGTTCTCACTCGTCATAACAAATTTATCTTCCTATATTGCATCATCAATGCCTTTTGAATGCCATGGCACCAGCCATTGGGATATGCTTTTGCCATCCTTTTTGTATCATGTAAGAATAGGAACTGGGGGAATCAAATCCTCCTTGGTAGCTAACTTGTCAGTGAAATGATTTGCATACACTTTAAATACATTTTCAATGCCCCAAAAAAGGCCATTCAATTCTGAAGACCTCATTGGAACTTTTAGAGGAAATAATTGATCAAATGTCTCTTCCACAATCCTATATACTTTAACAATTGAACTCTTATACCATTGCTGAGGATATATTGGATCCCATCACTTTTGTTGAATTACCTGTTCAACCCAGCTTAAAATTCTTCCATGTTATGCATTAACCCATCTTATAACCATTGTTCTAGATATAGATTCAACATGGTATGGATTTAGTTCCCTGATCTCTCCACCAGCAGAAGTGATAAGTGACATTATATACTACTCAAGGCTATCAATAGCTGGAAATACTAATACCACATCCTCAGTTAGATGTTCAACACTATCAAAAAAGGGTTTAAGCTTGATTCCATAAATCTTATAAAGGAGTGATGAAGAAATGACAATTGCTCGGGGATTTCTTTGAGACAAAATCGGTGCAAAAATTGTTGATTTTTTTTTAAAGTTTTCTGGTTTCTTCTGCGAGCAATACCAGAGAATGCTCATACATTGTATCTAATTTTTTAATAGCCTACAATATCCATGTGAATGCTCTCTTAATGGAGGTTGATATGTATGATTCTATCTAATCTCGATTTATGGTTGATGTCGATTGCATTGTCTAATCAAATTTTTCCAAAAGAAGCCTTCAAGTAACCATTGCAATTAATACTACCTCATTCGTAGTTATCGACTCCTCAGTAAAGTGTTTATGGTAGTCCCCTAGCTACTTATCAACCCATTTTTAGATTGGTAACAAAAAGGACTGCAAGAAAGAGAAATCTTCTCCTTCAACTTTGGAACGTAAACTTTTCAAGTACAACCTCTCTTGTGGACCCCGTTGTTACTTTAATGGAATCTTCTTCAGCTATTCAGTGGAATATTTTAGGAGTCCATGTTCTTGTGTGATAACATATTGATAAAATAACACCCACGCATAACATGTGTAATGGATAGGCTCCGTAACACCAAGAAGATGCTAGTTTAACTTCAAGAGCTTAAGTATTTCTTCCCCTGTCAGCTTCCCCTCATCTAATATATCAAAGACACTGAGAAGGAGTTTATCATATAACCTAATATTAAGGTGGTAACCATCAGTCCAGTGGCATACTTCACCCGTTAAGTCACCCCGAGCTGGCCTCTCAGCAAGTGGAACGACAATCTCTCTAAAAGATTGCAAGCATTCTGATCGTTAGACTTCTCCCTCAGAAGCTAGGTGAAACTTTGATTCCTCAAATTTTTCCAATGAAATCCTCAAATCATTTGCCTTACGCCTAGATTCACTAAATCCAACAATTGGGTGGTTGATAAGCCCTTCCTCCAGTATGAATAGCAATTTTCACAAGATGAAGTAGTGAGTTACGTCGGAGTCAACAAGAAGGACAATTAGGATACCTTGTATGGCTTCCTGTAGCTTCAGAGTCCTAGGAGCTACTCCTGGATCCAAAAGTAACTTCAATGGCATTACATTCACCTTTCACCCCTCCTTTTCCTCTGTTTCTACCTTATTTATCCCTTCATCTGTCTGTTCATCTGTATCCATGAAGAATGTATTCTCTAAGATAGATACCTAAAGGTTTTCGATGTCGAATCAATGCTGCAGGCTGCACCCATTCGAAACAGGGACCTAACCAATGACAGTTCTCGATTTCCTTCAATGATAGATGGTGGGGCCCCTTATTTCTTGGTGGTTGCTGCGCTTAAATGTGAGGAAGAAGAGTGCATTTTGGAAGGGCTTTAGATTGGGTCAATGGGCCAAAGCCCACAATATTGGGTCACAGGTCAAGTTGACCCATTTCTTTAGAAATAGGAGGTCCACCTGAAGAGGGAACATAGGCCCCTTCAGTTCGACTTTGAGTTTCACTGCCTCTCTCTGTGGCCATCGTTCGGCTAGCTGGTGCGATAAAAATGAGCTCCGTATCTCTAACGAGTACCATGGCTTCCTTGTAGGTCTGTGGCTTCAAATACCTTACCCAACTCTTCTCTTAATCCCCCCATGAAGTAACCTAGAAACTGAGCTTCTGCTGTCTTTGGGATATACCCCGTAATTGCTTTGAACTGCTCAATATATTCATCCACTATGCTGATTTGAAACAAGGCTCGTAACTTCTTATGAGGTTTTTAGGTTCTTCGTCTACCAAATCGACCATTCAACCAATGTTTGGATTATTCCCAAGTCATATGTGAGTTGTCTCGGAGTGTCTGCGAAAACCAAGTAATCTCCACCCTTGTCATACATATCTATGCGATGGGCAACTTCATATGCTCTGGAGTTTGCTGAACACTAAAGTACATCTCTACTTTTGCTACCTAACTCCGTGGCTTTTCTCCTATGAATTCCAGCACCTTCACCTTAGGTAAGGACATTGATCCCACCCTAAAAAGTTTAGTTTGAACATAAGAATCCAATTGGGGGGAACATGATTGGCTGAATCTGGTATTAGACTAGTTGAAAGTTCTTCTCAGAGATTCATCACTTGAGTCGAGTTCATTACTAGAATGTGGTTCTTCTGAATCAGCGGTTTTGGACTATTTTTCGCTTTGTATTTAGAGCTTGGCATTCAGGTATTCATACTTTTCTTCTACAAATTTCTGAAAGGTGGTGAGGGTTTGTTGGATTGCCTCTAAGGCTTCTTCATGAGCATTGAATCAATCGTATAGATTGGTATTGGTCTGCAAGCGTGTTTTGGGTGGTTCATTCATTCTGTTTGTTTTGGGTGAGAAGAGTTGATGGGTTTCCCATTGACGGTGCCAATTGATAAGGAACAAAATCAGGAAATCAATGAGTCAATCAAATAGAAAATGGAGTAGAAGAATAAATAGGGAGAAAAGACCAATTTCATTGATAGAAAGACTGTAAAAGATTACAATCTATAAGAAGATAACTTCCCTCTCCAGTGAAGGAGCCTTGCTCAACAGCAGTAAGAAACAAAATGATCAATAAGATGGAATTCCTTTCCCCAACTAAAATAACAAAAAGAAAAGTGAAAACCGTTTCTCCCTAGTGTCCAGCTAGGCACTAGGTGTAACTACTTTCTCTCTCCTACCTTTAACCAAATTTCTTAACCAAAAGACAATGTCCAACTAAATCCCCTAAATACTCCCGTTGTATTGTTGTATCTTTAACCCTCTGCTGCATTTGTTATTTCTTTTTGCGAGTATAAACTTGCAATTTTCTTGGACCAATTGCATCTGGATCGACTGTAGCAATTTCTCTATCAAATCCCTACAACTAAATTCTATTGACATCAACTCACTGCTTTGGATCTGTTATTTTTTTTTCTCTTCGGCTAATTAGAATGCTAGATTGTTTGGTTAAGTAGCAAATACATATATCTTTTTATTTTTATAGAAAGACAATATAATTAATGAAAAGTAATGATGCTCTGGTTTACAATTGCTTACCTTATCACCACTTTTAGTCCATAACTCTTCATCACTTTCACTTTTTAATTTTTTTATATGCTGCTTATTAATGAGGTCTCTTTAAAAATAAATCAATTAATAATGGGTTTATATGACAATGTCTTTGGTGCATAATCAACTTTCTTTTCTATTGCTTGTACCATCCAAGTACTTGAAATTATTAATTAATTAGAACATTAATTAATTTGAAATTAACTTCATAAGTTAAGTATTGTGATGATGGTAATGATGATATTAAGTGTAGATGTTTGTTTTGGTGATTAGTAGACAGATGTAGGTTATTTTTGTATCGTATTTTCCATAAGCCCGTTTGGGCCACCATCCGATCCATTTGGCTCATCGAGCATATTTGGGCCGATATGTTTTTTACTGCAGCATTTTTTAACTTCACATTATATTGAGAGTTAATTTCATTAAAAATGGATCAAATGGATTGATTCATATCTGGACTACATGCGACTCATTTTGGTTACATGCAATCCATCTGGGACCATCTGACCTAGAGATAAAGATTATAAACTCTATGAACTTCGTAAACTCAGTGCATTGATGAGGGAGAGGGTGAATTAGCGGCTGTGACAATTGAGTTTGCTGTGAGAATTTTGGTGTTACTACTTGCTGATTTTTTATGTGTCCTCTTTCTCACTTCTGATAGATTTTTTTTTTGCCTAGTTTTTGGATGCTCAGATATTTGGGAAACATATTGAAGGTTTTGGAAGATATCATGTGTTATGGTTTTGTTTTTTGGGGAATATTTAAGCAGATTGAATATTTTTTTTCGAAGATATTTTCAAATTTTAATTAGTTCTGAGCTTATTACCTCTTTATAGATCTTCATAGTTCAACAATCTTTCCGTTTTTTCTTGGATGATTTTATATTTTAATTCAATTCTTTTGTTATGTATTTAAATTTTTAATTTTTGGTTTGGTGGGGTGCGTGTGGCTGATTGTATATTCCTTTAAATTTAGCCCATTTCGCTTTGATTTTAGCTGATTGCTAGGATGCCAATGAGTAAAACTCTAATCCCAAATAATAACCTTTTAGGCTCCCAAGATCTATCATTCTGCCATGGTCGTTTTAATTTCTCCTGTTATCCCAATTCTGCAGTAATAATCACCTGTTCCATGATTTCATTTTTTTTCAGTTCATTATTTGTTATTATCTACGACAAATGTTTAAAAAGCTTTTAGTGTCAAGTGCTGTGAAGATAGAGAGCATAAAATTTTCCTATTATTTTCTATTTTTGTGTATAGCGTTGAAATATGATTCAAAGTTTGAATTGGTCTTCCTTTATTTTGTTAATCTATTTGATTTACTTCCTTGATTTTAGCTAGCTTTCTTTACCGTTGCAAATAAATATCTCAACTGTGGGATGATTTGTTTCCAGATTTTCTGCTAAGTTTGTTATTTGTTTAGCCTATATATAGGAGCCTTCTCGTTGTTCTCAATTATCAAGCATAAGAAGAAATAAAGATAAACACAGTATTTCTTTCTCTTTTTTTCCGACTCTGTTTTGCTCTCTTTTTGGTTTCTTTGGTTACTGTTTCCAACAATTCTAGTATCAGAGCCTTGGTTCAAGTCCATTGGGCATTTTTTGGGCTAGTTTGGGTCTTTGGGAAATTAAGTGAAAAGTGAGGCTTGGGTTAATTGGGCATTGAGTGAAATTTTTTTCTTTTGGGCACTAAAGGGAAACACGAGAGGAGTGTAAGAGTTAGGGAAGAAATGGCAACAAATGCTATTTCATCATCTACACAGCCACTCATACCAATTTTCACGGGTGAAAAATATGAGTTTTGGAGTATTAAAATGAAAACTCTTTTCATGTCTCAAGACCTATGGGATCTAGTGGAATATGGCTTTTTAGATTTAGAAGATCCAAATGATGAGGAAGCAGAAAGATTGAAAGAAGCCAAAAGGAAAGACGCTAGAGCATTATTCTTCATTCAACAATCTGTCCATGAAACAATTTTTTCAAGAATTGCAGCAGCAACAACATCATCCCAGGCTTGGAAAATCTTAAAAAAGGAATTTCAAGGCTCCTCAAAGGTAATTACGGTAAAATTGCAAACTTACCGTCGTGAATTTGAGACTCTATCTATGAAAAGCAATGAATCTGTTCAAACTTATTTGTCTAGAGTTTCGTCTCTTGTTAATCAAATGAAATCATATGGTGAAGATATATCAGAAGAAATTATTGTTGCAAAAGTTTTACGAAGTCTTACTCCTAAGTTTGAACATGTCGTTGCTGCTATTGAAGAAGCCCATGATTTATCAGATTATTCTTTTGATGAACTAATGAGTTCTTTGCAAGCTCATGAAGAAAGATTGCTCAGGTTACATGAAAAGAATGAAGAAAAAGCCTTTCAGGTGAAGGGGGACTCCAGTCAAGAGGGGATGCTTGAAAGTTCTGCTAAACATGGTAATGATCAAGGAAGCTTTCGTGGAAGAGGCCGTGGAAGAGGTCGAGGCAGAGGTAGATTTAACAGTGAGAGGCAAAATAAGGCCATTCAATGTTACTACTGCAAAAAGCCAGGTCATATAGAGGCTTACTGCTGGCAAAAGCAGAGGGATGAAAGCAATCAAGCAAGCTTTGTAGAAAAATCAGATGAAGAAAGTAAGTTGTTCATGGCCCTTTTTTGTGAGAAAGAGCAATCTAACGATGTTTGGTTTTTGGATAGTGGCTGTTCCAATCATATGTGCGGAGAAAGATCTATGTTTAAGGAGCTTGATGAGTCCAATAAGACAGATGTGATGCTAGGAGATAACAAGAGGATTCAAGTTGAAGGTAGAGGTACCATCAGCATTAAAACCAATCAAGGTAATGCTAAGATTTTACAAGATGTGATGCTTGTTCCTGGTTTGTCTCATAATCTTCTTAGCATTGGGCAATTGATGATTAGTGGATACTCAATTTTATTTGATGATGGTTGTTGCACTATTAAAGATAAAAAATCTGGACAAATAATTGCAAGGGTTCCTATGGCTAAAAATAAAATGTTTCCTTTGGAGGTTTCAATGATTGAGAACTATGCTATGATTGCTAATGGTGATAATGAGACTAAATTATGGCATTTGAGGTATGGGCACTTGAATATTAATGGATTAAAGCTGCTGAATAAAAAACAAATGGTTTTGGGCTTACCAAAACTTGAAAATCTTGGCTTTTGTGAAGGTTGTGTTTATGGAAAACAAAGCAAAAAATCTTTTCCTGTAGGACAGGCTTGGAGAGCCTCTTCATGTCTTGAGTTAGTACATGCGGATTTGTGTGGGCCTATGAATGTTAAATCTCTTGGTGGTAGTCGATATTTTTTGTTGTTTACTGATGATTACAGTCGTCACAGCTGGGTTTATTTTTTGGAAAATAAATCTGAAGCTTTTGACAGTTTCAAGAAGTTCAAAGCACTTGTGGAAAGAAAAAGTGGACTTTTAATTAAGGCGCTGCGAACAGATAGAGGAGGTGAATTTGTCTCAACCGACTTTAATGATTTTTGTGAGGAAAGTGGAATTTGCAGGGAACTTACTGCACCATACACCCCAGAGCAGAACGGTATAGCTGAAAGGAAGAATCGAACTGTAGTAGAGATGGCTAGAAGCATGATGCAAGCAAAAAATCTTCCTACTCATTTTTGGGCAGAAGCTGTTGCAACGGCAGTTTATCTTCTCAATGTATCTCCTACAAAAGTTGTTTGCAATCAAACTCCATTTGAGGCATGGACACGTAGAAAACCAATGGTAAGCCACTTAAAAGTTTTTGGTTGTATAGCTTATGCCTTGGTTAAAACTTATTCTAGTAAATTTGATGAAAAATCTAAGAAACATATCTTTATTGGGTATTGTTCTCAATCCAAAGCATATAAGCTGTATAATCCTATCAATGGCAAGATTACCATCAGCAGGGATGTGGTTTTTAATGAAAAAGCAACCTGGACTTGGAATGAAGAAAATGGGCAGCAAATGGTGGAAGACAATACAGCACCATCGTTGGATATAGTACCTGCAATCTCTACCTCAAGCAGCAACCCATCTGCTCCTACAATTAATGAATCATCATCTTCAAGTTCATCAAGTGAAATCCCTCCAAGAGAATTTAGATCCCTACAGGAAATTTATGCCTCCTGTACATTTGCTTTGCTTGTTTCAGATCCTATAAACTTTGAAGAAGCTGCAAAAGAGAAAGAATGGCGTGAAGCTATGGAAGAAGAGCTGTTGGCTATTAAAAAAAATCAAACCTGGGATTTGATAGACTTGCCAGAAGGAAAGAATGTTATTGGGCTTAAATGGGTGTTCAGAACCAAATATCATGCAGATGGGAGTATTCAAAAACACAAGGCAAGGCTGGTTGTAAAGGGCTATTCTCAGCAGCAAGGTATCGATTTCTATGAAACCTTTTCTCCCGTTGCTCGTTTTGAAATGGTGAGAACTTTTCTAGCCTTAGCTGCTCAATTAAATTGGCCAGTGTCTCAATTTGATGTTAAATCTGCATTTTTGAATGGTGATTTGGAAGAGGAGGTTTATGTCTTACAGCCTGAAGGTTTTGTTGTTAATGGCAGTGAAAATAAAGTTTACAGGTTAAAAAAGGCGCTTTATGGCTTAAAACAAGCACCACGAGCATGGTACTTCAAAATTGATTCTTATTTTCAGGAGAACAATTTTAAGAGAAGTGAAAATGAGCCTACGCTTTATTTGAAGAAGGATGATAAAGGTGAATTTCTGGTGGTATGTCTTTATGTTGATGACATAATTTATATGGGTTCAAGTGAGTTTATTGTTTCTGAGTTTAAGGCTTGCATGATGAAGAATTTTGAAATGACAGATTTGGGTTTATTGCATTATTTTCTTGGTCTTGAAGTGAAGCAGAACATTGATGGGATATTTATTTCACAAAGAAAATATGCAATGGATCTTTTAAGGAAATTCAATATGGTAAACTGCAAAGTAGAAGCTACACCCGTAAATGTGAATGAAAAGTTGAGTTGGGATGATGGAGCTGAATCTGCAAATGCAACATATTTTAGGAGTCTTGTAGGAGGCTTGAATTATTTGTCCCATACGAGACCAGATATCGCTTTCTCTGTTGGAGTTGTGTCTAGATTTATGCATAACCCAAGCAAATTTCATCTTGGAGCAGCAAAGAGAATTTTAAGATATGTAGCAGGAACAACAGAGCTGGGAATTTGGTACACCAAAGTGTCAGATTTCAAACTAACAGGTTTTACTGATAGTGATCATGCAGGTTCAATTGATGATAGGAAAAGCACATCTGGTTTCCTATTCAATCTTGGATCAGGAGCTATTTCTTGGAGTTCAAAGAAGCAGGAGGTGGTAGCTTTATCAACATCAGAAGCCGAATATATTGCAGCAACAGCATCAGCTTCTCAAGCAATTTGGTTAAGGAGACTTCTTGCTGATTTTAATCACAAGCAAGCAGGAGCAACAGTGATTTTTTGTGATAGTACATCTGCTATTGCAATGACAAAGAATCAAGTATACCACTGTAGAACAAAACATATTGACGTCCGTTATCATTTCATTCGAAGCCTGGTTACAAATGGAGAAATTGCATTGAAGCCTTGCAATACAAAAGAACAAGTTGCTGATATATTAACAAAGGGACTTCCACTGGAAAAGCATGAGAATTTCAGAAAACGTATGGGAGTTGATAACTTTGAATCAAGGGGGAGTGTTGAAATATGATTCAAAGTTTGAATTGGTCTTCCTTTATTTTGTTAATCTATTTGATTTACTTCCTTGATTTTAGCTAGCTTTCTTTACCATTGCAAATAAATATCTCAACAGTGGGATGATTTGTTTCCAGATTTTCTGCTAAGTTTGTTATTTGTTTAGCCTATATATAGGAGCCTTCTCGTTGTTCTCAATTATCAAGCATAAGAAGAAATAAAGATAAACACAGTATTTCTTTCTCTTTTTTTCCGACTCTGTTTTGCTCTCTTTTTGGTTTCTTTGGTTACTGTTTCCAACATATAGTAGTAGAAGCTATTGGTCAATGCTTTTATAGGACTTGTGTGCCTGCAATTTATTAATACTTTCTAAAATGCATGACATTTTCCATCAAATGGATGCTTGATGCAGATGCTTGCAATATTTCAGTTGACTTGCATCTAGGTGTAGAATGGGATATGGTGATTTTTTATGGAGTTTTGCAAAGAAGGGTTTCACATTTGGGCTCACTATTTTAGATCGATATGCTAGTGTCGTTCATGTGCGAGGAACCTCTATGTCTCCTACATTTAATCCCAGGACCAGCACTTCTTGGGAATCATTTATTGGCAATACGTTGTTTCAGTGAAAACTCAGCAGAATTGGTTGCTTCAACAATGAGCCTTATTAACTTGATCATTTGTTCGACTGCAGATGATGTTGTTTTGGTAGAGAAGTTTTGCCTTGCCAAATACAATTTTTCACATGGCGATGTGATATATTTTTGGTAGGTTTTCCCTTGCTCTATCTTAAATATCATGTAAAGTCTAGCAAGCATTGTTTATTGTTCTTGCATTAGGATCTATGATTGTAAATTCATCCTTTTGGTAGGTTTTGAGCCACTCTTTTATGATCATTTATAAGTATCTTTTGCCAATAAGTTTGTCATTCTACACATGGAGACAACTTTTTTCACCCTATTCTTTTGTTCCTATCAACATTCTAATTCATAGGCATCTTACTTGGAAAACAAAACTAAGTTGTTGTTGTTTGTCTCTCTCTCTCTCTCTCTCTTAAATTTTGATAATTTAGAGAATCTTTCCCACTTAAACTTTGGATCTTGTTGGATTTTTCCCAAGAGTTGACCTAAACTGATCTATCAATTCTCAAGTTGCATTGATGCTTGGTGCATAAAGTATAAGATTAGCATTGAAATCCAATCTTTGTGTTGAAATTGAGATGCGTGATGAAGTTAAAAGTTGAGCTTTATTCTTCCATGGTCCTCTACGTGATCAATTAGGGCGTAGAAGGAACTATCTTTTAGGTATTCATGATGGTAAGGTTGGTTAAGAGTATTTCTATTTTCATTAAATGCCCCATTTTACACAACCTTTTCCAACTTAAGCTTGACTTTGGTTGTTGCATTATAACAAAACAGGATATGATGATATATGCTTGACTGACTTCCTTATTTTATGTCAACATTCTGAATTTGATTCAATTTGCGTATCTTGTATGTCTAATGAATCTTTGACTCTAAATTAGGCTCGTGTGTTAATTAATTCATTTATGAATCTAATACTCTTTTATATTTATAGCAATGTGTCATAAAGTTATATGTATTACTAATCCGTTTACACTAGGTAGGGGTGAGAAAAAAAATCGAAATTATGGTTAACCACAAAATCAATCCGAAATCGTATTGATTTTTATGGTTAACCGATCCGATTAATTCGATTACGATTTTTAATTTTTACATTTTTTAGTTAATGATTACGGTTTAAATTTTTAAGTACCAGTTAACCGTTAGTTCACGGTTAACCAGTTCATATATATATATATATATATATATATATATAATTTTTTCTATTTCTCTCCAAAATTTACATAAAATAATACCTTAAATTATATTTTTATTTTTATACCTTGATTTTTTATATTTTTCTATAAAATTTATATAATACTTTAAACTAAATTTATAATATGTCACTCTCTTTAATTATATATTAATATTTATATATAGTATCCGATTAACTTTTATATATGTTATTTTTTATCATATATTGGTGTTCATATTTTATTTAATTGCATTTAATTATATTTTCTTATATTTTTTAGAGTTTATGTTATAACATTTAATATTATCCAAAATTTTATTTGACTTATATTTAAAAATAGTAATTTTCAATAAATATTAAATATATTTTATAATATTAGCTATTAATTTATAAAATATAAATTTTGGCTAGTAAATTATGTTTGTTTCACAATTTTTATATTAAATTACTTTACACATTTGAAATTGAATTGAACTTTGTCTAATTTTTATATATAATTTTAAGTTATAAATTTTAATGGTTAACCGAAAAATATTGGTTAACCAAACCGAAAAATCGAAACTAATGGATTCGTTAACCGAATTTAACAGACTCGTTAATGGCTAGTGATTTTAAAAAATCGATATCAATGGACTAGTTAATTTTTTTGCTCATGGATTAGTTAATCGGTCAATGCTCACCCCTAACACTAGGCATTAAATGGAACTTGACCTTGGTGTAGCTTAATTTTGATGCAGATATTTTGCACTCATATCTCATATTACTTCAGTTGCATGCTTTTGTAGCTCCCCAAGTAATCCCAAGGAGAAGTTTATGAAAAGAATTATTGGCCTACTAGGTGACTGGATTGGAACTCATTCACATGATGTGGTCAAGGTTCTAGAAGGACATTTTTGGGTTGAGGGAGATAACTTGTTCTCCAGCATGTATTCAAATTCCTTCGGGCCGGTATGTATGTACATACGACACTATCATGGTGAATATTATGAAACTAGTTTCTAGCTTTTGTATATATTGAATGGCAGTATAATACTTTTTTTTCTTGGAATTGTCCTATTAAAATGGAGGCTTTATTGGTTGCAGATTCCTTTGGGGCTAATTAATGGAAAGGTTACTCACATTGTATAGCCACCTCCAAAAATAGGTAAAGCTGAGAGAACATTCCATGAGGGCAGACCTTCTTCCTCCTAATTAAATTTTCCTAAATTAAAAGTGACTACATATTCTACAAGAAAAACTATAATTAGTATTTGTGACTATGAGATACTTTTAAGAATGTGAGAGAGAAAAACAAATGTGTAGATTTGCATACAAAAATTATTTTTTTTAAATAAAAAACTGATCAAACTGACAGAATCGATCATATCATGATCCAAATGGCCACTTCACTTGATTTCTTTTGAGTATTAGCATTAGTGAATTTTTAACTTTACTAGGTCTAATTAGATTTCCATTTTTTTTTCAGTTGGGCCTGTATAGAAGCTCTGCTAATAAGCAGAGAAAATGCAAGAGAAAAAGATGAGAAATATTTTCTCTATATTCTCATAAAAAAATGTTACAACCATTACAAATTAAATAGGAGAAAGAAATAACTAGATTTCCTATACAACTCAGCAAAACTCTCATACAAAAAGAATGATTATACTAGACCTGAAATAACGGAAGAAAACGTAAAATAAGGGAACTAACAGAAAACTAAAAGGGAATGGTTATATACAGGAAATTTACAAAAGTTTTGGTACTTTATCATCCCCCCTTCAAGTTGGAGTAGGGAAGGGTAATCATGCCCAACTTGGATAGTAGAGAAAAGAAGGCTGCGGGAGGCAAAATTTTGGTGAATAAATCTACCACCTGCTATTGAGAAGAAAGATGTTGTGGATTGATGAAACCACATTTGTATTAATCTCGGACAAGGTGGCAATCAATGTCGAGGTGCTTGGTGCATTCATGAAAAATCGGATTAGTTGTTATATGGAGGGCAGCTTTATTGTCACACCAAAAAGGAATAGGAAGATGAAGAGGAACATGGAAATCTTGAAAAATATAAAAAATCCAAAGGAGCTCACAAACCGTGGAAACCATACTTCTATATTCAGCTTCAGCAGAGGATCTGCACACTATAGATTTTTTCTTGGTCTTCCAAGAAATGAGAGAAGTACCTAAGAAAATACAAAAATCTATGAGAGAGCATCTGGTGTCTGTGAAGGATGCCCAATCAGCATCAGAATATGCAGTCAACTACAACAAATTGTTAGCAGGGAAAAATAACCCTTTTTCTATAGAGCCCTTCAAATATATGAGCAAATGTATGGTAGACTCCTAATGTAGTTGGCAAGGTGCTTGGATGTATTGACTGAGTTGTTGAATGCCATGAGATATATCAGGTCTAGTGAAGTTTAAATAAAGCAACTGACCAATCAATCTTCTATAAGGTTCTGGATCATCTAAAAGGGAACCAGCATTCTTAGTTAACTTAACACCCAAAGGCAAAGGAGTACTACTAGCTTTAGAATTAGTGAGGCCAGCATTCCTCACAATATCCTATATATATTTTCGTTGATTAATGGTAGTCCCATGTTCAGACCGTGAGATTTCAATTCCTAGGAAAAATTTTGCATATCCCAAGTCTTTAATGGTAAACTTATCTTGTAAAAATTGCTTGACTGCCCTTATGTCACCTTCTAAAGGACCGATAATCAAGGCATCATCAACATAGACCAGTAAAGCCATATGAGAAGTACCTGAAGGCTTTATAAATAGGCAATGATCATGCTTGGACTATTGGAAGCTGAAACTTTATAGACTTGAGGTGAATTCTTGATTCCACTACCTTGAGGCTTGTTTTAAGCCATAAAGGGATCGCCTAAGTTTGCAAACTTGTCTATTAAAAGCTTTGTCATATCCTTCTGGTGGCACCATATACACTTTTTCATCAATGGATCTATGAAGGAACGCATTATTGATATTTAGTTGAAATAGCGGCCAGGAATTAGCTAAAGCAATAGCAAACATAATTCTTATTGTCACCGTCTTAGCCACTGATGATAATCTCTTTGTGAAATCAACTCCTTCAATTTGGTTGTTCCCTTTAGCTACCAATCGTATTTTGTGTCTTTCTATTGTACCATCTGGCTTCAGTTTTAGTTTATAGACCCACTTGGATCCTATGGTCTGCTTTCCTGGTGGGAGTGATGTGATTTTCCAAGTTTGGTTTTCTTCTAAAGCTTGCAATTCTTGCTGCATTGCTGTAACCCAGTTTGGGTCTAACTTGGCCTATTTATAAGATCTTGGTTCCTGAAAAGTTGATAATTATGCAACAAATGATATATGTTTGGGTGAAAAAGAAATGGTGCTAAGAGTAAAATGAGATTCAGGTGTCAAAAAGGAAGATAAAGATCCATAGAGGTGACTGGCACTACTAACACCATTTACGACCTTGCCCATTCTAACACTAGAGATAAAATAATTTAACCAAGTAGATTTGTGAGTGACTCGGTTACTTTTCCTCAAAGACTGGGACTGGGAAGAATCTAATTCAACCGATTCATGGGGAAGGTTGGGTTCTATTTGAACAAATTCATTTTCTAGCAAAATAGATGTGTCATTTCCAGTATCAGACTGAATGGGCATGTTTTCATCTGATGGAAAAGAAGGTGGGGCAGAAATAGCTGGTAAACAGGTGTTAAGTTGAGGCTCATTTTCTGTATTGAAGGATTTGTAAGGGAAAATTTGTTCATGAAATATGACATCTCTGGAAATTATGATGGTTTTATCATAAAGATTGTGAAGTTTGTAAGCTTTTTCCCAGAAACATATCCAATGAAAACACATTTAAAAGCTCTAGGTTTAAATTTGATTTTCTTTGGCATGGTATTTGTAGCATAGCATAGGCAACCAAACACCTTTAAATTAGCATAAGATGGTGGTTTATTGAACAACATTTCATATGGTGTTTTCCAATTAAGAACATGTGTGGGCAGTCGATTGATGATGCATGTGGCAGTTAGAATAGATTCTCCCCAGAATTTTTATGGTAATTTTGCTTGAAACATCAAAGCTCTAACTACTTATAACAAGTGCTTATGTTTTCTCTTAACCACCCAATTTTTGTTGAGGTGTAAACACAACTCCTTTGAAGAACAATGCCTATTTCAGTAAACAAATCTTGACAATTGCTTCCTAAAAATGTTGTCCTATTATCAGTCCTAATGATCTTAACGGTTGTATTGAATTAATTGGTGATCATTTTGCAGAATTTTCTTAAGATGCTAGCAACCTACGATTTATTCTGCATTAAATATATCCATGTTCCCCTGCTGTAATCCTCAACAATTGTCAGCATATAAGATCCCCCTATTATATTGTGATGATTATATGGTCCCCAAACATCTATATACAGTAACTCAAAAATACGACTAGTGTGAGTCTCACTTGAAGGAAAATAGAGTCTTTGCTATTTTCCTAAGGGACAAATATCACAAGTTTCATCAAAAAGCTGAACTTCATTAGAGATATATGGAATATGTTTCAAGAAATTAATGGAAGAATGGCCGAGTCTATTGTGCCAAACAAAATAGATAAAATTAATACTATAACCATCTGAGTCTATAGCTAACAATGAAAATTTAAGGAAAACTGTGTGTTTCTTAATAACATCTCTACTAAAAGAGTTTTTGTTAAGAACATATAGCCCTCTCACAACCTTTCCTACTGCCAATACCTCCCTAGTCTTCAGGTTTTGCAAAATAGAGTGTAAGGAATAAAACTCAAACTTGACATGGGTTGAACTGGTTAGTTTGTTAACAGATAATAGGTTAAATTTAAAGGAAGGTATATGCAAGGCTTTGGTCAAGGTAATTTTTCTGGTAAGTTGCACATCTCCAATATGATATATACAGCAGCCACAGTGTCATTGGGCATGTAGACTGGAGTGAATTTTCTCGGTTTGTTTGGGTTTATCATTAGGTTGGTTTTAAAACAAATATGATTTGATGCACCTGAGTCAACTATCCAAGATTCAAAATCAAATAAATAATGACAAGTCAAAGCAAAATCAAGTTTGTGTTTTAGAACAGTACCTACGAAATCATACAGGTGAGAAAAACTCGCCATGGGATCTGCTGGTCCTTTCCCTTTCATCAATTTCATGATCTTCTGCTTGATCATTTCTGAGAGATTCATCTCTGGTCTTGCTTTATCATTATTAGCTTCTACAGTATTTTCCACATATCTTTTGTGTTGCTCTCCATCTTTCTTTTTTTGCTCTAACAGATCTTATACCAATATAGATACCCATAAATCTGAAGCAGTTTTCCTTTGAGTGCCCTATCCTATCACAATGTTCACAATATAACAAGCTTTTATCCACATGTCCTTTCTTCTTATTAAACTTTCCTCCATTGTTTGTTCTTTTTCCAGTCTATACTCTTAATGCCATTAAATTGCTTTCAATTATTTCAGCTTGTCCCATTTGAACTTTCTTCTGTTTTTCAACACGTTGCAACATTGAATATGCCTTGTTAATACTTGGTAAGGGATCCATAACTAACAACTGGTTCCTCACATTAGAAATTGAACAAGCTGTATAGATGAGTTTTGCTTAAAGATTCTCTTTGAAACTCCACAAGTGCATTTACCACAAGTACATTATGGTGTTGGTATAATACAAAATAACTCATCCCATAGTTTCTTAAGTCTAGTATAGTATTTAGCGATGCCTATATTCCCTTGAGTTGCTGAGTTGATTTCCTATTGTAATTGGTAAATTAAAGGCCCATTAGATTCACCAAACCTTTCTTCCAAATCCAACCACAGTTGCCTAGCAAAGGTAGTATAGATAAAAAGCTTCAGCAATTTCTTTTGAAATTGAATTAAGAATTCAGAAAATAACCATACAATCTATCCTATTCCATCTCACATAATCTGGTGAGGTACCATCAGGTCTTTCAAAGGTTCCATCGATGAAACCAAGCTTATCCTTGGCTCCTAAAGCTAGTTTAATAGCTCTACTCTGTGAGAGAAATTTATTCCCATCCAAAGATGAGGTGACGAGAGCCATACCTGGGTTATCAAAGCTATGAAGAACAAATCGATCTTGGTTGCTCTGAGTTAATCGATTCCTATTTGTAGAGCCATCGGCTGTAACTCCACCAATCTTTGGGTCAGCCATAGTTCTTCAATCAGAGGTCTCTTGGATTACTGGATCCACAGGCTCTAATACCATGTACAGAAGCTCTACTAATAAGCAGAGAAAATGCAAGAGAAGAAGATGAGAAATATTTTCTCTATATTCTCATAAAAAAATGTTACAAGCATTACAATTTAAATAGGAGAAAGAAATAACTAAATTCCCTATACAGCTTAGCAAAACTCTCATACAAAAAGAATGATCCTACTAAACCTGAAATAAAGGAAGAAAACATAAAATAAGGGAACTAACAAAAAACTGAAAGGTAATGGTTATATACAGGGAATATACAAAAGTTTGGGTACTTTATCAAGGCCGACTGGTTCATTTCGAGGTTCAAAACCTTGGTCTCATTATCATTATTTAGAAAAATACTAATTATATTATTGTCACTATATATTGTGTCTTGTAATCAATAAATATATAAATTAGATATTGGCTTAAGAAAATAAATATGTAAATTATTATTGATTGATTTATTTATAATTATTATTATTTCCTAATATATTGATATATCCCTTATTGTTGTATGGACATGTTAAGTAAAATGTATTAATTTAATCATATTAATTGATTTTTTTATATATAATTACATAGTTGAAGAGAAAAGATTAAATTTGAAAGAGTAGTCAGAATTTTAATGTATTATATATTTAATTTAATTGCATATCATATATCAATATCTTAATCCAACTATTTTTTTTAATATGGACGGGTTATAGTGGGATTGGTTGGTGAATATTAAGCGAATTCTCATCCATATAAATAAACAAGAAATGAAATGGTGTATGAAATAAAATGGTGTATAATTTAAAGGAAACATTTAAAAAATATTTAATTCAGCGATACTGATTTTGTCCTAAGGTTGCAAAGTCTTGAATATAAATTTCAATCTAATAAATTTTATTTGGTCTTATCATAATTGTAAAATTTAGAATTTGAATCCTATTAAATTATTTATATAGAAAATTATTTAAGAAAATCATTAAAAGATAGGACAAAGGAGCGGTGCCATGAGGGGGCGGAACTTTCAAAATTAACTTTTCACAAATCCCACAGTATGTAATTTTCTCGATAAAATCAATTTTAGCCACAAAAAATTATTTATAGTATTTTTTAATGACTATTGTTATATTTTCTCTTAAAAATATTTGTATTAATTTGAAATTATATTGTTACCAACAAAATTTTTAAAACAACTCATTATAGTCCTCAAAGTTACAAGTATTTTCATTACTGCCTCTTAGATTAACTTGAATAACATTAATCTATATTATTATTTGATTTGAACATTTTCCATTAATATACTTATTCATATCAATTATATTTAGACAAGTCAACATCTACCCTGATCTAAAACTGATTGAAAAACATGATCTGGACTTCAAAAAGGGTTTATGATCCAACATGAAAAATTAAGGGTGGAATTAAGGTCGATTCGAAGACAATTTGAAGTGATAACCATGAAAAATACATTTTCAAAGGCCCAATCATGGTGGCCTAACGATGCCTGACAGGGCTCAGGCCCAATAACAAAAAGGTAAAACGTGAGCTGGAAGACAAAATAGGAAGGCTTGGCGTCCGATCAGATTGATGGGACAGCACGTCCTGTTAACCTACTGACACCAGCCAATGCCCATACTCTCCATCTGCTTCCTATCACATCGCCGCTCACCTACTCCAACTGCCGGTTATCATCTCCAAGGTACTCGAGTACCCCTCCAAATAACTCATATAAATAGCCTGATATACGATGGCTCCAGGTATTGAACATCTGAGACTCTCTCTCTTTTTAAGCACTCCTTTTAAAAAGCTCATAACTTAAGCTTTGGAGTTTGGAGTGCTAACGCCCGGGTCCGATCGAGCACTCCCTTTTGCAGGTCTCTCCACCCGATCAGATCCGCAATCGCCAGCTCTCCTTTTCATAGGTAAAGACAAAACTTGCTTTATCATTTGGTGTTTTCATTGAGAGCCATGGTAGATCTAAGATCGAGCGAGAATGCAGCTCCTGGAGACCATGATCTCACCAATCAGGGCAGATCCGATCCCTCAAGAAAAAGAGAGAGATCTCTCGGATCACTTATTAGGGGTAACCTTCCCCCGAATTCTGATGCCGCAGTCATGAGACAACTGAAAGATACCCCTATCACCATCAGGGACATGCGCGCTATTCTTAGTGACTTCACTAAAAGCATTATCTAAACTTTAAAAAAGGGAAAAATGCCCAGAACTTATGAAAGAAGTCATGAAATGGACTACATGGTCGAAGATTTTGGAAAAAAAAGAAATAAGGGGATTTTCATCAACGAGCCAAGAGCTCATGAGAGTAGGAGGATGATTGCCAGAACCCCAGGCGGGCATGACAAGGGAAAAGGCACAATGTCCTCAAATAGGAATTTCCCGTACACCCCCAGTAAATCTTCCACTTCATCCATTGGGGATGATTTTTCTTTTATGTGCACACCGAATCGTAGCCACACCAAGGGATGATGAAATAAATTTACCTCGGCTACCTTGAGCAGGGAAGACAAATGGTTCAAGCAGAAGCTCAAGCAGATTGGCTTGACAGGCTCCAAAAAAGGAGTGTATGAGGACAACACCTGTGGCAATATGGCCTCACCATTTTGTAGGTAAATCACGGAGTTAGAGCTACCTCCTAGATGGCAAGACATAGTAATGGACAGGTATACAGGTAAAAATGATCCTGCTACTCATCTTACTGAATATCTAACAAAAGTACAAATATACACCTACGACGAAAGGATTGCCTATAAGATATTCCCTACCACGTTGGGAGGAGATGCTCTCACATGGTTCCACGAGCTCCTGCAGGGCTCAATCACCTCTTTCTGACAATTAAAGGAGCTATTCACTACACGGTTCATTGTACAAACATGAGCGTCAAAGTCTGTGAGCGATTTGTACAACCTCTACCAGAGGACCGATGAAAGTCTTCGAGACTACATCGACATATTCCAAGCCACGATGTTGGAGGTGAGGAATGTAAGCGTGAAAATGGTATCCACCGCCTTAGCCAATGACACTATCGATAGGCCATTATTTGAATCAATCACAACAATGCCACCCATAAGCTTTTTCGATTTAATGGAAAGATCTAGGCATCACATTCAGCTGGATGATACCCTGAGGTCCATTCAAGGCCGAAAGAGCAACATTATAGACAGGTTACAACACCCAGACGGGCGATCATTCAATCAAGCTGCACCATCCGAACGAATTACAAGGAGCCTTGAGATAGCCTTCACTTCAAGAAATTTGAGAAAAAGAAAAGAGGAAGAACGATCAAGGTTTGATCGGGGAACTGCTCAACAGGCTCGAACTTTCACCCCACTCAACACCAATCTCGTGCAAGTGTTGATGTGGATCAAGGAGAATAATCAAAAGGTCAACTGGCTGAGAAAGATGGATGAAAAAAGCAGAATGACCAGGAACCATAATAAGTACTGCAAATTTCACAAGGATGTCGGCCATGCACCTGACGAATGTCACCAGTTGAAAGAAGAAATTGAGCGAAAATTTTGCAAAGAGGGTACCTCAAAAGGTTCATAGGTCCAGCCCGAGAGGCAAGCCCCTGCAGATAATCGAACTATAAAAAAGATGGTTCCGACGATGACGATGATGATGAGCAGAGAAAGCCAAAGAATACGGATCCACGTCGACCATATACCAGTGTTATCATTATGATCACTGGAGGATCTTTTTACGGAGAGTATCTCTGTAGAAAAAGAAAGGGTAAAGGTGTTCATTTCGCCCAAATATTCGAATGGCCAACCCCAATCACTATATCCAATGAGGATGCGCGAGATGTATTATTTCCTCATGAGGATACCTTTGTCATTAGAGCACGAATCAATAACTTTGACGTAAGGAGGATATTGGTGGATGATGGAAGTGCGGTAAATGTACTTACCCTCCGATCTTATAAAGCAATAAGTTTGCCGATCGGACAGCTTGAACCAAATGCCACGCCACTAATAGGACTTGGCAGCGCTACCGTTTCAGTGGTAGGATCGATCGAGCTTTTAGTTGAGCTCGACTAGAAGGCTTCAGTCCATACCTGCAAGGTAACTTTTATGGTTATTGATATGATTTTTGCCTATAATGCCATTTTTGGCAGGCCTTTACTTTGTCAAACTGGAGCTATTGCTAGCATTCGATACATGGTGATGAAGATCCCAACTAGGGGAGGGGTTGTTATCCTAAGGGGTAATCAAAAGGCATCCAAAGAAGCATATATCGCCACAATAAAGCATCAAAAAGAGGCCATGATGGTAGGACAATCCGTACAAGCCATGATGGTAGGACAATCCATACAGACAGAGAATAGACCCTACGAAAGAAATCAAGACAAAGACTCTTGCAAAAGGGAAAAGCATTCAGCTAAACATCTGGCTTGGGTGAGGAGGTCGAGAAGGCTTCCATTCAAGTTTTGACGGTTTAATGGGCATTCTTTGCCTGAATGACGAAAGACACCACCAAATTTGACCCTAATATAATCACCCACCAGCTTATTAAGGATCTGGCTTATATGCCGATCAAGTAGAAGTCATGCTCCCGATCGAATTATACCGACAGAATTTCCTCTGTGTCACCGTGGACCACTTCTCCAAATGGATTAAGGCAGAACCTCCAGCAAAAACTTTGTATGAAGGAACATTATTTACAGAGCGATAGGACGAGCCAGGCCTCCAATCAAATACTTTTGGAAGGCTTAGAGAAATGACTGAGTAAGACGAAAGGACAACCGAACTCCATAACTGGCAAAGCGTCTCATGGTCTTATAAGACCTTTCTAAGAATCGGCATCCATAAAGTGCCATTATGTCTTATCCATAGCTTCAAGGAAATAATGCCGGAAGAGTTCGGTATCTTGTCATTTCAATCTACCTCTTATTCCGAACGGGTGAGCATCTGAGATAGATGCCAACATTCAGATCTAATAAAAGAAGGAGAAAAAAATGCCTATATCATGGTCGCTGCTTACAAACAACGAGTCATTAAAAACTGCAACTCAAAAGGGCAAGAACCCTTAATATGATCACTCTGGTGCTCGAAAAAATGGATGTAGGCACGAAAAATGCCAAAAAGGGGAAGCTCATGCCAAACTAAGAAGGCCCCCTACACCCCAATTCCCATAGACTCAAGGCCCTTCAAGGGTTGGACATCTCCGGGTGCCAGAACGTTGTATTAAAGTACTAAATGTAATCATGTATAAATTAATATTCAATAAAGAAAGTATTCTCCATTTCTTCTCCATCTTTGAAAAAAAGGTACGTTTTCATTTATTTGTTATTAGGTTTGTTTTTTTTTTGTAAGTTGATTGTCTTTTTCCAGTTGACAAAAGTCCCGATTTATTTTCTAAATTCGATCGGTATAATCTGATTATGGTATTACAAGCATAGCTCCCTTGCTAGACTTGATGTTTGTCCCAAGCCAAAAATGCGAAAAGCTTCTCCATTTCGAATTCATCTGCTACGTTTGATATTGCTCCAAACCCAAAATGCAAGACATTTTCATTTAATCTCCACCAATTTATTCGTTAGGTTCGATGTCTATCCCGAACCAAAAATACAAAGGTCTGTAAGTAAATGCAAAATCGCCACTGATTGGCCAAAATATTACTCAGCGGATAATCTCCATAAAGCCACTGATTGGCCAAAATATCCCTCAGCGGATAATCTCCATAAAGCCACTGATTGGCCAAAATATCCCTTAGCGGATAATCTCCATAAAGTCACTGATTGGCCAAAATATTCCTCAATGGATAATCTCCATAAAGATACTGATTGGCCAAAATATCCCTCAACGGATAATCTCCATAAAGCCACTGATTGGCCAAAATATCTCCTAGCGGATAACCTTCGCAAAACTTTCGCATATTCCAAACGGATCCCCCACCGATGAGTACATGAAATGAGGGCTTCAGCGCCTAAATACCTCCTACCCAATCGGTGAG
The DNA here is from genome assembly GCA_037975025.1 of Excoecaria agallocha. Classification (NCBI taxonomy): domain Eukaryota; kingdom Viridiplantae; phylum Streptophyta; class Magnoliopsida; order Malpighiales; family Euphorbiaceae; genus Excoecaria; species Excoecaria agallocha. The sequence continues at coordinate 41,164,200 of CM075810.1, read as the reverse complement.
TGAACGATCCGTCATCAAATTGAAGACTTAATTTCGGTTGATGATACATTCCGATCAATGAATCAATATGGTACAACTTATCTGTTAGGCTTAACGTGGCCACAGATATAGTTGAAGTCCATTCATTTAGAATAAGTCCCTCCATTAGGCTCGATGTCCATGCCAAGTCCAAGATAATGAGAGACAGAAAAATAATTCATCGCGCATAATTCTCTGACTAATATCCGATCGGATAATTCTTCAATTAAGTTAAAGGCTGAAACATTGCCTGTTGTGCTTAAGGCGATATGTCCAAATCACAACACTTGCAATGCCAATTAGGCAGATTTAATCCGATCGGATTAAAAGATTGTCGATCTAAAATGGTCGTACATTATAATGCTTGAAAAACGCTTTAAAATTCAGGAAGTATTCTCCTTAGTCAATTATGCGCATTCCCCATGACTGATTTCATATGTTCTCCATGGTTTATAATGTTTAACTATTATCATGACAAAATTTTATCCAAAATAAGAATTGCAGTGCGAAGACGCAATTGAAAGGAGAATCGACTATCATATATGAAGAATTCTTACAAGTTACAAGGCGAAGGAGAAAACCATTACAAAAGATAAATTATTACAAACACCTATATTTCTATATCTGCAATAGCTTTCGCTTCTCCTGTGTGCCGATCGAAATCCGTACATTTCCCTCGATAGAAAGCAGATACGCCATAAAGGCGCAGAATCAACCCAGATCATCGGGTACGCCAAATGAGGACAGAATGTCATCACAGTGGTTAATGTTCATTTGGGGAGCACCTTAAGAACAAAGCAGACAATATTTGTGAAAGCCCAAATTGACTCCTCACCATCGGGTATGTGAAACGAGGATTTCAGTGCCCAAACACCTCATGCCCGAACGATCAAAGGCAAAAGTTTGGCAACGACACAAATTTTGAGGCTAATAGTGAGCAAAATCGGACGTGTCGACAGCCTTAATGGTGATATTTTCCCTCGTATTAATGCCAGTTTATACAGTAAGTGAAAAGTGCACAGAATTTAGTCAAGATCATAGTATAAAATTGAAGCATGCTGGAAGAGGTATGGTCTAAAAGGTTGTTATGACTTCCAATTATGTGGAAAAAACATATGATACATTATTTCTGAGGCTATGTCCACAGATGGCGAATGAGCATCTTACAGCTCCCACACCTATGCACCTCCTTCATCACCATGAAATGTGGGCAAACCATCGCATGAACCTCAGTAGGCATATCTTATTGCACGGGAATCTCAGCCACCTCCATTTTCATGAGTTTTGAAGGATGAGTCGCAGTCTCACAGCCTTTATAAGCCTCAAGAAAACTCCCCCTTGTAGATTTAACGCTACTTGGAGTCATCTCTGATGAAGGGAAAAAGTAAAAAGAGATGTTGCGAATAAGGTATTACTCGGGTAATCTTACAAAAAACTTCAAAATAACTGAAAATGGCAAAGTTTGTGGAAAAATGCATGACAGAGTTCTGTTAGGGATCACTGAAAAATGAGAAAAAGTTGCCCCAAAGTCATCTATTTATAGGCTCCGAGCTTCTAAGAATTCTCTAACCACATCTCTGTTGGATAATCCCCACGTGTCCTCAATCAGTTAACTGCACAACGAAGAGCGAAGCGTCGCCCTCGGTGCATGTGTAGGCATTAAATGCATAACGGCTATCCAAGAGGGATAGACATATCTCCTTAAGCGGGCACCTCCCAAAAATTTAAAAATCCCATCAAAAGGCTCAAAACGCCCGATCGAACCCGTTGGAGGGGGGACAAGTGATAACATTGGAAAATGCATTCTCAAAAGCCCAATCATGGTGGCCCAACGATGCCTGGCAGGGCCCAGGCCCAATAGCAAAAAGGTAAAGCGTGAGCTGGAAGACAAGACAGGAAGGCTTGACGTCCGATCGAATTGATGGGACAGCACGTCCTGTCAACCCATTAACACCAGCCAACGCCCATACTCTCTACCTGCTCCCTGTCACATCGCCGCTCACCTACTCCAACTGTCGGTTATCATCCCCAAGGTACTCGAGTACCCCTCCAAATAACTCCTATAAATAGCCTGCTACACGATGGCTCCAGGTATTGAACATCTGAGACTCTCTCTCTTTAAGCACTCTTTCTAAAAAGCTACTAACTTAAGTTTCGGAGTGTTAATGTCCGAATCCGACCGGGCACTCTCTTTTGCAGGTCTCTCTACCCAATCGAATTCGTAATCGCCAGCTCTCCTTTTCGTAGGTAAAGCCAAAACTTTTTTTATCATGAAGGATCCAAAACTGATGTTTTCGTAAATTATATTTCTAATGTTTTTTATAATTAATTGAACTTTTTTTTAAAAAAAAACCTACACTTTTACCTATATTATATCATTTTGTTAATATATAAAGAAATTATTTTGTTATAAATGCAATATTCTCTTTTTGCTTTTTAAAAACCTGAACTCATAAAATTTTGTGAAATTCGACGTTTTCGATATATATATATATATATATATATATATATATATATATATATATATATATATATATATATATATATATATATATATATATATATATATATATATATATATATATATATATATATATATATATATATATATATATATATATATATATATATAAACCAGTTAACCATATACATTTAAATTTATATTTAAATTTATTAATTATAATAATAAAAATTAAAGTTTAATTCATATCTAATTAAACTGATTAACCATTAAAATCGTTTGGAATTAAATAATGTAATATTACAATTTATAATATTGTCAAAGAAGTAAAGAATGTAACAAACATAAAATGCATAGTCTAGCTCCAAGATTCATGACCCTTCTTTTATTGGGTGAATAAAGTTGTCACTGCCTTGAACTCCTATATATTAAATAACTATACAAATACAATAATTTGTTAAACTCATGAGTCGATTTTATTGATCCGACCCACTAATAATTCGATTTGTTTTGATCCAATTTGATCCGTTTATTGGCTCTATGTCAATTCAGAACATATATAATATTTGAATTTTCTTGATTTTAAAACTAGGTGATGAGAACTCGAAAATGAACCAAAGAATCATCTCGAGGGGTATACATCAATCAATTACTTATTTAGATCTAGTGCATATTTTAGTTGTTCGATCAAATAAAGAAAAATAATTTACAATTAATTGTTATGTATATATATCAGCTTATTACTATCTCAATAGATATATAATAGAACAAATTAAAGAAAAGCATATCTAAATATATATGTCATACATAATAAGTAAAAATTTACAAGTCATAGTCATAGGCATTTAATAATGACGTAAAATGGTATAGTTTGATGACAAAAAAAGAATGATCGATTGGTTAGTATGATAAAACGAAATGGTCAAAGATTGAGAGTACATGCAGAGCGATTAATGTTGTAACTTGTAAGGATAAGTTGATTGGATCCTATGATTTCTCTTCTGTAAGAATCTCTGTAACGATCTCTTCATAGACAGACCATTGTTTGGGCTATAAATCGGATATGCCAACGTTGTTGGTGATGCTGGTTCCGACGATGAACTTGACCCTTTCGCCGTTCTTCTTCTCATTTTTTCTTCATCCTTTTCTCTGCTGGCCAACATTAAGATTGCTTTTGCCTGCAATTCATAACAAATTTTTATTATTACCAAATTAATTATTCGAATCTGCATTTTCAAAAATTTTTATATTGATTTGATTTATTAAAAAAAATGTCGAAATACCTGTAGTTCTGTAACATCAGATACACAGATGCTTCCATTGTAGATAATCGTCAGCGGTTGCTGCTTTTGTTGTTTGCTTGTATGTGATGGAGGCTGTGGTCGGAGATGGTGGTGGTCCGTATCGGAGAACGGAAAAAGATTGAGTTGAAGATTGCAGTTTCTCTTCATATTGAAAGAACAAAGGGTGATAATAGAATCGGATGTTGTGATGAAAAAGAAATATGATTTGCAGAAGATGGTGGAATGTAGGAGATGAATGTGGGGAAGTATATATACAATACGAACATGTGTTTAGCTGTGTAGTGGGGGCCACATAAACATTAGCTAATTGACAGCCAGTAAATGAGTAACACGTAATGCAAAGTACGAAAACTCATGTTAATTATTCACGTGGAAAATGATTTTTTTATTATTTTCTCACGGTGGGTGTTGGTTTTGCTCAAGAACCGCCACGTTTACATCTTCAAATTTTCCAACTGCTTTTCTATTTTCTTTATTTATCCACGTGTTAATTATTTAATAAGTTTGTCGACATGGGCACAATGGGCATTAGTCATTTTCAATGAGGCTTATTTGGTTTAGAATTATTTCTTGAACTGAAAATCGTGGTTTGGTTAATGAAATGTCGGCTCCCAACTTGTTTTGAACGGAACAAACCATTTGCTACAGAGATCTGGGTTCAATTCGTGCTTTCTACTTCACAATATTTTGTTACTTCAAATAAAAAAATAAAATAAAATTGTACACCAAAATAATATTTTAATTATTTTTCTATGGTTTGAAGTAAATGGCGGTGCATATAATATTATTCATCTCTTTTTGGTCCATTGATTGAATATAGTTGGCGGCCAGTGCAACCTAAAAATTTTCGACACAGAAGTTCACGAGTTTGGATACTCACTCAATACTGGATGTCAATAGTAGCTGGCACTCGGTAGCTTCGTGAAAGTTCTCTCTCTGTATATATTGATGACTGGTTTAGAACGTGAATCTTTCAGTTTCAGAAATCACCTGAAAATACAATATCGATCGAATTTTTTGATAAGGAAGACTCCAACTGTTAAATTAGTAATTCTGATAATGAAAAAAAAATAACTAAAAAAGACTTAGTTCATACATGATTTTTATCCTATTTATGGATGATTGACCTCTTTCTTCTTTAGGAGACTGTCATTAGAGTGTTAGAGTCCTACTCCCTGAGTATCTCTTAACCTCTTTGCTCTGGATAACCCTCATCTCCTCCTATTTTGGAGGAAAAGATAATGAGGCGAAGCTATCTTTTCCCGATATTGCAGGATCCTCTCAAATCCTAATTGAGCTGTGGACGAGCCTTATAGTGCTCGGTGCATCTGAGTTCTTGGTTACAAAAAATTTGACCGCTTTTCTTCAACTTACCTAGCTTATGTCCTAAATGGGCCGGACTACCAGCTAGTCCATGTTATCATAAGTCTCCCCCCCCCCTAAAGTCTGAGACATTTACGTCGTCTGATCCTTATGGCTTGTTTCATGAGATCGACCAATTGATGCCTTGGTTCCTGTTGATACATTTAAACAAGCAATCATTACTCCCCCTTTTTTTGTCACGTAACAACTGTTATTTATGACAAAGGTCGCTTTGGTTTTTGCACTTGACCATTATGACAAGACAATCTGTCTCTTAAGGGTGCTAATCTTTTTCCACATGTATGGCAAGTAAGGGCCTCGGTTGTATATATAAACTTCTTTCTTATTTCAGTTTCCATTTTTGGCTTCCCATTCTTCTTTATATCTGTTTCTCTTTCGCTTTTTCACTCTAGGGTAATTTCAAGGGAGACTCTTACACGTCGACATATTTAATTCTTCTTCGCAATCCTCTACTCAACCAGGTTTGTCTTACATTCCTATTTCTCTTTTGTTTTATTTTATTTTCCAATAAATGCTTTTGAGTCTTCTAGTGAGGGAGTGGGGGTAGGCGAGGGGTTTTCAGATGTTAGTGTCCCGAGCTCACCTAATAGAGATTATGTTTCTCCCGATGGATCTCCTCCTTTTGATATTGGTCAATCTATTGTTGCTCCTAAGCGAAAGAAAGAGCCTCAACGTCTACTAAAGGTGGGTAGCATATGCTCCATAGTGAGAGAAAATGACCTTCCTGTATTGTCCAGCAAATTGGGGGCCTCTGACCAATATGTCGTTAATGTACCTAGGTCCTCCTAGAAGGCGAACACCCGATTTATCAGTGGGCAAAAACTAGCGATGTACAAGGTGCACATAGAGGCCAGTGTTCATCTCCCCTTAACTCAATTCAAGGTGGAGGTTTTGAAATAATACGATATGATGATAGGGCAACTTTATTCCAAAGCTTGACACGTGTTGTTTGCCCTACAATTCTGAGCGGTGGAGCACGATATAAACTTGACTCTCAAAAATTTTCGAGCTACTCATGTGGTAGGTCTCCAAAATGGGGTCGAAGATCACAATTACATGCAGGCTCTATCAAGTTATGATGCCTTTATTGGGAACTCGAACTCTCCTAAGAAGTGAAAAAACCGTTTTTTCATTATGGAGAGCTTGCATAAAGACTTTCCTGTCCAAACTACCTGGGGTCGATTTTTCAATCGTAACAATAATGGTTTGTGGTTTTCTGATGAATAGATATTGATCTTTGCTGGGAAAAGAGAGCTTGCTCGGGAAAAGTGGGATCTCAGGAGATTGCTCTACCTTATAATTTTGAGCCTATCCAACGAAGGAAAAGAGGTAACTTTTTTTGTTCACTTATCAAGTGTTACTTATATCTTTTTTAATTGTTTCTTTTCTTATAGCTATAAAGAGGGGAGCCAAGTTGAGCTCGAATGATATCATGAGGGCCAAAAGGTAAAAATCTGCTAGCTTTGTTGCTAACATGTCTCTGGTTATGCTTGAGTTACAGCCTGTTCTCGCCATCGAATAGGTTTAGATGCCTACCATCATAGAGATAATAGACAACCAACCCTCAAAAGGGGTCTATGATCATCAAGTTAGAGGCTCTGGTACGAGTTTAACCCCTTCTAACGTGCCGAGATCTTTGGCCAAGGCAGAGGGTTTCGGTGAGAAAGATGTTTGAACTTTAATTGCTGAGCTTGTAACACCCTTAACACTTCCAACACTGTACCGACGTACCAAAGGCCGGAATTTTTTTTTCTTTTTTTCTTTTTCAACTTATTCCTTACATCTCATTAATATATACTTAATTATTTTAACAACAATTTATCGATGACCTATAACTGTCCAATCTACTATGCATTTAATAAAATTTTTGTAATATAACGACTGTACATAGTATTAGCCTCCTGAAACGCAGATAATTTCACACAGCCTCTCAGAGGCACAACAATCAATAATATCAAACATATCCATTCATTTCATCTCATACACATCCAACATATAGCTTTACTAATATAACTCTTGTTTAACATTTACATAACCAAAGGTAAAGTTTATATACATATATACATGCTAAATCAATGTAAACAAAACTCCTAAAAGAAGTATTGCAACTTGCATTCCTGCTCCTGATTTCCTGCACGCAGTAAAAACCTACGCGCTGAGCACTCAACATGCTCAGTGGTGACTAGTAATTGATACATTTTCTAACTTATCATCATTATTCTTAAATAATAATTTATCCAAATCTTCATAAAATCATTTAATTACTCATTAAAATATCAATTTAACCTTTTCTATAATATTATTCATTTTAATCGCATAATTACAAGTTTGCCATTAAAAAACTTATTTATGATCTCTAAACTAATAATTGAGGCGTTTTACATTCCTATACATTTATTTTGATATTTATATGCAAAATTACATTTTAATTCTCGTTGACTATAAAATTCACCTTTTAGACAATTTAACTATTATCTGATTATTTTATCTTTAATTAAGCAATTCTTACTTAGTTTACTTACTTTTTACACTTTCGAAAAAAATTACTATTTTACCTCTAAACTTTCTTTTTCTTTCATTTTAGTCCTTTTTCACTCTTTATTCTTACTTTTCATTGTCTTTTGACTTCTTTATAAATTTATTTTCATTATGCCCCTAGTACAGACCCGGTAAAAAATCTCAGACCGGATACACGGAATATGGACCCCATGGGTCCCACTAAAAGAGAAATAATTTTCAAGAAACCATTCTCATAACACTGCACTTTTCACTTTCACTTTACACTTAAGCTATGGAGATCAAAGATCCTACCCATAGCAAAGCAAGTTGCCATGACTTGTATCGCGGTAAAGGGTGTTTCTATGGCTAGCCAACTATATCCAGAACTAGTTTTTACTACTAGACTAATGTTAGTGTAAGCCCTAGCCCCAATGCATTGTAACGAAACACTTGAAATTAATAAAATGAGGCATTAGTTTTATCTTTTGTATTCCTGTGCATATCAATTGATAAAACTATCCAAGAATGTCGTTTCAGTTTAAGTTATCATGTGTGAGGCACATGGTTGTAAGACCTTGAAACAAATGAGACTTCATTCTAAATATCCCTAGTCAGTCATTGTTATGGGAATAACAATGAATTAAGACTAGTATGCTCTCTCTGATATTATGAGTTCTGTCTTACGGATCATTAGGACAAGAGTGTCAATCAGAGATCATAGATACATGTTAAAGAACATGGTATCTGGATACGATCCGCTCATGAGAACACTACATGGTACAAGTCATAAGTGTTTCTCATATGCAAGTTTTGTATCAGAGTTCTTAGACCTGAAATCTCTATGAAACTCTTTATGAATTACTGTGTACTTTGACATACACCTAACGTGCTCGTAACAGAGTGACAAGTACGGGTATGATTGGGTATGCATTAATTCATGTTAGAGAGCATGAGAGAAGTGAAGGGATTACCCCTCTCAATAAGAGAGAAAATATCATCGGCCACTTGATCAGTGAACTGAGAAGTGTATGGCCATACCGAGATGAAATAATGAGTAATTATTATTTATCTGAGAGTTCAGTGTCACTGGAATATCAAGAAAGGAATTAATATATATAAGGATGACTAGTTCCATGCCTTATATTAATTCTGATATTTATGGGTAAGGGACTATGCAAAATTGCATTAGGTCACTAAATGCCATATGCATTTTCATTTAATTTGGAATGCTATAATATCTTGCTAGAGAATATATATAGCCTTTGAATTAATTTATTAATTCATTGCCAACATTAAATGGACCTATAGGATCGCACACAAAGCATTGGGCTTAAAATATTTAAATTGTGTATTGGGAATTAATTTGGACTTTTATTTAAAGTCAAATTAATGCATAAAATGGGTAAACAGATTTTTGCCTAAAACAGCTAGCTGTTTTAGGCAAATCTGTAAAAACAGTATTTTTGCCTAAAACAGCTAGCTGTTGTAGGCAAAACTGTCAAGGTGCGATTTTGCCTAAAACAGCTAGCTGTTTTAGGCAAATCTGTTAAGCCACAATTTTACCTAAAACAGCTAGCTGTTTTAGGCAAATATGTGAAACGAGTTTTTTGCCTAAAACAGCTAGCTGTTTTAGGCAAATATGTTGGTCACGAGAGAAATTTGTTGGCATGTGCTAGGTTTAATTTCAATTGATTAATTATCTATGTATAATTAAGTTAATTGAGTATTAAATCCTAATTTATATTTAATCAAAATATAATACTTGAGAGGGAATTAAAGTAGCCAAAATTCAAACTAAAATACTAGTTGAATTCAGCAACTTATTTTACCTTAAATAAGTAAGTTTGTTTTGATTAAATGACTAATGCCATTTGAATTTAAATTCTAATGAAATTTAAATTAGGATATATCTCTTAATTAGGAAGTGATGGAGGCTGAAATTAACACTTAATTTTTGGCACTCACACTTGACCTAAATTGAGTGATATATATTAATGAATTAAATGAATAAAAGGTATGCCATTTTGCTATTTTTCTCTCTTGGCCGAAATACTCAAGGGGAAAGAAATCTTTCTTGTTCTCTTGTGTTCTCAGGCTGAAACAGTAACCTAAAGGAAGAACAAGATCAGATCTTGTGGCTTCAAATCATTCCCATTGCCGAGTACACAATCATAGAGCTAGCACTCTTGATTTTAAGCCATCTTTGCAAGTGTGTGTGTGAGAATAGAGGGAGTGGCGTAAAGGCTATTCCTTGGCATTGGTGGTGAAGATCTAAGGTGGACATATCCTTCTTGGTTGCTAATCATCATCAAATTAAGTTTTAAAGGCATCTAAAGTTGTAAGTTTAAAACCCTAAAATTGCATGTTTCGATTCTAGCTTTGGATATGTATGGTATGTATGATTAAAAATTTTTGTTTTCCGCTGTGCCATCATGAGTTTCATACCATGTCATATTCCATCAGTGGTATCAGAGCCTAAACATGCTTATTTTAGTGCTTTAGATGCATGAAAAAATTAATTAAAAATCGTCATTATGAAAACATGCAAATCTGAAATTTTCTGTTTTGAGTTTTTTGCATTGTTTTGGTGTAAAAACGATTTTAATTGATTAGATAGGTATTATAATTAATATGACATGTTAATATACTATCCTAAGATGTTATTAGGGCTGGTAATGGTCGGATTTAATTATTTATACCTGATAGTACATGTTAATTATGAAACTAGGTGCTTGTTGGCATGTAAATTGCTATTTTAACAACTAGTTTTCAAAATTAAATGTAAAAACGTTTTTGGGAAGTTTGTAAGTGATTTTTGAAGATTAAATATCAGGTCTGGACATGTTTTAAATTTGGTTTTAATTCTGGTCCATGACAATTTAATTGATTAATTTTAAAATCACTTAAAACTATATCTAGTTTGTGTTTGTTACATGTTTAATCAAGATTGTTTGTTTTGTTTTGATTAAAATGGTAAAAACACATTTAGATTAAAATGGTACAGAATATTAAATCAATGTTTATGGACTTATTTAGATTATTAAATGACTCATAAAATTGATTTAAATGTTTGTGCATTTTATGGCATTACATAAGCATTAAACAACTTGTTTTTGTTGTTTGTTTGTTTTTGCATGAATGCCGTGTACTATATATGTGTTCTTCATGATTTTATTTTTATTTCATGTTAGCACATATTATATGTATTTTTAATGTTTATGGGTTGTATGACATAAAATTAAAAATGGCATAATTGGAAATTATACTAGAGTTGATTTATAGCACAAATCTAACTAGTTAGTGTTTTGGGCTTTTAAGAGAACTTATTCAATAAGAGGATTTAGTCCATTTGGGCTTTGGCCCAGGCCCATCATGGGGTCTTCTCTTAAAGGTTCAAGTACACAATTTCCATTAATGGGCTTGGCTAAATTAATTAAAATTGGACTTTGTTTTATCCATGAATGCTATGTATATTTATTTGCTAATTTGGTGTGATGAATGGATATGCATGGTGCATTCATGGGCCCTGGGTTTTGTAATTAAATATGGCCTGCGAGCCATTATATTTTATTGTAAAAGTTTTTCATTTATTTCTTAGAATAGAATATATTTGAAGACTTTGTAAATCAAGACGAAGCCCATCGGAGTGGAGAAGCCGAACTCAAAGATTCTTATGTAATAGTATAGAATCTTAGTTGTAGGTTTTTGGGCCCATGTTTGTCACGCTTTACTTTATGCAATTATATATATATGTATGCTATGTATGGATGACAAAGCGTATGCCATGTAAGCCGTAATAAAATGAATCCCTAAAAATAGTAAGTCACAAAGTTGCCTTCCTAATTCGAAACATGTCAAGGCATCGATCATCGGTCACGTAGACTAGGAGTCCTAGATGCGCCCGATTATCTTTGTGAGGCATGGGTTGTGAATGTAGGTTGGACTTAACATGGAAAGGGATGCCCGGACCTAGGCAACTAATAAATGGGTTGTGCTATAACATCTTAAGGTGTTAGCTCATTTGATCCAAGAGTCATGTACGAGACATGATTGGAGTTTTCCTACCTAAGTAACTTAACTTGTTAGGTGTACAAGCTCAGCTTGACTAATAAGTTGTTGTGAAAAGTGGATCTTGGCCCACATTAAATCACTAACGCGAATTATTTAAAGGGATATTAATTCGGTTTGTGGGATCATAATTAAGACCTCATTTAATCTTGCTAAATTTTATTGTAGATTGAAAATGGCATCTTCAAACAACAATTTCTCATTGCGATCGGTCCTTGAAAAGGACAAATTGAATGGCACCAATTTCATAGACTGGTCTCGAAACTTAAGAATAGTTCTTAAGCAAGAGAAGAAGTCGTATGTTTTGGATGCACCCTTACCTGAGGAACCTGCTAGGAACGCTTCTGTGGTTCAAAAGGAATCTTTTGAGACCAAGAAAAGTGACTCTAATGATGTGACCTGTTTGATGCTAGCCACTATGGTGCCTGAATTACAAAAGCAATTTATGGACCAAGAGGCCTATGCGATCATGGTGCACCTCAAGGAGATGTTCCAAGAGCAAGCTCGTCACGAGAGGTTCGTGACAACAAAGGCTTTAATTTCTTGCAAGATGGCTGAGGGTACTCCTGTTAGTACCCATGTACTCAAGATGAAAGGGTATCTTGATACTCTTGAGAAGCTTGAGGTACTAGTGCCAAAGGAATTGGCCACTGACTTGATCTTAGGATCATTGCCTGCTGCTTATGATCCATTTGTGATGAATTATAACATGCATGCAATGAACAAGTCAGTCACTGAGCTTCATGGGATGCTTAAGAATGCTGAAGAAAACATTCGAAAGACCAATCCCGTACTAATGGTTCAAAAAGGAATTAAGAAGGGACTCGCTAAGGGAAAGGGAAAGGGAAAGGGAAAACCCAAGTCAGTTGGGAGTGCACCTCAGGCCCAATCCAAGCCCAAGGCGCCAAAACTCAAAGAGAGTGAGAGCACTTGCTTCCATTGCAACAAGATAGGGCATTGGAGGAAGAATTACGCTCTCTTTAAGGAAGAACAAAAGAAGAATGGAGCCAAGGCGTCCAGTTCTGGTATTTTTGTTGTTGAAATTAACCTTTCTATTTCTACCACTTGGGTATTGGATACCGATTGTGGTTCTCACATTTGTTCAAATGTACAGGGGTTAAGAAATAGGCGGTTACTTGGGAAGAATGAAATGGACCTCCGTGTGGGGAATGGAGCATGAGTTGTTGCCATGGAGATAGGCGACTATCACCTCACTTTACCTTCCGGACTTTGTATTATTTTGAATAATTGTTATTATGTGCCTGCTATGAGCAGAAACATTATTTCAGTTTCATGTTTGGATAATGATGAATTTGATTTTGTTATTAAAAATGGCAATGCTCATATTCGTCGCCAAGGCATTTCTTATAGCAATGCCATGTTGCAAAATGGCCTTTATATCCTTGATTTACAAAACAAAGAGTCCATATACAACATTAATACAAAGAGGGTTAAATCAAACGAATTGAACCCTACTTACTTCTGGCATTGTCGCTTAGGACATGCAAACGAAAAATGCATTTCAAGACTCCACAAAACTGGAGTGCTTGGGTCATTCGACTTAGAGTCTTATGATACATGCGAGCCATGTTTGCATGGAAAAATGACAAAGAGTCCTTTTAATAAAAAAGGCGAGAGGACTAATGGCTCATTGGAACTAATACATACCAATGTATGTGGACCTTTAAGTACACATGCTAGAGGTGGTTTTAGCTACTTCGTGACATTCACAGATGACTTCAGTAGATATGGCTATGTCTATCTAATGAAGTACAAGTATGAAACTTTTGAGAAATTCAAAGAGTTTAAGAAGGAAGTAGAAAACCAACTTGGCAAAAGTATAAAAGCCATTCGATCAAATCGAGGTGGCGAATACTTAAGCCAAGAGTTTGACAGTCATCTAAAGGAGTGTGGTATTATTTCACAGCTCACTCCTCCTGGAACACCTCAATGGAATGGTGTGTCCGAAAGGAGAAATCGAACTCTGTTGGACATGGTTCGATCTATGATGAGTCAAACTAATCTTCCTATCTCTTTTTGGGATTATGCATTAGAAACTGCTGCGTTTTTATTGAACCGTACTCCAACTAAAGCAGTTGAGAAGACACCATACGAGGTATGGACTGGGAAAGAACCCAATATGTCTTTTCTCAGGATTTGGGGCTGTGAAGCACATGTTAAGAAATTAACATCTGACAAACTAGAGTCCAAATCCACTGTCTGCTTGTTTGTGGATTATCCTAAAGAAACAAAGGGATACTACTTTTACTCACAAGCCGAGAACAAAGTATTTGTTGCTCGCAAGGCTGTTTTCTTGGAAAAGGAGTTCCTTCTCAAGAAAGACAGTGGGAGTAAAGTAGAACTTGGAGAAATTCAAGCACCACAAACTCCTATAGAGGATGGTTTGGAAATGGGATCAAGTTCACAACCAGTTGTGGAACAAGAACCCATTACACAAGAACCTAGAAGGTCCGGTAGGGTACGTCAGGAGATTGAGAGATATGGATTTCTAATCACTGACAGTGACACTATCGAGTTAGTAGATCGTGAGGATCCTACTACCTACTGAGAAGCTATTGAGAGCCCAGACTCGGAAAATTGGCTTGAAGCCATGAAATTCGAGATGCAATCAATGTACGATAACCAGGTTTGGACCTTGGTTGATCCACCGGAAGGTGCTAAGGTAATTGAATTCAAGTGGCTATTCAAACTCAAAGCTGATAAGACCTACAAAGGTAGACTAGTAGCAAAAGGTTTTCGACAAACTCATGGTGTAGACTATGACGAGACCTTTTCGCCTGTAGTCATGCTCAAATCCATTAGGATCTTGCTTGCCATAGCTGCATATCATGATTATGAGATATGGCAAATGGATGTCAAAACTGCTTTCCTTAACGGAAATTTACTTGAGGATGTGTATATGACACAGCCTGAAGGTTTTGTCAATCCCAAGCATCCTAAGAAGGTTTGCAAGCTTCAAAAATCCATTTTTGGATTAAAGCAAGCATCCCGAAGTTGGAATCTTCGTTTTGATGAGGCAGTCAAAGAATTTGACTTCATCAAGAATGAAGATGAGCCTTGTGTGTATAAGAAGGTTAGTGGGAGCATAGTAGTATTTCTAGTCCTATATGTGGACGACATCCTTCTCATTGGGAATGACATTCCAACATTGCAAAAAGTTATGCAACGGTTGGGAAAATGTTTCTCAATGAAAGACTTAGGTGAAGCCGAGACAATACTTGGTATTCGAATCTATAGAGATAGATCAAATCGGCTTTTGGGACTAAGTCAAGAAAAGTACATAGACAAAGTACTAAAGCGTTTTAGTATGGGAGACTCAAAGAAAGGGTACATACCTTTGGCTTTGGGAGTTCCTTTGACTAAAGAACAGTGCCCTAAAACCAAAGAGGAAAGGGACAACATGAGTAGAATCCCATATGCATCTGCTATTGGATCTATCATGTACGCTATGTTATGTACTAGATTGGATGTTGCTCATGCACTGAGTATAACCAGTAGGTTTCAGCAAGACCCTGGTGAGAAGCACTGGTCTACTGTAAAAGGGATTCTGAAGTACCTGCGAAGGA
Organism: Excoecaria agallocha; assembly: GCA_037975025.1. NCBI lineage: Eukaryota > Viridiplantae > Streptophyta > Magnoliopsida > Malpighiales > Euphorbiaceae > Excoecaria > Excoecaria agallocha. The sequence goes on along the minus strand of CM075810.1, from coordinate 41,148,880 downwards.
CTAAGGATCACTTCTTGGTGTATGGTGGTCAAGAAGAGCTCGTCATACAAGGTTATGCCGATGCTGCTTTTCAGACCAGCACTCGGGATTCTAGATCGCAATCTGGGTTTGTTTTTGTTTTGAACGGTGGTGCTGTCCGCTGGAGAAGCTCGAAGCAAGAAACCGTTGCCGACTCAACTACAGAATCTGAGTATATTGCAGCAAGTGAGGCTGCAAAAGAGGCTGTTTGGATTAAAAAGTTCATTACTAGATTAGGAGTGGTCCCAAGCATCCTAGATCCATTAGAAATTTTCTGTGACAACAACGGGGCCATAGCACAGGCCAAGGAGCCCCGGTCACACCAGAAATCCAAACACATACTCAGGAGGTACCACTTGATCAGAGAAATCTTTGATCGTGGGGACGTCAAGGTTAGCAAGATAGCAAGTGAAGACAATGTAGCAGATCCTTTGACGAAATAGTTACGTCCAAATCTGCACGAAGCTCATTTGAGAGCGTTCGGTCTTAGGGCTATGCCCAATTGGGACTAGTGCTAGTGGGAGATTGTTAGTGTAAGCCCTAGCCCCAATGCATTGTAACGAAACACTTGAAATTAATAAAATAAGGCATTAGTTTTATCTTTTGTATTCCTGTGCATATCAATTGATAAAACTATCCAAGAATGTCGTTTCGGTTTAAGTTATCATGTGTGAGGCACATGGTTGTAAGACCTTGAAACAAATGAGACTTCATTCTAAATATCCCTAGTCAGTCATTGTTATGGGAATAACAATGAATTAAGACTAGTATGCTCTCTCTGATATTATGAGTTCTGTCTTACGGATCATTAGGACAAGAGTGTCAATCAGAGATCATAGATACATGTTAAAGAACATGGTATCTGGATACGATCCGCTCATGAGAACACTACATGGTACAAGTCATAAGTGTTTCTCATATGCAAGTTTTGTATCGGAGTTCTTAGACCTGAAATCTCTATGAAAGTCTTTATGAATTACTGTGTACTTTGACATACACCTAACGTGCTCGTAACAGAGTGACAAGTACGGGTATGATTGGGTATGCATTAATTCATGTTAGAGAGCATGAGAGAAGTGAAGGGATTACCCCTCTCAATAAGAGAGAAAATATCATTGGCCACTTGATCAGTGAACTGAGAAGTGTATGGCCATACCGAGATGAAATAATGAGTAATCATTATTTATCTGAGAGTTCAGTGTCACTGGAATATCAAGAAAGGAATTAATATATATAAGGTTGACTAGTTTCATGCCTTATATTAATTTTGATATTTATGGGTAAGGGACTATGCAAAATTGCATTAGGTCACTAAATGCCATATGCATTTTTATTTAATTTGGAATGCTATAATATCTTGCTAGAGAATATATATAGCCTTTGAATTAATTTATTAATTCATTGCCAACATTAAATGGACCTATAGGATCGCACACAAAGCATTGGGCTTAAAATATTTAAATTGTGTATTGGAAATTAATTTGGACTTTTATTTAAAGTCAAATTAATGCATAAAATGGGTAAACAGATTTTTGCCTAAAACAGCTAGCTGTTTTAGGCGAATCTGTAAAAACAGTTTTTTTGCCTAAAACAGCTAGCTGTTTTAGGCAAATCTGTTAAGCCACGATTTTGCCTAAAACAGCTAGCTGTTTTAGGCAAATATGTGAAACGAGTTTTTTGCCTAAAACAGCTAGTTGTTTTAGGCAAATATGTTGGTCACGAGAGAAATTTGTTGGCATGTGCTAGGTTTAATTTCAATTGATTAATGATCTATGTATAATTAAGTTAATTGAGTATTAAATCCTAATTTGTATTTAATCAAAATATAATACTTGAGAGGGAATTAAAGTAGCCAAAATTCAAACTAAAATACTAGTTGAATTCAGCAACTTATTTTACCTTAAATAAGTAAGTTTGTTTTGATTAAATGACTAATGCCATTTGAATTTAAATTCTAATGGAATTTAAATTAGGATATATCTCTTAATTAGGAAGTGATGGAGGCTGAAATTAACACTTAATTTTCGGCACTCACACTTGACCTAAATTGAGTGATATATATTAATGAATTAAATGAATAAAAGGTATGCCATTTTGCTATTTTTCTCTCTTGGCCGAAATACTCAAGGGGAAAGAAATCTTTCTTGTTCTCTTATGTTCTTGGGCTGAAACAGTAACCTAAAGGAAGAACAAGATCAGATCTTGTGGCTTCAAATCATTCCCATTGCCGAGTACACAATCATAGAGTTAGCACTCTTGATTTTAAGCCATCTTTGCAAGTGTGTGAGTGAGAATAGAGGGAGTGGCGTAAAGGTTATTCCTTGGCATTGGTGGTGAAGATCTAAGGTGGACATATCCTTCTTTGTTGCTGATCATCATCAAAATCAAGTTTTAAAGGCATCTAAAGTTGTAAGTTTAAAATCCTAAAATTGCATGTTTCGATTCTAGCTTTGGATATGTATGGTATGTATGATTAAAAATTTTTGTTTTCCGCTGTGCCATCATTAGTTTCATACCATGTCATATTCCATCAACTAATTCTAAGGGCACAGTAATAATTACTTTATTAATATTTTTAATTTTTAAAAAATTTATCGGTTGAATTTTTATTCCTTTTTCATTGACTATAATTTAGATTCATATAAATTTACCTTTTTCAACATTTTTGTGCAATTATTCTCTAATAATTCAATTATTTTTATTACACATATTCACATTAAAATTTCAATAAAATTTTAATAATTTCAATAAATTCTAATAAAATTTATTTATGCATTATTTATTACTTATTATCATTTTTCACTAAAATAATCAATTATTTCACAATATTTCACAATATTCACTATAAACATACATGTTACATATTCTTTAAAATTCCAAAATAAATTTTAATTATTCAATAAAAATTCATAGACCCTATTTATCATTTCTACAATTAATTTAGGCTAACATATATTATTTTCATGTAAAAATCTCATCTTTTCCCTTACTAAGCAATTCGGCCATCAAATAATTCCTCATAGAATATTTTCTTTCTTCCTTTTTAGCTTTCAATTCATCTCTTTTATAGTTTAATTTCATTTACCCTAACAAAATTTCATCAATTAACAACTTTAAAAATTTTTACCCTAATTAAATAATTGAATTAAATTCATAAACTTTGAAAATGTAAAGATTAATTAGCCACTTACAATTTTCACTTGAATTAGGAAGCCTAAGCCTCCTTTCCCTTTGCCTTTGTTCTTTGAAAAAACCTTCATCTTCTTCACCACCCCTTTTTCTTTCTCTACTTAATTTCTCCATTTTTTTTGCCCAAATCAAACAATAAGAGCTATTTTGGTGATCTAGAGAGATGGAACTACAACTCTTAAGTTGGAATTAATGGAAGATTTTAAGTGATTATGAAACAAGAGAGAGAAAGGGAGAATGGAAGCTATGTTCGGCCAAGAGAGGGGAGGAGGGAGCTGAGCAAATTTCTGAAATTTTTTCCAGATTTTTGACTCTTATATACTCCTCTAATAGGATCAAAATTGGACTTTGTTCATGGACTTAGCCCAATTATTTCTTAAGGCCCATTTTAGGCCTTTTTTAAAGTCCAATCAATTTTCTCTCTCTTTCAGCCATTAAATCACTCCAAAAATAATTTTATCACTCTTATCACATCAAAAATAGCTAGTACGCTAATTTTTGACTCAATCGGAGTTCGTTATTAGTTCGATTCAAACTTATCGGTCCGATTTGATAACTATCGGTATCACCAAAAAATTCAATTCTCATTACTAAAATATTCTACATAAGAATTCATGTAGACATGCAAAATTTGACAATTTTTGGAGTTTGTTTACTATTTTTAACAATTTATGCAAAATCAAGTCAACTTCTCTATCAGGGAAATTGACTCGTTGTCTTTTTCATATTTTTGACTTTTTGAGGCCCATTTGACCTCAATTTTACTTCAAATTTCAACCCCGAACTTTCCATAACCAATACTTTCCGATGGTCTAATAAAATATTTTTGACTTTCGAGTGTCCTTTCGGGCCCGAAAAACACTATTTATCATTGAAAAGTACTGTTTACAGCTAATCCGGTGTTGAGGCCATTACAGAGCTCATCAATTTTTAATAAAAAAAAGGGAGCACTTTGTAACACCCTTATCCCTCCTTAAACTGTACCGACGTACCGAAGACCGAATTTTTTTTTTTATACCTAAAAACCTTATCGACATTTACTTAATCAAACCTACCTTTCGCCGCTGACTTATAACTGTCCAATTTACTATGCATTTAATAAAAATTTTGCAATATAACGACTGTACATAGTACTAGCCCCCTGAAAAGCAGACAAACCACACAACCTCTCAGAGGCACAACAATAAAAAATAACAACAGTATACATTCATTCCATCCATTTCATTTGTTCACAATCCAACACTCCTTAGTACAATAACTTTTGTTTACATTATATAACCATAAGTAAAACTTGTACTCATATATACATGCCAAAATTATACAACGAGAGCAATCTAAAAGAAATCCTACAATCTAAATTCTTGCTCCAGCTCCTGTTTACCTGCGCGCAGTAAAACTACACGCTGAGCACTCAATATGCTCAGTGGTGACTAACAATCGATACATTTCCTAATATTTCCATTTTTATTCTTAAGTATTAGCATATAAATATAAACATAATTATAAAATCAGTTATTATCACCTTTAAAATAATATTCTATAAGATTATTCAATTTAGTCACATAATTACAATTTTGCTATTATAGGATCAATGATAATCTTTTAACTGATAACTGAAGCAATCCACGTTTCTTTACACTTAATTTGTCAATTATAAGCAAAATTATATTTTAGTCCTTGTTGTCCATAAAATTCACTTTTTAAGTAATTTAACTATTATCTGACTGTTTTATCCTTAATTAATCAATTCTTACTTAATTTACTATCTTTTTACACTTTTTGGAAAAATTACCATTTTGCCCCTAAACTTTTTTTCTTTCATTATGGACCTTCTTCACTTTCTTTTCCTACTTTTTACTGTCTTTTCATTTCTTTCTCAATTTATTACCATTATGCCCCTAGTACAGATCCGGCAAAAAATCTCAGACCGGATACACGGAACATGAACCCCATGAGCCCCACTAAAAAGAGAAATGATTCCCAATGAACCATTCTCAGAACACTGTACTTTTCACTTTCACATTAACACTTAAGCTATGGAGATCAATGATCCTACCCATAGCAAAGCAAGTCGCCATGACCTGCACTGCGGTAAAGGGTGTTCCTATGGCTAGCCAACTATATCCAGAACTAGTTTTTACTGCCAGACTAATTCTAAGGGCACAGTAATAATTACTTTATTAATTCTTTTCAAGTCCGAAAAATTCAATAATTGACTTTTTATTACTTTTTGTTGACATTAATTTAATTTCATATAATTTAACCAATTTCACCATTTTTATGCAATTATTAATCAATAATTCAATTATTTCCAATATACATATTAACATTAAATTCAAAAAAAAATCACAATAATTTTAATGAATGCCAATAAAATTTATTTATGCATTATTTATTATTTATTATCATTTTCCATTAAAATAATCAATTAATTCACTATAAATCACAACTTTTACTATATACATACACTATAAATAATCTTAAAAATTCCCAAATTAATTTCAAATATTCTCTAAAAATTCATGGACATTAATTTTCATGTCTACTATTAATTTAAGCTAACAATTATTATTTTTATACAATTTCTCACTATATACCCTAGTGATTAAATTCGGCCAACCCAAATTCACCTTACTAAAAATTGTATTTCTTTCATTTTCATCTTCCATTCATCATTTCCCTCACTTAATTACAATTACCCTAACATATTTACATCAATTAACAACTTTAAACATTTTTGTCCTAATTACATAATTAAGAAAAATTCATAAACTTAGAAAATGTAAAGATTTATTAGTCACTTATAGTTTTCTCTTGAATTAGGGAGTCTAGGCTTCCTTTCCCTTGCCTTTGTTCTTGGAAAAACTCCCCTCTACTTGCTCACCTACATAGGGCAGCCCATTTAAGCTTATATTTCTTCATTTTCTTGTTCTCAAATGCAAAAACCAACCTCATAATCATAATCTACACCCAAAAATCTATGGAAAACCACTAAGAAATTAATTTAAAACATTAAAATTCTCAAGCTCCAACTTATCCCTTTTTCTTTCTTTCCTTGATTTCTTCACTTCCCTTGCCCAAATCAATCAAGTGAAGCTATTTTAGTATATTAGAGGGATGGAACTACAATTCCTAAGTTGGAATTTGGGAGAAATTTTGAGTAGATATGAAGCAAGAGAGAGAGAGAGAAGATGGAAGGGAATTCGGCCAAGGAGGGAGAGGAAGAAGAAGAGCTAAGTTCT
>CM075810.1:41020138-41142231 GCA_037975025.1 Excoecaria agallocha | reverse complement strand
AGACTAATTCTAAGGGCACAGTATAATTACTTTATTAATCTTTTTAATTTTTGAAAAATTCATCGATTGAATTTTTATTCCTTTTTCGTTAACTATAATTTAGATTCATATAAATTCACCTTTTTCAACTTTTTTCTGCAATTATTCTCTAATAATTCAATTATTTTTATTACACATATTCACATTAAAATTTCAATAAAATTTTAATAATTTCAATAAATTCTAATAAAATTTATTTATGCATTATTTATTACTTATTATCATTTTTCACTAAAATAATCAATTATTTCACAATATTGCACAATATTCACTATAACATACATGTTACATATTCTTTAAATTCCGAAATAAATTTTAATTATTCAATAAAAATTCATAGACACCATTTATCATTTCTACAATTAATTTAGGCTAAACATATATTATTTTCATGCAAAAATCTCATCTTTTTCCCTTACTTAGCAATTCGGCCATCACATAATTTCCTCATAAGAATATTTTCTTTCTTCCTTTTAGCTTTCAATTCATCTCTTCTATAGTTTAATTTCATTTACCCTAACAAAATTTCATCAATTAACAACTTTAAAAATTTTTACCCTAATTACATAATTGAATTAAATTCATAAACTTAGAAAATGTAAAGATTAATTAGCCACTTACAATTATCACTTGAATTAGGAAGCCTAAACCTCCTTTCCTTTGCCTTTGTTCTTGAAAAACCTTCCTCTTCTTTACCACCCCTTTTTCTTTCTTTACTTAATTTTCTCCACTTTCTTTGCCCAAATCAAATAATAAGAGCGTATTTGGTGATCTAGAGAGATGGAACTACAACTCTTAAGTTGGAAATAATGGAATATTTTGAGTGATTATGAAGTCACAGAGAGAGAAAGGGAGAATGAAAGCTATATTCGGCCAAGAGAGGGGAGGAGGGAGCTGAGGAAATTTCTGAAATTTTTTTCAGATTTTTGACTCTTATATACTCCTCTAATAGGCCCAAAATTGGGCTTTGTTCATGGGCTTAGCCCAATTATTTCTTAAGGCCCATTTTAAGCCTTTTTAAAGTCCAATCAAATTTCTCTCTCTTTCAGCCATCAAATCACTCCAAAAATAATTCTATCACTCTTATCACATCAAAAAATAGCTAGCACGCAAATTTTTGACTCAATCGAAGTTTGTTATTAGTCTGATTCAAACTTATCGGTCCGATTCGACAACTACCGGTGTCACCGAAAAATTCAATTCTCATTACTACAATATTCTAAATAAAAATTCATTGTAGACATGCAAATTTTGACAATTTTTGGAGTTTTTTTTACTATTTTTAACCATTTATGCAAAATCAAGTCAGCTTCCTTATCAGAAAAATTGACTCGCTGTCTTTTTCGTATTTTTGATTTTTTGAGGCCCCATTTGACCTCAATTTTACTTCAAATTTCAATCCCGAACTCCCTATAACCAATACTTTCCGATGGTCTAATAAAATATTTTGACTTTCGGTATCCTTTCAGGCCCGAAAAGTACTATTCATCATTGGAAAGTACTGTTTTACGGCTGATCCGGTGTTGAGGCCATTACAGAGCTCATTGATTTTAGTAGAAGCAAGGGAGTACTTACTCCAAGAAGAATGAGTATTTTACCATATTCGCACATATGATTTCTTGTATGCCAACGTAGGTAGCTCCTCTCTTAACTTGAATATCGAGAGCCTTTCTTCCATCATGAAAAGGCACCAAGTAGAGGTGAGTGGTTTCTGCTATTAGTTTGCTAAGTGATTGTTTGATTCTCCTAACTCCTTCTTGCTATAAGGCTTGATGATTATAGATGTTGTGATCGCTAAGATGAACACGTTGATTTCCAAATGGCATTGGGCTGACCCGACCTTTGCTAGTTTGCACTTTAAGTTAAATGACTCCAACCTTAAGGCTACTGCCAATCTGAAAAGAAGGCTAAGGAGATAGAGAAAAAGTTTACCGAGCTAGAGGCATCCCTTGCTCGGGAGAGAGAGTGCCTAAAAATTCAACATCGAACTAAAGAAGACCAAGTTGGAAAAGGTAAAGCTGGAGAAAAAAATGCTCAAAGCGAGAGGAGAAGGGAGTGGAGCATAATTTACTGATAAATGTTTTAGCTTTTAGTAATAAGCTATATTCCATTGTAGAGGAAAAATATTTGAACTTGATTTGTTCTGGCTAGATGATGTGTATCCAGATGAGAACTAATTGCATTAGAAATTCTCCTCTTTGAATAAAAAATTCTTGCTCTTTTTATTGAGCTTTATTTAGTTATCTTTATTATGTTCATTTTGTGAATTCCTAATTACTTTTTGCTCATTGGCATGTTTGCCTTTTTGTACTTAGCCATTTTCGAATGTTTGAGCTAATGTGTTTATTGAAGCTGTTAACGAGCTTTTATTTTTGGTGGTAATACCGATGAGGGTATTACTTAATATTGAGTAATTTTTTACTAAGTCTATTATTCTTAATGAATGCATGCTCCGATGGATGATTAACTGCCTTAGAGCTAAAAAAATGAGGATAACTGAATTGGCAGTAGTGCCGAGAACACTTTATCAAAACGTATGGTGATTATGTCGAATATAATATAAACAAGAGATGGCGATAAAGCCAAGCTAATGTTGCTAGCTATAACTTAAGCAAACTGAAATGTGTTTTTTTTATGAAATGAATAACTTTTATTAGATTTGTTATTCAATACATGCTCTATGGGCGGTGTTCGCCGATGAGCTTAAAAGTGTAATAAAACTACTCTGGAGATAATGCCAAAAATAACAAAATGAGCAGAATCTGAAGCGATGATAGTGCCAAACTATTTTAACAAAGACTATGATGATGAGATTAGCGGTAACATCGAGCTACTAGTAGTATATCTTGAGGCTTAAGCCATTCCATGAGTGTAGCCGGGCTTTATTAGAGAGATCCTTGAGTCCGTAAATGCCACCCTTGATAAATTCATAAATCATGTATGGTCCTTCCTATTTTGGGTTCATCTTGCCCACTCCTGCAATAGTGTAAGCTACCAACACTTTCTTTTAAGACCAATTGCCCTACTTGAAAAAACTTCAATTTTACCTTCAATCATGGTACGGTGTCATATACTATTTGTACGCTGCCAATTGGATTTGGGTAAGCTCTCTTTGTTCTTCTAGCTGATCTAGGTAGTGGAGAAGGCTAGCTTCATTTTCTTTATCATATTGGGAAGTTCATATGCTTGGAATTCCCATCTTGTAAGGAATGAATGCTTCCACTCCATAAGTCAGAGAGAACGGTATCACTCCTGTGGCTACTTGGGGTAAAGTTGGATACGCCATAGCACATTGTTGAGCTCATCAACCCAAAGTCCCTTGGCCTTATTTAGCCATTTTTAGCCCAAATAGGATAGTTTTGTTAGTTACTTCGTCATCCTATTGGATTGAGCTTGGTAAACTGATGTAAAAAATAACTGAATGTTTACCTCTGAGCAAAATGTCTTAAAAGCTTGACAGTTGAATTGCTTTCCATTGTTCAAGATGATAGAGTACAGTATCCCGAACCTAATGATCACATTTTTCTGCAAAAACTTGATTATGTTAGTAGGAGTGATAGTGGCAAAGGGCTCAGCTTTTACCCACTTGGTAAAGTGATCGATGGCTACTACCAAAAGCTTCTGTTGACCAGTTTCTTGGGGGAACGGCCTTAGTATATCGATCCCTCATTGGGCGAAAGGCCACGGGCTGTGAATTGGCTTCTCTAGGCTAACTTTTGGTGTGTGATGTTAGCAAATCTTTTGCACTTGTCATATTTTTGAACTAAAACCTTGGCATCAGCCTCTATCATAGGTCAATAATACATCTGCAAAAGTGCTTTTTTGTGAAATAGCCTGTGCCCCTTCATGAGCCCTGCAGATTCCTTCATGAATATTTCTCAAGATGTAGTCTCCCTCTTTTATACTTAGGCATAAGGTATAGGGATTTAAGAAAGATTGCCTATATAGCTTCTTGTCCAGTATAGTATCTAGGCTTCATCTTCGGACTATCTTTCGCATTTACACCTGATTCTCTGGTAGAATTCCTAAGGTTAGGTATTGATAAATGGGAAGGTGCCATCCATCCATTAGCTCATAGACTTAGATCTGATAATTTTCATAAGTTGGCTACAAAATCGTTACCCAGATGATGTCTATTTATTATACCATACTTTTGAGGGAAGCCTATTTTGCCAAGACATCTGCTTTTTTGGTTCTTTATTTGAAGTATCTGTCCTAAACGGACTAAGTACTTCCAACTCCTTCCAGTTTGGTTAGGAAAGGCTGATGTCAATTCTTTATACTGAACCATAGAGCCTTCTTTTGCCTTGGATTTTCCCATCAACTAACTGAGAATTACCTATGAAGTCAATAATTTTCCAGTTAGGTTTTTACCTTAATTCGCCACTTGCAGTTCGAAACATAAGGCCTTATACTCAGCTACATTATTGGATGTTGGAAAGGTTATATATGCCATCCCTCGGATGCAAAACTTTTCCCATACTTATTAGTATTACTACGACCCCTGCTCTTTTCAAACACATAGCTCCATTAACATGTAATTTCCATAAGTGCTTTGTTGGTTCAGGTGGTGGTGTATGTAACTCCATAACAAAATCTGCCAGAATTGATGCCTTCATTGTATGGCATAGCTCGTACCTCACATCTAACTCCCCCAGGTGGACTGCCTATTCAGTTAGTCTTCCCGAGGCCTCTGGCCTTTTTTAATACCTTTTGCAGGCTTAAATTGGTTCGCATCATGACAGTTTAAGCCTAGAAGTAGGGGTATAACTTTATAGCTGCAATGACTAGTGCAAAGGCTAATTGCTCCCAAAATGGGGTATTTTTAGCTTGGAACCTTGAAGGACTTTGCTGGTGTAATACATTGGGAATTGTTAAGTGCCATCTTCTCAAATTAAGATTGAACTTACTGCTCCTTTGAAAATAGCTAAGTACATATATATAGAGTTTCATCGACCTGTGGCCTGCTGAGCAAGGGTAGAGTTATGAAGAACTATTTTCAATGCTTCAAAGGCGTATTGACATTCTTTCATCCACTTAAAGATTTTCAAGCTCTTGAGTTCCTGGTAAAAAGGGTAAACACCATTTTGTTGAGCAAGATATAAATCTTCCCAAAGCTGTTATTATGCCAGTGGGCTTCTACACGTCTCGAATTATTTTCGAGGGGCTCCATGTCTAAACTTGCCTGGATTTTTTCTAGGTTGGGACTCTATCTCATGCTTTGATATCATAAAATCCAAAAATTTTCTGGACTATACTCCAAAGGTGCATTTTTTCTAGGTTCAGCTTGAGCTTGTTTTTTCTAAGAGTGAGGAAAGTCTCCCTGAGCTTGGAAGGCATATATGCTAATGTTTTTGCTCTTGACAATCATGCCACCCATATAGAAACTCTATATTCCTTCCTAGTTATTCAGAGAATAGTAGCTTCATCAATTTCTAGTAGGTTACCCCTGCATTTTTAAGCCTAGAGAGCATAACTCAATAGCAATACGCACCTCGGTGAGTGATAAAAGCAATCTTTTCTTCATCTGTTAGGTTTATTAGTATCTAATGATAGCCTGTGGATGCATTTAAGAATGCATATTCCTTGAAGATAACTATGGAAACCACTAGCAGATTTATATTTGGCAGAGAATAGCTATCATTTAGGCATACCTTATCCAGATTGGTAAAGTCTACACGCATTCGCCATTTTTCATTGGCTTTCTTTACAAGTACTACATTGGCCAACCAGTTTGGATATAATATTTCCCTGATGAAACTATTCTTTAATAAGGTAATCGTCTCTTCCTTTATGGCCAATTGGCATTTAGGAGCATGATTCCTCTTTCTTTGCTTCACTGGCTTGCATTTTGATTTTACGTTTAGAGAGTGAGTTATTAGTTTCAACGATACACCTTTAATATCTAATAGTTACCAGGCAAACATATCTACAAACTCAGTGAGTACCGATATAAGTGCTTCTTTATCCGAACCTATTTTATTGGCTGCCATCTGTATGCTTTTTCCAGAGAATAGTTTAACCCTCTGTAGCATCTCCCCTAGTTTAGCTTTTCGATCTCCGTTGTCTGAGGTCCCTATTGTTTCAAGTGATAGGGCTTCATTAGCCTCCTTTAACATTGTCATATACGTCTCCTGAGCTACGTTTTGGTTTCTCCTGAGCACTGCTACACCTTCCTTCATTAGGATATTGATTATCAAGTTCTATATAGACATATAAGCATCCACTATGGCTAGTAGAGGCTCGAAAAAAATTATATTATATGAGAGGAGAATGTTAATAACCATGAAATTTAATTGACATGTTGGGATTATCGTGTTATCCCTTAGCTAGATAGAAAGCTTTACCGAGCCTTCCACTTTGATAGGTTGGCCATAAATGCCGATGAGGGGCAATGGTAACATCTTTCAAGAGATTCTCTGATACTCCCAGCGCCCTATATGCCTACAGTGTAATTAGGTTAATTGTTTTTCCTTTATCTATCAATATTCATTGGACCAGGAAATCCTGGATGATTGCTTCTACGACCAATGTATCTGTGTGTGGTTACTGAATGTAAGATCCATCAACCGCTAAGAACTAGATAGTGTGTGAAGGAGTATGCATGCTAGACTTGACAACGAGCACTTCCTTGGCTTTCCTTTTCCTAGATTCATTATAGACCTTATAATGTCCTCCTTCTGCTATCACATAGATAAACCTCGTAGGGGTTTATTTACTCGAACTATCTCGACCTCATGGGTGACCTACTTCATGAATTATGATAGGGTACCCCTTTGGATCATATGCTCAATCTCCCTTTTGAGTTGCCTGTATTCCTTCATCTCGTGGTCTTTATCTCTATGTAAGGTGCAGTAAAGGCTTTAATCTCGGTTGAGGTCTTCACTCATCGTTCTAAGCCAACTTACCTATCTATTTTACTTTATTCAGGCCAGGATCTATGCTCTAGTGGTGTTGAAGGGTGTGAATTTATCTTTCTTCTTATCTCTTGAGTAAGGAGTGATGATTGTATAAGTCCCGTTGGATGATTTGCTTCCTTTGTACACTCTAGATTCATTTCGGTTGTTTTTCCTCTATCATATGTTGATCTCCCTGAATCCTCCTTTGTACTTATCTCTTTGTGTGCATTGTAATGTAGGCATCGAGATTTATCCATTCGAATTTATTTGTAAACTTAGGATATGAGCTCAGTGAAATCATTGGAAGGCTTCTTGCTCAAAGAGTCACTGAAATTCTGGCATCTCATATTTCTAATTAGTGCATTAAATGCCACTTCGAGGTTGAGGTTCTGTATATCCATTGCTATTACATTAAACCTTACCATATAAGCTTGCAAGGGTTCCCTCTTTTCCTGCAGGACTTGATTCAGATAGGATAACACCTTGGTTAGCTGGATTGTTGTCATAAATTTCTTAATAAACATGTCATTAAATTGCTCAAAATTTTTGATAGAGTGCTCATGAAGGTTACGAAACCAAATCTAGGCTGAGTCAGTAAATGTCTATGGGAATATTTTATATAGTACGACGTTATCTGTAGTTAACACCATCATGGTATAATGAAACTGATTCAAGTGAGCTCTAAGGTCAACATTGCCATTGTACTTCGATAGGTTGGGGAGGCAGATTTTTAGGAAATGAGTGGCTAGGATCTCTCTAGAGAGGGGCGATCAAAATCTGCCTTGGTATTGTAAGATATTTCAATTTTGGTATTTTTGTATAAGATCTTCGAGAAGTCTTTCAAATTGCTCGGTTTTAAGGATGACAGTTGATCTTGAAACTCGAGAAACCAAAAGGTTAGGGTGCCTGGGCGGCTATGGCTGATAGTGCGGGTAAAAGAGATTGTGCTACTTGTAAGGTAAGGCCGGAGAGATTATGGATGGCTACTGTAGGGGATGCCAAGTTTGGGTCATTGGATGGTGGAAGAAATTGTTATGTTTTCGGTTGAGTGGTTGGTTTGTTTGGCCAGTTTAATTTTCTGACAGGGTAGGGAATAAGTTGAGGTCTAGGAAAAGGTCCATATTCCATGCTCACCGCACCAAATGATGGTTGGTTCAGAATGTAGGTCCTTTAATCCTAGAAGTCACCTGAAAATACAAAATCGAATGAGTTTTTCGACAAGGAATATTCCAACGATTAAGTCAGTAATTTTGATAACAGAAGGAAATAACTCAAAAATGCTTGAGTTTATACCTGATTTTTATCCCATTTATAGGTGATTGACCTCTTTCTCTTTTAGGAGACTGTTGTTAGAGTGTTAGCGTCCTACTCCTTGAGTATCTCTTAACCTCTTTGCTCTGGGTAACCCTCAACTCCTCCTATTTTGGAGGAGAAGATAAGGGGGCGAAGCTATCTCTTTTCGATATTGCGGTATCCTCTCAGATCTCGATTAAGCCGTGGATGAGCTTTATAGTGCTCGGTGCGTCCAAGCTATTGGTTAGGAGAGATTTGACCGCTCTTCTTCAACTTACCTAGCTCGTGTCCTAAATGGATCGAACTAGTAGGTAGGCCATGTTATCATATATATATATATATATAATCTACTAGCAAGTTGGATTGAATGAGAATCATAAAAGCCAAAGATGAAAAAAATCTTATAATTTAATTTAAAAATAGCAATTTATATTTTAATTAATGTTTGGTTTGTTACAATATTATCCTTCCAATTTGTGAATTCAAATAATTTAACTCCTAAATTGACGAAACCGTTATATTAACTTTTTTCATCAATTAACTTATAGTGTGACACCAAAATTAATATGTGACAAGTCAATTAATGATATGTTAGACTCCACATGGTGTATAAATCAAGTAAATATTTTTTGGCTAAATGTGCAAAAAAAAACCTTTTAAAATATTTCAAAAAAAAAAATTACCCCATAAATGTTTGATTTGGTTCAATATTATCTCTTAATTTTACAAATTGGGGCAATTTTATTTTCAACTTGACGGAATCATTATGTTCACTTTTGTTGTTAACCGTCACACTTACATCACGTGAAATTTAACTTGTCATGAGCTGACTTGTCACGTCAAATTTAGCGTCATGTTATTAGTCAACTAATAGAAAAAAAATTAATATAACGATTCCATCAATTTAAATGTTAAATTATTTCAATTAAAGGGTTATATTATATCAAATTAAATTTTAAAGAGTAAATTGCTCTTTTTAGAATAATTTAGCGACTATTTTTTACTTTTAGCGAATTATAAACTACTAAAATTACTTTTGATATTCTTGAATCCAAATCTAATTATGGGTATCAATTGATCCTTGATACTCCCTCCGTCTCTTTTTAAAGGTTAATTTGCTATTTTTCATGGAATTAAAAAAATAATTAAAATAGCTCAATTTCATAAAAAAATTACAATTATTGACAAAAATACTCTTTTATATTTTCAAAAATTTAATTTAATTTTAGTTAAAAGTATATAGTGATAAGAAAGAGAAATATTTAATAAAATGTATAATAAATATGGGTATACATGTAAGTCTATTTCTTAAATTTCGAAAAAAAATATTTAAAGTATAACAGAATAAAATATAAAAAATAACTTTTTAAAATGAGATGGAGAAAGTATTATTCTCTCATGCTATAATTAACAATTATATATAGTTCCACGTTGCCAAGATTTTAATATATATAGCTAAATAAAGTTGGCATCAATAGTTTTGGCTTTCAAGTTTGGTTATAATTTTATATTTCTGATGTGGAACCGAAGCAAACATTAGACTAAAAGAGAAAATGTAAGAATTTTCACGCTTGTGCTTTATGAAAATTGTGATATGTTTGGGATATATTCAGATATCAATATAAATCAATGGCCTGCCCATTGTTTTGGATTTTTTTTCTGATACAATAGATTAGAAAATTAAATCAATTTGCTCATTTTTTGTGTGCGTGTTTTTCACGTGGGTGGGTGTATAGTTTGGGGCATGACTTGGTAAGATTTTAGACACGCAATATGTTGGTAGAGATTGTGGCTTCACATGGATGTTCCTGGTAATATACCGATGTTTAACCAATTCAGGAAATTATCTCTAATTTAAACGGTTCAAAATTAATTATTTTTTTATTTGACTATGGTTTAAATTTTAACATTTCTACTTTCAAAAATGTATTAAAAAAACATAAAACCGTCTAAATTTAAAATTTTTTGGTTTATATATATATATATATTGCACCATGTCATGTATATCATGTTTGTTATTTTAAACCAACAAATACTAATAATTAACATGGCCTACTTGGGCCGAGGGTGGGCTGGTCCTTCGGGATTCCACATCGGTTGTGGTGATGTTGGGTGTGTGAGTTATAAGCATATGGTAGTGGATTTGACAGTTAATAATTACCTGCTGAGCTATGCTGTTACAGTAAATCATATGGATTATAACTTAGAAGATTAAAAAAAAATAAAAAAATCTATTTGGCATGATCAAACTATTTCTGATTTCTTTGAATTTAAAAATTTTAGTTTGTTTTTTTCTTATAAAAAATGTTAGTTTGTTATTTATTCTACTCTCAGATATTCAAGCATGCGAGTGCACGCGCGTGTATATATATATATATATATATATATATATATATATATATATATATATATATATATATATATATATATATATATATAGTTTGCTATTTGTTCTATTCTCAAGCATGCAAGCACAACCGCAAGCGCGCGCGCGTGTGTGTGTGTATATATATATATATCCTAGAAATATTAGCAAGAAGTCAACGAGCAAAACAAATGAAGAGGACAATCCAACCTCAGCCAGTAGGCCCGAATGGCCAATACACCTAAAGTAGAGGGCTGATGAGTTAATTGCAAAAATCTCTAAATTAATGTTCTAATTATTAAAAGTTCAAAAAAAAATTCATAACAAAAAATATTTGAATTTTATAATTTTTGTATGAAAAATAATTTTGACTACAAAATACGTAAAGAGTTCAAGTAATGCAATTGAAATAATAAGAAATTGCTTTTATTGTTTTTCTTAAAAATTTTTCCTTGATTAAATAGCATATGTATTGGAATTTATTCAAAAGCAGGACCAAGATTATTTTTCAGAATATTGAGGATGATTTTACTAATATTGTTGCTTATAACATCCAGCTTGCGAAACATGCAAAGGAAGCTAGAAATTTGCAGATGGTTTGTGCTTCTTCGATAGCGGTTTGGGTTCCAATGATGGTTGGGTTGGAGCCTCCTCCTACAGAATGGGTGAAGATTAATTTTGATGGTATGGTGAAGTTGGAGACCGATTTGGCTAGTGTGGGGGACTTGATCAAGAATGAGTTTGTGTGGTTATTGAAGCCTTATCCAATAATTTGGGAAAGTGCTCGATTTTGCAAGTTGATGGTTGGGGTGGCTTGGATTGTCTTCAAAGTGCTTGGGGCTAGGGTTTAGACAGGTGTTCTTGGAATTTGACAACCAAGAGTTGGTGAATTTGCATAAGAAGAATGATCTGGAAGTGATCAAGATTTTTATTGCTAAAATGTTAATGCCTCTTTTGGAAAAGATTGGAGTGTCAGTGTTTGACATGTCTGTAGATAGGCCAATAGGTGTGGGGATTGGTTTCTCCCTTCCTCTGCTTTATGCGTGTTTACAAGTCTTGCCTCAGGATTTGAATGAGCTAATTCTTGCTAATTCTTCGAGTGTTTCTACTATTAGGCTTGTTCCTGGGTAGTGTTTTTTCCACTTTTTAAAATAGGACATAAAACAATGTAATTAATCCTAGTTGAGGAAATAAAAAATTATATTTATTATAAGTTTTAAATTTGTAAATTGGTAATAATTTATATATATTGATAATAGAATTAATTAAACTTGACTCTATAAATTCAAGTCAACCACGAAGGATATATAGTCTAAATCGTCAGAATCTGGTACACTTGTGGCTCTCTCTTGCCTCCAAAACCCTTTCCATCACCCTAACCTCCCTACCTTCTACCCCTACAATTTTCCACCCCTTTTGATAGTAAACAGCCCCATACCCATCACGAGATTCCTTTGTGAATCCCAAAAGGTGGTTGGATGATGGGTTCAGAGTTACTCCTTTTATTCAGGTTAAGCACTCAAAAAATGAACCTAAAGTCTACAGGCTATTTGTTAACAACCTTCCTTTAGGCTGGCTTACTTTTGGATTGAGAAAACTCTTTTCCTAGTTTAGCTTTGTAGAAAATGTATTTGTTCCAAAAAAGCTAAGTATAAAAGGAACCAAATTCAGATTTATCGGTCTAACTAAACCAAATAATATTGATCTAATAGTCAAAAGGGTAAACGAAGCTTGGATTGGTAACCATTAAATCCAAGTCAACATTGCTCAAATTGGTCTTAAGTCTTTGAGGAATAGAGGTGAGACAAACTTTAAACTGATAATGGTGAAACTTTTTAGCAACAGAGATATGAGATCATATGCCAATGTAACTGAATTCGACTTGGCTAGCAAGGATGGCAAGGTTAGTTCTATGTTAACTTTTTCTATGTGGCCAAAGAAGAGAAAAAAGAATGGCTAAATAGAAGCTTAGTTGGATGGCTTCATCATGCTCCAAATATCATTAACATTTACGACATTATGGTATCTCAAGGATATTTGGATTGTGTGTGCAAACCTATAGGGGGAACTTTATGCCTATCACTTTTCCTTCTTGCAAAATAAGGGATCTATGCTTAATAAAGGATTAGATTGGTTAAGAAAATGGTTCAAAATAGTTAAACTATAGCAGCCTAGTGATTTATTCAAAAAAAGATTCACTTGGATCAGGTGTGATGGTTTTCCTCTTCATGCATGAAACTCTATTTTCTTCTCCAGGATAGTTGCTCTTTATGCTAATTTCATTTTTTTTTGGATGATAACACAAAAAGTAAGAGAAGCCTGGATGTTGCCAGATTTTTTATTGCTACTTCCTAATAGGAAAGAATTCTACTCTCAATAGAACTCTCCTTAGTGTAGTCTTTTATGTATTATAAATCTCTTGTATTATTCTATTACTTCCTCTTCTGTAAGTATCTATATATACTTGTTACATTAAATAATATGACAAGAGTTGCATCTGCTTCATGGTATCAGAGCCTACTGTGGTTTAAAAACCTAATTTTTTTCGCCCATCATGTCTAGCCCTACTGCCTCTGTCTCCTCTTCCGGCACCATTACTTCGTCACCCATTAGTGCCACTGTCTCCAGCAATCCTCTCTTTGGTAATATCTCCCATCAGCTGTCGGTGAGATTAACCACTCAAAACTTCCTTCTTTGGTGCACTCAGATGTCCCTGGTATTGAAGGGATATCGATTATACTTTCATGTAACAGATGCACCACCTCAAACTCAATTACCTGATGGTCAAGATGATCCTGCATTCAGTATTTGGCAACAACAGGGTCATCAAATCCTTTCTTGGATCTTTGCATCTATTTCAGAATCTATTTTGCCTCAAATTATTGGGGCTGACACTGCTAAAGAAGCATGGGAAAAGCTTCATCATGCATACTCTGTTGGTTCACGACCACAGATTCACAATTATCGTCATCAATTATTGACCCTTAAGCGTGAGAATGATAATATCACCGCCTATATGCAAAAGGCCAAGGGTTTATATGATTAGTTAACAGCTTTACAAAGACCTATGGCAGACAGACTTTGTTGATTGTATCTTAGCTGGATTGGGGTTTGCATATCGCCCATTTGTTCGTGCCTTAGAAGTGAGGCTTGAACCAATTACCTTCGACAACTTGTATGGCTTGTTTTTGAATGAAGAAACACAGCTGGCTAGAGATCATGAGGTGGACTCCTTTGCACCTAGTGCACAGTTTGCTCATTGCCAGAATACTTCATGGAGGGGTCGTGGCCGTAGTAGAGGCCACCGCAAGCGCTCCTCCACTCATTCTTCCCAGAATTATTCTCAACCGACCTGATCTTTCTGTACTTTTTCTACTCTAGCTGCTCCTCTTGATACGACCTCTATTATCTATCACAATTGCAGGGGTTATGGTCATATTGCACGCCAATGTCCATCTCCCAAACTCACCAAAGATCAGTTTTCCCAACCTAAATCATCTTCCTAATTTACCACTACCTCTACCTCTTGTTCTCAACCATGGGTCATGGATACCGGTGCCACTCATCACCTGACCTCAAATATGGATAATCTTGCTATTCATTCGAGTACACTAGCCCTGAGGAAGTCACTTTAGGTAATGGTTCCACACTTCCTATACATTCTGTTGGTTCCTTTAACTGTTATATTAATGGTGAGCTTTTGTCTTTTAAGGATGTCTTATATGTTCCTTTCGCCTCACAGAATCTGGTTTCTATTCGCTCATTAACTTCTTCTAATAATATTTTTGTGGAATTTTTCTCTGATTATTTTTTGATTAAGGATTTAGCAACGAAGGAGGTTCTTCTCAGAGGCCGGAGTAAGAATGGCTTATATTACCTTCCAGCTTCGTCTTCTGTTCCTGTTCAAGTCAATATGGGTTCTCTGTCAACGTGGCATGCTCGCCTTAGCCATGCCTCCTCTCCAGTTGTTAAAAAATTCTTAGATAGCAATTTACTTTCTGTTTCCAATAAAACTACTTCTTTTTGCCATGCATGTGCTATAAGCAAGATACATCGCTTACCTTTTTCTCAGTCTAATTTTCATGCAAAACAACCGCTTGAATTAATTTGTTTAGATGTTTGGGGTCCATCCCGTATTTTATCTCATGATGGTTTCTCTTATTATGTTGTGTTCTATGATCATTTTAGCAAATATTCCTAGATTTATTTTCTCAAACGTAAGTCTGATGTATTGTCTACTTTTATTAAGTTTTGTTCTGTTGTTGAGAAATATTTTGGCTATCCTATTAAAGTTTTTCAATCCGATGGGGGAGGAGAGCTTCATGCTTTATCTTTCTATCTCGTTGACAATGGCATTGCCCACTGCACCTCTTGCCCATATATGCCTGAACAAAATGGGTGTGCCGAATGTAAACATCGCCATATTGTTGAGATTGGCCTTGCCTTGTTAACACATGCTAAGTTACCCATTAAATTTTAGACTTTTGCCTTTGATACTGCCACCTATATTATTAAGCGCCTCCCTACTGCTTCTCTCAACTTTGCCTTACCTTTTCATAAACTTTTTGGTGTTCAGCCTGATATTTCTCAATTACGGACATTTGGTTGTTTGTGCTACCCTTGGTTAGTTCCCTATATGTCTCATAAACTTTATCCTCGTTCTTTGCCTTGTGTATTCTTAGGCTTCAGTAAAATTCATAAAGGATTTAAGTGTTTTGATCTTGTGTCCAACAAACTTTATATCTCACACCATGTTCTTTTTAATGAGCAGGATTTTCCATTTGAGTGTCTCCTGTAACAAGGCACTAGTATCCCTCTGTTCCAGACTGCATCCTCTCCTTATTTCTTTTTTCCTCCAGCTTCCAACCCAAAACCCATGCCCGTGCAATCCTAGCCTCTTGAAGTTACGTGGTCGTGCCCCCTTCCAGTTCCAGCACCAGCGACCGTACACCAACAAACAGCCACGCACTCACCCGAGCATACTCACCCTCAAACAACCAAGCCCGCATACACTCTGTCCTCTTTGGACATGCGGCCGCGTGCCAACACTAGTCCACCCTTCACACCTGTTGCCCCTTTGGATAGTGACCCTTGCCCAACACCTGTTTCACCATCTACTGCTCAGCCCCCACCTTCACCTCTCTTAGAGGCACTTATAGCTCCCCCCAAGCAACATAAAATGGTCACTCGATTACAAACAGGTTCTTTAAAGCCTCAGGTATTAAACTACACTTTCACTACTTTCGATCCCACCACTTATACTCAGGCAGCCAAGCATGCTCACTGGCGTCAAGCCATGGTTGCCAAGTAAAATGCCTTAATAGCCAATGGCACTTGGGTACTGGTCTCTCCACCTTCTAATGCTAATCTAGTTGGATGCAAATGGATTTTCAAAACCAAAACTAATGCTAATGGTTCTGTTGAATGCTATAAAGCTCGTTTAGTTGCCAAAAGTTTTCATCAACGACTAGGTATTGACTTTAATGAAACTTTTAGTCCTGTGGTATGGCCTAGTACTATTCGGGTCATTTTATCCATGGCTATTTCTCTGCACTGAAATGTTCTTCAACTTGATGTCTCTAATGCATTTTTGCATGGTGACTTAAAGGAAGAGGTATATATGGCTCAACCTCATGGGTTTGTTGATGTTACTCGACCGGTCTTTGTCTGTAAACTTCACAAATCTCTCTATGGTCTGAAACAGACACCTCGTACATGGCATGAGAAGCTGACAAGCACTCTTCACTCATTTGGTTTTACTGGCTCCAAATCTGATTCTTCCTTATATTATTTTACTAAGGGCTCGACTCGATTGTATTGCCTTATTTATGTGGATGATTTGTTATTAACTGGGAATGATTCCTCATTGATGGAATGTCTTATTCACTTTTTTAAGCATACCTTCAGTATTCGGAATTTAGGGAATTTTTCTTACTTTCTTGGTCTTGAAGCTCTTTGGACCAACTTTGGTCTTTTGTTACACCAATCGAAGTATATTCATAGTATCTTGAAGAAGGCGCAAATGCATGATTGCAAGTCTATTTCCAGTCCTGTTAATCCATCGACTACTTTGCGATTACAGGATAGTAACCCCTTTCCAGATTTTGGTTCTTATCGTAGTATTGTTGGCAGTCTACAATACTTGACTTTTACTCGTCCTGACATTGCTTTTGTTGTGAATAAGATCTCCCAATTCATGCATGCTCTTACTTCCAATCATTGATCTGCTGTTGAACGCATCTTGCGATATCTGAAGGGTACTTCTATGCATGGTTTACAGTTTCATCATTCAACCATTGATCAATTATTCTTCTATTCTAATTCGAATTAGGGTGGTGATCCGGATGACAGGAAGTCCACCACTGGTTATGCTATATTTCTTGGTTCCAATCTGGTCTCTTGGAGTTCAAAAAAACAGCGCACTGTGTCTTGATCCTCTATAGAGGCAGAGTATCGAGCGATTGCCTCCACGATGTATGAAGCTAGTTGGCTTAGTATGCTTTTACGTGAGACTGGTTAATTTCTTTCTGCTCCTCCCGTGCTGTGGTGTGACAATTTGAGTGCTGTATATCTTACTGCTTATCCTATTTTTCACTCTAACAATAAACACTTATAGATTGATTTTCATTTTGTCTGGGATAAGGTTCGTTCCAAGTCCTTAGTTGTTCGGTATATTTCTACAGTTGATCAAGTGGCTGATGTTCTCACTAAAAGATTATCTCTTGCTCATTTTCTTTTGCTTGGTTCCAAGCTCAATGTTCGTCCCTCCGTTCAGCTTGTGGGAGGGTGATAGGGAAGAGTTCTACTCTCAGTAGAACTCTCCTTAGTGTAGTCTTTTATGTATTATAAATCTCTTGTATTATTCTATTACTTCCTCTTCTGTAAGTATCTATATATACTTGTTACATTAAATAATATGACAAGAGTTGCATCTGCTTCACTTCCCGTTCTACTGTGATTAACAAAATCCTAAAGGTCAGAATTGATGGTGTTGTTTACCCTTTTAAAATTGTTAAGGAACCATCATCCTTCTGTCCATATTTACTTAGGAAGTGTTCTCCTAAACTATCGGTTGCACCTGGCTTCTCAGATCGTCAGCAATCAGAAGATGATTTTGGGGAAGGAACTTTCTCTTTAGGAAAATCCATATCCTCCTTGAGAAGTGTAGATAATTATTCCTTCGTGATGCCTAATTTTCAAGACAACAACCATGTATCGGGAACCCAACCTGATGATGTAGATAGTCCTCTTATCTTTGAAACAAATAAATAGAGTTGAGGAGGAGCTAAACTCTATTTTGCAACAGCTAGTTACACTTAAGGCTGAGAATGTTATTGGGCTCAACTCATCGGATCAGCCTAAAGCCCCTCTGCCAAATTATTGTTTACTTAATGGAATGGACTTAATCCCCTTTATTGACAAAATTTCTCCACTTGAAGATAATTGTAGGCCCAACTTAAATGGGCTGGTAGTTCAAATAAGTACTAATGAGAAGAATAAAGATGATGGTGTTTACGAAAGAAGATCAGGTCCAAACAGGTTCGCTCTTTGTTTTGGACTCTATCAAACTCTCTTATCAGTTTCCTAACTCAAGTAAAAAAAGAGAAAACAACTCAAAAAAATAGTTAAGTTACCTCTCTTAACTAATGCTACTTCGGAAGATAAAAGTGGTCTCGATGAAGTTATCGATGCCTCAATCTCGGATGGCTGTATAATAAATGTTAACAATAGAATTACATTTGAAGCTGAAGCTGACTCAACCTCACCCTCAATGGAAGCTCTTGAAGAATTGGAGGTGGCAGATATGTTAGGTGTAACTTTACCTGAAAATAGAAAGGCCTTGCTTGAGTCGCTAATTAGATCGGAGGTAAACAACAGGCAGAATTTGGAGCAACTAAAGTAAAGCCAAATCGAGATGCATAGGTGGATTATTGGGTTCTCTTTTGCTCTTAATTTTCTATGATTTTCTTATCTTGGAATATCCGAGGATTGAATTCAGCTGTAAAGTGGAGACTAGTTTCTTCTTATATTAAAAAGAGAAATATAGATATAGTTCTTCTGCAGGATACAAAAATGCATGATATTGAGTTTAATCACGTCAGATCACTATGGTACAACAGGGATTTTGATTGGGTTTCTCAAATTGCTATTAGATGCAGCGGTGGAATACTGGTGTCTTGGTGCTCTGCTTCTTTCCATAAAATCTTCGTTAATTCTAGATAGGGACGGATCGCGATTAAAGGATATTGATGGATTTTAACCTGCAGTGTTGGATTATTATGGTTTATGTGCCCATTGAGGAGCAGAAATAGAAGTCTCTATGGTCTGACTTGGAAAAGGCTCTAGATAGTGATACTCCATCTCTATTGGTGGGCGATTTCAATGCTGCCCCCAATTCTGAAGATGGAATAATAGGGAAATTGGGCAAAAAAGATAAATTTTCCAGGAATTCATTTTTAGAACTGGGCTTATTGATTTACCTTTTATGGGGAAGAAATTCACTTAAGGAAACTCTATAAGCTGCAGCAGAATCGATCATTTTCTGGTCAACAAGAAATGGATAATGCAATTAAATGAGACATCTCAATATGTCCTTCTAAAAAGCATCTCTGATCACACTCCTTTGTTACTAACTTGCTCAAATGTTAACTGGGGTCCTAAACCTTTTAGATTTATCAATGCCTGGTTACAAGATGCTAAATTTTTGAATAAGGTACGTTCCCGGTGGATTGATCTCAGCTCTTCTCATAATAAAAATGGATACCCCAAGCTCAAATTACTCAAGCACTCTTTCGTTGAATGGAATAACTCTTATTTTGGAGATATTGATCTTGCTATATCTAGTGTTGAGAAAGTTATTAATAATCCTGACTGGGACCTAAAATGTAAAGATGTTCATAAAGTCATCAGGAAATTTTTTTTTCTCTTAAAAAAACTCTCTTGTCAGTTTGCATTGGGGAAAATTGAAAGCTAGAGAACCGTTATGGAGACAGAAGTATAGGGTGAAATGGCAAAGAAAGGGAGACCAAAACACAAGATTTTTCCATCTTTACACCTCTATCAGAGCCTGCAAAAATTGGATTATCAGATTGGAGAATGAGAATGGAATTGTGTTGAATCCAGAAGACATAAAGAAAGAAGTTTTCAATTTCTACCAAGGGCTATATAGAGAAGATTCCCTTATCAGACCATCTTTCCCTGCTGATTTCTTTAAGAAACTCTCAGATTTGAGAACCAATTGTCTAGAATAACCTATCTCTTTTGAAAAAGTTAAAGCCACAGTCTGGAGTTATGATGGTTCCAAAGCCTCCGAACCTAACGAATTTAATTTTGCTTTTATTAAAGCGGTTTGGGAGATTATCGGATTGGACATTTTTGCTATGGTGTAAAACTTTTTTGTTAAGGCATACTTCCTAATGGCGTTTCCTCCTCTTTCATTGCACTCATTCCCAAAGTTGCAGTTGTAGTGAATCTTAAGGACTTTTGGCCAATTAGTCTGGTGGGCTGTTTGTATAAAATTATTGCCAAGCTCCTTGCGAATAGACTTAAAAAAGTTATAGGTGAGGTGATCTTTGAAGAACAATATGCCTTTATTAAAGGTAGATAAATATTAGATGGAGTGCTAATGGCTAATGAAATTATACACCCCTTGAGGAACCTTAATAGAATAGGAATTTTATTTAAGGTGGATTTCCATAAGGCTTTTGACTCGGTGAACTAGAATTACCTAGAGTTAGTTATAAAACTCATGAGCTTTGGAGATAGATAGAGATCTTGGATTAAAGTATGTGTTCGATCAGCAAAAGTTTCAGTTTTGGTCAATGGATCCTCTACCCTAGAAATCCATTTGTCTCGAGGAATGAGGTAAAGGGACCCTCTTTCGTCTTTTCTCTTTCTCATTACTGCTGAATGTTTATTTGTTCTCATTAAAAAGGAAGTTGAGGTTAATCTCTTTAAAGGAATTAATTTCCTCCCCAAAGATTCGGTTGAGCTAAACATTACCCACATTCAATAAGCGAATGATACGGTTGTCTTCTTAGATCCGAGTATAGATAATATTAGGCAAATGAAAAGGATTTTTAAAGTTTTTACATTAATATCTGGCCTTTCAGTCAATTTTCATAAGAGCTCCCTAATAGGCATTAATATGGACGATGGATGGCTAAAAAAGTGTGCTGAAATGGTGAGATGCAAAACTCAAAAGATTCTGTGTTCTTATTTTGGTCTTCTCCTAGGGGTAAATCCAAGGAAAAAATATATTTAGAAGCCTGTAGTGCAAAGTTTCCAACACAAGTTGGCTAGTTGGAAAGGGAAACACCTCTCCTTAGCTAGCCATATGACTCTTATCAAATCAACGTTGATGAGTTTACCCATCTACTTCATATCATTATTTAAGATGCTAGTCTGTATTATTAAAACTTTGAACTCTATTATGAGGAAAAGTTTTTAGAATGGTTGTGACAGTAAGAGGGCTTTTTGTAGAGTTAGATGGAACACCATAGTGTAACTAAAAGAGCTTGGAGGTCTGGGCATGGGATTTATCGCTCACAGGAAGCGTAATCTTTTATTTAAATGGTTCTAAAAACTTTATCCTGATAGTAACTCAATCTGGCGAGAACTGATCTTCAAAAAATATAAGATCAAGAAATGCTTGATCTCTACGGTTATCTTTAATTCAAAGGCCTATTTGATCTGGAAGGATATTGACTCGGTTAGATCATTCCTTTCCTTTGATAAATGCCTGACAATTGATGTGGGTAATGTTTCCTTCTGTCTTTTTTGGCATGACAGATGGATTATTGATATTCCCTTGAACGAGAAATTCCTTCATTTTTTCAAGATCTCTCTGCTGGGGGCTGCTTTCGTAAAGGATAGTGGCTACTGGTCTCGAAGGATTGGCATTGGAGTTTTAGATGGAGATGCAGTCTTTTGGTATGGGAGTCAGACCTTCTAAAAAAACTAATGGTAATCTTGAATGCTTTTTCCCTCTCTACAAGTCTACCTAATAGAAATATCTGTTTGCATGACTCGCAAGGAACTTTCTTAGTTAGATCTGTAAGCTTTCTTCTTTTCAAAACCTCTTATTGCCCATCAGTTTTTAATCAATTCTCTTGGATTCTGTGGAAGAATCTAGCTCTATCAAATGTGGAACTCTTTTTCTGGATGTGATTATTGGGTAAAATTTGCACAAAGGCCTTCCTTTTGGAGAGGGGTATATTATCATCTCAGGAGATTTTATGTCTTCTATGCAAGAAATTTTTAGCGAATTCAAATAGAGTGTTAATTATGCACATATAATGAATAAATAATAGTAATAAAAAGATAATTTTAATATTTTTTTACTATAAATATGTATTATAATAATATTTTAAAAAGTTATATATTATAATATTTATAAATTACAAAATTATTGAAAAATTTAAGTATAAAATTTAAAATATAATATATAAAATATATATAGATCGGTTAATTGTTAGTTAACGGTCAATCATCGATTTTTAAAAATAAAAATCGTAAATCTAAATTTTCAATTCGATCAACCTAAAAATTGATTTATTTTCAAATTAATTTTTTAATTAATTAAAATTTTGATTTTTTTTCACCCCTGACCAAAACTACTTTCTTTCTTTTTTTTTTTTTTTCTTTTTTTAGCCCAATGCCCAAACTTGTTAGAAAAATTAAAAACTAAACAATAATATAGAGAGAGTAAAGCAGAAACAATTGAAGTGACTTTAGAAGTCTGACATGCAAGATAATTAATTATTTTTTATTATTAATATTCATATTAATTGTAAAATATTTTTTCCATTTTACTCAACCTATAAAATTTAATTAATTAAAAAATTTAATATAAATATATTATTATATTATGACAGAAAAAAAAAACATGCGTGGGCTTCATGTTGGCATGTATATAACATCAACAATTTTAAACAAAAGTAATTGCACGAAATGCCATAATAGAGATAAGTACAAAAATAATGCATAATTATAATTCTAATAGAACTTAAATAACTATAAACTCAAACTCTCTCTTTATATATTAAACATAATAACGTGTTCATCCTTAAAATGTCTGCATTTTTCCTTTTTACTCAAGTATATAATATCAAATAATTTTAAAATAAAAATAATTTTATCATGTATCTTTTTTTCTATCAAAATTAGTTAGGGATAAACATAAATGTTCTATTAAATGTAGGCAGTTATTACCATAGAAGTTGTTTAATGAAGGTAGACTTTCACGTCAAACTATTTTCTATAACCTATAAATATATTATCCAGATTAAATTGTTTTTAGGTTGGTATTTTAATTGTGATATTTTACACGTTATCTTTCTTCATACTTTTTTTTATTTTATTTTTGTCCATTTTATTTATTTATTTATTTATCAATCTTGATCCTTTTATTGTTTTAGTATATGAAATTTGTTATAAAATACGAAAAACTATATGAAATATTATAAAAAATAAAGATAATAGAATGAGTTTAGAAATGAATTGAAGAAAATAAGTATTATCTTATTATTTTTCTTGTGTGTATTTCATGAAAAAAGCCTATATTTGTAGGCTTATGGATATATGTTACATAATTAAGTAGACATAAATAAATGAGTTACAAAGTAAATACATGAGTTACAAACAATTAATAAGTTGGGAGTTTAAGTTATAAAATAGGAGTTTAAACTTGATTTATGAACATTCATAAATTCACATATTTAAAACACTTTCCCTTGGATGTCCATAAAAATTAAAAATTAAAAAATTGTGTCTCATTAAAACCTTAATAGAAAAAATCCAATGGGATAAAAATCTAGCGAAGAAAAAAGAGTAAACAATATTTACAACACATAGTAAGCTGCCTTATTAAAAACCTTGCCAAGAAAACCCAGTAGGATAAAACTTTAGCTAAGAAAAAAAAGTATAGTGCAGTATATTTTACTCCCCCTCATAAAGATATATCTTTAAGCCTACAAATTTCAATATTGTATCTCAACTTTTCAAATGTTGCAGTGGATAATGTTTTGGTGAATAAATCTATCAAATTATCACTTGAACGAATTTATTGAACATCTATTTCATCTTTCTTTTGAAAATCACGAGTGAAGAAAAATTTTGGTAAAATGTGTTTCGTTCTATCACTTTTTGACGAACCGTCTTTTTAATTAAGCTATACATGATGTATTATCTTTATACAATATTGTTGGAATATTTTCTTCAAAATGCAAGTCGCACATCTTCTAGACATGATGAATCAATGACCTTAGCCAAACACATTATCGACTTGCTTCATGTTCATGTATTGCAATTATTTCTACATGAATTGAAGAAGTGGCAACTAAAGTTTGCTTTGCAGACTGCCACAATATGGTTGTATTTTCAGTAAATATATAATCTATTTGTGATTGAGCTTTATGTGGATCAGATAAATATCCTGCATCTGCATAACTAACTAAATATGATTTGGATTTATTAGAATAAAATAAACCCATATCAATTGTTCCTTGGAGATATCGAAAAACATGCTTAATTTTATTGGTCTTCTTGTGGGAGAAGAATTAAATCTTGTCAATAGATTTACAACAGATGCTATATCTAGTCCTGTATTATTAGCAATATACATCAATGCACCTATAGTAATTAAATATGGTACTTCAGGACCAATAAGTTCTTCTTCATTCTCTCGAGGATGAAATGGATCTTTATTTACTTCTAGTGATCTTACAACCATTGGGGTACTTCATGGATGTGCTTTGTCCATATAAATTCACTTTAGGATATTTTTCGTATAAGTTTATTAATGAATAAAAATTTCATCTTTTAAATGCTTGATCTACGACCAAGATAAAATTTTATCTTTTTAAGATATTTCATTTCAACTTATTTCTTTAAATAATCTATTACTTTTTTAAGCTCTTCAGGAGTTTCAATGATATTTAAATCATCAATATATACATCAATTATGATAAATTCTGATTCTGATCTTTTTATAAATACACATGGACAAATCAGATCATTATTATATTATTTCTTTAACAAATATTCACTAAGATGATTATACCACATTTGTCCGGATTGCTTTAATCCATATAATGATTTTTGTAATTTTATTGAACACATTTTTTAAGAATCTTTATATGCTTCATGTATTTTAAATCCTTCATGAATTTTCATTTGAATTTCACTATCAAGTGATCCATATAAATAGGTTGTAACAGCATCCATTAGATGCATGTCAAGTTTTTCAAAAACTGTCAGATTAATCAGATATCTAAAAGTAATTACATCAATTACTGGAGAATATGTTTCTTCACTATCAATGACAGATCTTTGCGAAAATCCTTGTGCAACCAATTATGGCTTATATCTTACAAATTCATTTTTCTCATTTTGTTTTTGCATAAATACCCATTTGTACCCTACTGACATTACACCTTTAGGTATTTGAACTACAGGTCCAAATACTTCACTTTTTGAAAGTGAATTCAATTTTGCTTGAAATGCTTTCCATTTTGGCCAATCATTTTTATTTCTACATTCTTCAACAGATGTAGGTTCAAGATCCTCATTTTCTTTTAAAATATTCATAGCAACATTATATTGATACCATATAAAATGGTATATTATTTAATGTATATTATCTTTCATTTAGGTAGCTAAGTATGTTAAATTATTTATATTTTATGTATTTTTGTCTATTTTATGTGTTTATTTGCATTGTAGGGTAATTTGGGTGCAAAAAGGAAGAAAGATCAAACAAGTCGTGATGCAGTGCGTGACTCACAACCAGGCTCACGAGTCACACACAGGTTCACAACTCACACAAAAGTTCACGAGTCACACAAAAGCTCATGAGTCACACACAGGTTCACGACTCACACACAGGTTCACGAGTCACACAAAAGCTCACGAGTCACACATAGGTTCACGACTCACACACAGGTTCACGACTCACACAAAAGCTCACGAGTCACACAAAACTTCACGAGTCACACAAACTTCACAAGTCACACAAAAGTTCACGACTCACACACAAGTTCACGAGTCAGCAGGAATGTCACGAGTCGGAGGGAGATTCATGAGTGAAGACAGTCGGATGCAGTTCACGAGTGAAGATAGTTTGATGGAGTTCACGACTCATGAAGGTGTTCACGAGTCGGACATGACGCCTGCTCCCAAACGATGCCACCTTTTTACACCCGATCCTTCAGCCAACCATTAGGACTTTTCAGGGCAACTTTCGATGATTGACAACTATTCTGAAGGGACATATCTGTAGACTTAATCTCTATAAATAGGGATCCAAGATGCTGAAAGGGAGAGAGAGGAATCAATATTTTAGTTTTTAGAAATAGAGTTATTATTTTGGATAAACATTTTTTACTTAGCTTTTATTAGATGATTACAAAGGGACATAGCCAAAGGAACAAGAGATAAGTTTCTTTCTCTTGTTTATCTTTAATTCAAATATGTATTTGGCTAGTTTCCTTTGTACATTATAAATATATACTAGTATTTGTTTAAGACATGTTTATTCTTATTATGAATGAAGCATGATTTACATCCATTTGTGTGCTTTGATTTGCTATGTATGATTGGCCACCATATTTGGCATGTTAGTCAATTTGTTTGCAACGAGAGTTGGAATTCTTTGATGGAAAAACAAATGAATGTACTTGAAGCATTGAATTCACTTAGAGATAAGGAATTCACTTTGAGGGGTTAAAGCATTGACATAGAGCTTCATAATTTTTGTTTATCTCTATAATGACATGAGAGTACTTATAGGCTCTAAATGAAAACATCTTTACTGACAACGAGAGTTGCTTTAAAGAATCTTGGCTAAATTCTCCAGTCACTTTATTTATATAATTATTTAGAACTTGTTCTTAAATGAATTACTATTTCATAATTTTTAATGTATGTTCATACCATCATTTAAGTCATCTTTAATCCAAATTAATTTAATATATCCAAAGTAATTTAGATATTTAGTTAAATGCATGATCTATATTTTATTCGTTACCTATCCATCTAGTCTTTGTAGTTTCAATATAAAATTTACCCCATTCCCTTTGGAACGATACCCTACTCATCCTATATGCAGTTTAGTGAGACTAAGGGTTCAAATAAATCCCCATCAGATTTTGGCACCGTTGTCGGGGAACGGTTTGAATGAATTTTTATTGAATGATACAAAAGAGTAGATATTTTAGGATTGTATGATATAAATTAGTTATTAGATGTATGAATTTTTATATTGTGTTTTGTTTGCTTTTAAATTAGAGTTTTTGTTTATGATTTATTTTTGGTTAAGTTTTAAGTAGTTTATAGTTTTCTTTCTTATTGATTTATTTATCTATTGTAATTTTAACTTTTGGCTCAAGTTTGGTTAGATTTTGCAGAAAATTATAGTATTGCATCATGTTCACGAGTTCATCACGACTCGTGAACATCTTCAAGTATTCTAGAGGCTTTATTTATTCAGTCATGAGTAGACTCACTAGTCGTGAAGGGTATCACGCGTAATATAGAAGTGCAGGGCTCACAAGTCGTGAGGTACATACCGACTCGTGATGATTTCCATTTTTGTCTATCCCTATTTCTTTCACGAGTCGTGAGATTCTTGCCGAGTCGTGACCATTGCTTCCTCAACAAAAACTACCTTATCTTCACGAGTCATGAGGTACATCACGACTCGTGAAGCACTGTTCCAAAAGTTACGAGTCGTGATTTTTCACTTCCTGATTTTATTTCTATTTCATTTTTATTTCTTTATTTCACTTTTATTTCTTTTAATTAGGAGTATTAGCGGTTTTTAATTTGCTTAACTATCCTTTATTAACTTAAATTTAAGAGAGGGAACGGTTATAAATTCAATTTAGGGTTTCTAAACATCATATCTTTTCATTTTTCCCCTCATTCTATAAATACTGTAGTTAGTTTCATTTTCCTTTTTCACCTTCCCAATTCTTTTACTCTTCTCGTAACTTCTTGATCTTTCACTGTAACTTCCATTTCTTTTTGTCTCTTTGTTTTCTTTTCTCTGCAACATCTACTTCCCATTTCTACACTGATTCACGTTACAGCCACATTACACATTGCTTCTCTGTTTCATTTTCTCTTTAACAACCATGGTAAGGACAAAGAACGTTTCAGCATCAAGGGATCAGCAGGGAGGAGATGAAGCACCACTTCAGAGTTTACAGACAGACTTTGGTTCACCATTCCCTCTTTCCTCCATCCATGAAGGTAATAGGTTCTTTGTTCTAAAAGATAGAGCAATCTCTCAATGTAAGTATTTTCCTAATTCTTTGCTTGAATAAGTGGGTGTTCTTGATGAAGTCAATGAGATGTTGTCTCAATGTGGTCTCTTGCATTTTGTAAATATGCATGAGCAGTTCTATACTAACTTAGTCTTGGAATTTTACACAAATTTTAAAGAAAATGCTGGCAATCCTAGGCTTGTAGACTTTCGCTTGAATGGTGTTGATCATACTCTTACTTATTTCATAATGCATCGAATCTTTGGCTTTAGCCCAAATGGTTTATGTGATCCTCTTAAGAGTTACCAGCCTAATGATTTTTGGAACTTTCTTACTGATTTGACTACACCATATAGGGCTAGAGAGGCTAAATCAATGTTTATTTTAGACTTAAAATATTGGATTTTGCATAAGATTCTTGCCTCCATTGTTTTTAACAAGCATGAATTTAATCGAGTTTCTAGTCATGAACTGTTTTTGATGTGGTGTGTGCATAATCGTAAGTTTATATGTTGGTCTTATTGAATTTTCAAACAATTATTGAATTGTGTTAATTGTCCGAAGTCCGCTATCACACATGGTCATGTCATAGCTACTATTGCTAGGAGAATTGATATTGATTTGCGTATTTATGATGGTGTACTTCCATGTATATATTTTTCTAAGCATTTATTTGTAAGAGGAGAAGTCACTAACAATTCCTTTCAATACATACCACCTATATATCGTTCTTGTTGGAAGGAATTACCAAGCACTTCTACTCCCCAAGTGGCTGCTATGGAAAGTACTTCGGAAGAGTCAAGGCCAACGGAGTTAGGGCAAAGTGATGATCCTATGGAGGGTACACCTAATCATTCACCTGTTTTCACACCAACTGCTGGATCTTCTTCCAATATCACCACTTCCATGTTTAATCAATTGCTACACAATCAATCCGCCATCCAAAATCAATTGGCTTCCTTGGAGCAAGCCACAAGTCAATTGGTTCATCGTCAATGCCGTCTTGAACACAAGGTGGACACTTTCATTGCCCAAGCGGGCTATGAGGTCCTATCACCTCCACCTTCACCATGATTTGAGGGGAGTTTTCTTTCCTTTATGCTTTTGTTTATTTTTGCTTTTCTTTTTATTTGTGTGTTTGTTTTGTTCCTCCACATTGAGGACAATGTGTGTTCTAAGTGTGGGGGAGCACTTGTGTGTTTTGTTGTTCATTTATCTTTTTCTTTATTTAGACTAACTTTTATAGTGAGTTTTGTTATAAGTATTGCTCATATTGTATGTTATATAGGTTTTTATAAAGATTCATTTACTTTTTATACTCATTTGATTAGTTATTCAAGATTTTTGGCATGTGTTTTATGTTTTTAAGTTATCTCTTATTACTTCTTTCAACATTTTGGGTTGTTTAGTCTTTTTACTAACTATGCTTTAAGGTTAGAATATGCTCATTTAGTTTAAGATTTTTAGATTTTAGTTGCCTCATGAAAACTATAGCCATAATACTTACCTTTAGACTTTTCAATAATGGATGAGGACTAGTAAAAAGAGAGAAAAAAATGAAAATAATACAATACAGCAAGATGCATATCCAAAAGTTTAATAAAGTATGGGATGGAGCGTAAAACGCACCCAATACTACATTCTCTTGCTATTCATGGGATAAAGTCTAAAAGTATACCCATGCTAAAAAAAAGGAAAGAAAAAGATGAAAAAAATATATATATATATAGTCTAAAAATGCCATGAGATTGGTTTAAAGGTATGTGTGCTTTTTAATTGTCCAAAAAAGGCAACTATAGTCTTAACTTCTTAAGTCTTATGAACAATATTCTCTCTTGAGCATGATTAGTTTTGAGACTTTACTATCTTGATGTTGGGTTTAGTAAACTTAGGTGACTTGCTAACTTAGAATATATGTTTTAAATCTTGATGTACTAATATTTTAAGTGTTAAGGTATTTGATTTCATCTCAATCTTATCTTAAGTAAAAATTGAGCAATGCTTTATAATTTAACTTACTTAGTTTGACTTGGGATTAAATTTTCTCACTTTTCTCTTGCTTGGGGACAAGCAAGGTTTAAGTGTGGGGGAATTTGATGTCATGTAAAATGTCTACCTTTTTATGTGTGTTTTTCTCTTATTTATGTAGCTAAGTATGTAATATTATATGTATTTTTATGTGTTTATGTTCAATTTATGTGTTTATGTTTGTTTTTAAGTTAAAATTGGTGAAGTATGAAGGAAATGAAGAAGATGGTGAAATTTCGAAGAAGAAGATCACGAGTAGTGAAGTAGTTCACGACTCGAACAGCTTTGTGTGACTAGTGAAGGGCCTCACGAGTGGAGAAGGAGTGGAGAAGAAAGAGTAGTACAATTCACGACTCGAGCAAGCAATTCACGAGTCCCAGCAGTAGTTCACTAGTCGTGAAGGTAGTCACAACTCAGTAAGGAAAGCAACACAAATCACGACTAAAGCAAGCAATCACGAGTGAAGTAGAAGGCTCACGACTCGTGAAGGAATTCACGAGTCGGACAAGCATCTGTTTCCAAACCGTTGTGTCTTTTGTACCTGATCTTTCAGCCATACATCATGTCCTTTCAGAAGCAACCTTTCGTGATTTCTTAAGGGAAATATCTGTAGAGTCAAGCTTTATATATAGGAGATCAATCAATGTTTTGTCTTAAAAGAAATATAGTTATTATTTTGGATAAACATTTTTACTTAGTTTTTTTAGTAGATGATTACAAAGGTACAAAGCCAAAGGAATATGAGATGAGTATTCTTTCTCTTGTTTTGTCTTAAATTCAATTATGTATTTGGCTAGTTTCCTTTGTACATTATAACTATGCACTAGTATTTGTTTAAGACATGTTTATTCTTATTATGAATGAAACATGATTTTTAGGTACCTGAACCTCTTCTAGGGTTTTATGATTAGTTATATCTTGAGTCTCTTTAGGAGTATCTACCTATATAATATGACCATCTTGGTTATTTGCTTCTTTCATTTTTTGAGGATTTTTATCTTTGAAACTAACTAGTCTACCATGCTTCAGGCATGGGTTGCTAGTGTTTGTAGTATTAAATTATCCTACAGGAATATCAATTCAAATAGGAGCATTTTCAGCTGATATATGAGATTTGATAACTCTTCTTAAATCAATGAATACATCTAGTAG
The DNA here is from genome assembly GCA_037975025.1 of Excoecaria agallocha. Classification (NCBI taxonomy): domain Eukaryota; kingdom Viridiplantae; phylum Streptophyta; class Magnoliopsida; order Malpighiales; family Euphorbiaceae; genus Excoecaria; species Excoecaria agallocha. The sequence continues at coordinate 41,111,188 of CM075810.1, read as the reverse complement.
TTGATTTGCAATATTTTGCAAATGTATTATCTTTGGAACTTTCAGTTCACATTATTTTGTTTGAGGATCTAAATAAGATAGTGATAATGCATTCCAAGTAACTTTTTTTCCAGCTGTTTATTATCTCCCTCCAATATATGTTGGAAAATTTGTTTTGTCAAAATGGCAATAATCAAATCTTGCTGTAAATAAATCTCCAGTTAGTGGTTCAAAATATTTGATTATTGAAGGAGATTCATACCTAACATATATTACTAACCTCCTTTAAGGATGTATTTTTATGCATTATGGTGGAGTAATCGGCGTATATACTGCACAACCAAGAATTCTAAGATCAGCAATATTTGGTTTTTAATCAAAAGCTAATTGTAATAGAGAGAATTTATGATAACTCATTGGCCTAAGGCGCACAAGTTCCGTAGCATGTAAAACAACATACCCCCAAGTAGAAATGGAGAGGTTTGTTCTCATAAGTAATTGTCTAGCTATTAACTGGAGGCATTTAATAAATAATTTTGTTAAACCATTTTGTGTAAGAACATGTGCAACAAGCCTTTCAATTGAATGGCAATAATTATTAAAATCCTGAGACATAAATTCACTGGCATTATCAAGATGAATTGACTTGATTGTATAATTTGAAAACTATGCTCTTAATCAAATTATTTGAGCAAGCAATCTCGCAAATGCTAAGTTACGAGTTGATAATAAATACACATGTGACCATCTTAGAGATGTATCAATTAATACCATAAAATACTTAAATGGTCCACATGGTGGATGAATGGGCCCATAAATATTACCCTGAATACATTTTAAGAATGCAGAGAATTCAGTTCCAATTTTAGCTGGTGATGGTCTAATAATCAATTTTCCTTAAGAACAAGCAGCACATGAGAATTTTTTGAATTGAAAAATCTTATGGTTCTCAATAGATGTTCATGTGAATTCTCAATAATTTTACACATCATTATTGAATCGGGATGGCCTAACCAATCATGCCAAACCATGAATATTTTTGGATCAGTAAACTTCTGATTTACTGTAGCATATATCTTAATTATACTAATTTTTATATAATATAAGTCAGAAGAGAATGTTGTCAATCTTTCTAAAACACATTTATTACTTGATGCATTATTTGTAACATACAAATATTCAATATCAATCTCATTTTCAGTCTCAACATGATATCCATTAGAACGAATATTTTTAAAACTTAACAAATTTCTTCGAGATTTGGAAGAAAATAATGCATCATTTATGGTAAGTTCCGTTCTTTCAGGTAATAATATAGTAGCTCCTCCATAGCCTTTAATTAACTTTGTATTACTCGATATAGTATTAACATTAGCATCTTTTAATATCAAATGATAAAAATAATTTTTATTTTTGAGTATGGTATGTGTTTTAGCACTATCAACAAGGTAAACATATTCATTATTGAGTATGAGCCCCATTAAAGAATGTGAAACATCCATTCTTTCATTGAAAATAAATTAAAAAATATATATAATTAGAATATGGAAAATATTTAAATATATATAACTACTCAAATAAGGAAAAAAACTTAAATAAAACACTTAAATAAAATAACAAACACAACATTGAAATATAGAAATAAGATAAAAATTTTAAACTTGCTCATCTTTTATTTTTTTCATTGTTCTTCACGACTCTTAAAAAAAATCTAAAACATCCAAATGAGTAATATCTGTAAAGTCTCCAAAACCATCATCATCATTATATGCCAAATTTACCATAATTCTGGTCAACTAAATTTATTTTCACATATTTTCCTTTTCTTTTAATGGAAGCTTGATAAAGTTTAATAAGATGGTCAGCTGTATGACAGGTATGGGGCCAATGTCATTTCATTCCACATCGATAACATGAATTTTCTTTAGTTTTTGAAGAGCTATTATGATCAACCTTATGTTTTCCTTTTTTTTTCCATTCTTGTTCTACTTTAGATGGTGGGAAAAATTATTGCCACTATGATGACAGTAATTGTTTTATCCTCGTCCTTATCCTCTTCCTCTACCACTACCACGACCATGGCTATGATCGTGTATTGCTACATTCACTTCAGGGAATGGAGTAGATCCAGTAGGATGAGTCTCATAATTTTTCATTAATAGTTCATTATTTTGTTCAGCTACAAGTAAGCATAAGATTAATTTAGATTTTTTTTAATTCCTTTTTCTCTATATTGGTGATGCATGAGCATATTTGAAGCATAAAAAGTTGAAAAAATTTTTTCTAATAAGTCCTCATCCATAATCTTTTCACCATATAACTTTAACTAAGAATTAATTCTAAAAATATCATAATTACTTTCACTTACGATTTTAAAATCTTGAAATCTTAAGTTCATCCATTCATAACGAGCTTTAGACAATATTACCATTCGTTGATAGTCATATCGCTCTTTTATATTATTCCATAATTAAAGTGAATTTTTCACTGTTAGATATTCAACTTTTAACCCTTTATGTAGATGGTGATGAAAAAATATAATTACCCTTGCTTTGTCTTGGTTGGATGCTTTATTTCCAACTAAAATTATATTTCCAAGCCTTTTAGCATCAAGATGAATTTCAGCATTGAGAATCTATGGCAAATAGTTTTTTCTAGTTATGTCAAGAGCCTCAAACTTACGTTTAGTAATATTTGACATAATGCAAGTTGGAAAGAAATAAAGAAAAATATTTTACTATAAATCGTGTAGTGAACTTGTACTGATAACGTGTTATAAAACACGAAAAATTATATGAAATATTATAAGAATAAAGCAATATAATGATTTTAAAAAGGAATTAAGAGTAAGTATTTTCTTATTATTTTTCTTTTGTGTATTTTATGGAAGAAGCCTATATTTATAGGCTTATAGATATAAGTTACATAAGTAGCTATAAATACATGAATTACAAAGTAAATACAAAAGTTACAAAGTAAATATAGGAGTTACAAACAATTAATAAGTTTGGAGTTTAAGTTATAAAATAGGAGTTTAAACTTGATTTATGAATATTCATAAATTCACTTATTTACAACAAAATTATCCTATTATTATTATTATTATTATTATTATTATTATTATTATTATTATTAATTTTTTTTCTTTGTTGAAAGACTCGTAATTTGATAGCTAAGTCTCAAATCTCAATGCCTATTGCTAGAAGTGGCAAATTGGTTACACTGGACGGATTTGAATCGGCTCATAAATGGATCGATTGTAAATAGGCCAAAAAATATAAGTCATAAATAAATCAATATCCAAATGTGTTGGGCAATGAATTTACTACATGTTATCCTAGATAGATTGTTTTATGCCTTGGATGAGTCGTTTTGTGGTCCAAATGGATCACAACCCATTTAACTCATTTTTTTAATAAAAATAACTTTCAATATAATAATGAGATACTAAAAGGGCTATTATAAAAAAATGTTGGCATAATGGTTGACTCAAATTAGTTGGATGGAGGCAGAGATGAGTCAAGGTGTAGGTAAATCCAATTGACCTATATTTTAACGAAAAATAATTCTCAATATAATAAAGGAATACTAAAAGGGTTATTAAAAAAATTAGCCTGAATAGACTGGATGGAGGCCTAAATGGACCAAAATATGGATCAACCCATTTGACCCATATTTTAACGAAAAATAATTGTCAATATAATAACTAGATACTAAAAAAGATATGATAAAAAATGTTGGTACAAATGGTTCGAATGGCCCAAGTGAGTCGTAAAGGCCTAAATAGGTCCCTATGTGGGTCAACCCATTTGACCTATGTTTTAACAAACATAATTTTCGATAAAATGATAGGATACTAAAAGTGTTACCATAAAAAATATTGATCCAAATTGATTTGAATGCCCAAATGGATTGGATGGAGGCCTAATTAGGTCAAGATTTGAATCAATTCATTTGACCTATATTTTAACAAAAAATTTTATGCCTACAATAAAGGGATATAAAAAGTGTTACTATAAAAAATATTGATCCAAATGGGTCGGATGGAGATATAAACAGGCCAAAATGTAGATATAATAACGGAATACTAAAAGAGCTATTATGAAAAGTATTGGTCCAAATAAATTGAATAGTCTAAATATAACAGATGAAAACATAAACGAATCAAAAGGTGTGTCAACCCATTTGATAATATCATGGATGTATAAAATTAAAAATGTAATTTAATTTATAAGTTGATATATATATATATATATATATAGAAAACTAAAACATTTCTTTAATAAATGTTTAGAAGAGTCCCGTTGAACATTTGCAACAGACTTAAACGGATAAAGTTTTAGATGGTTGGTTTTTGAATGGGCGCAAATGGACAACTTTTGGGTTAAATTGAAATTGAATCAATTTTTTGAATAAAATTAGATGAAATTTTGGATTTGCACCAATTTTTCCTTTTCAGATTTTAAATTTGAATTACATGACCTATTGCAATGGATTTTTCCTAAGTGAAAATTTTATCCTTACTTTGCTTGATTTAATTTATATTGTTTGTACCTTTTTACCAAGTTTATGAGCTTTTTTAAAATTTTAGATCAGGTATTTGTTTGGCTTAAAAAATCAATTAAATGTCATATAATATTTTATTTGATAAGTGCTAATTAATTTAGCTTTTCTTAAAAGGGACAAGGAGAATTTTTACCTTTGTACTTTTTAAAAGGGGATAATTTTCCCGTCAACGATTTTTAGCCATTTAAGCCCCTAAACTCATTTTTTTGATAAAATTATACCCTTGGATTAAGGATTAAAGTGTTAATAAATCCCTTAAACTAACAGGCATTAAACGTGGCTCATTTAAAAAATTTTGGCCAATCGCGTTATGCCACATTATCAATATCACTCTCAGTAATTGGTCTAGTCAGAAAAAAATATATATATCCAAATGTGTCACATTAAATGATTTCACCAATTCCCTTCCTCCTCTAAATAAGCCTCCTCCGTCATCGGGCAGCGCTTCAGCTATTTGATCTGTTGTTAGTAAATGCTGATTTTGTTGTTGATGGAAACCTAAAAAAGATGGTTGTTAGTAAAATATGTTATCCTTGGGTTCAGATGAATTGATCCAAATATTTCTCTTTTAGTTCATGTTTTTCTTGAAAAACAAGAGAGAGAGAGAAAGAGAGAGAGAGAGAGAGAGAGAGTTTTAATATGTTATAGAGGACTAAGAGTTTGTGGGGTTGCTTTGTTTCTTGATTTATTATTGTAAAACCTTCTTCATAGTAAGGATGATGAGTTAAACCCAAATCACTATGAAACAAATGTGGAGCTGATTTTGAAGGTGGAGCAGTAAGACTAGATCCACTACCCCTTAAAGAAACATTTATAGTAAAAAAATTGGCCGAAATAGTTCCAGTTCCAATCGCTGCGATAATTGTCGGCTTCGCTTGTCTTAACAACCCCTCAATCGTTTCTCCATCCGATTTATACCCCAATTCCCTAGTCAATTGAGATACCCTAGCTACACAAGTTGCTGGCATTCCGTTCCTCCTTCCTCGGTCATCAACTTTTGTGTGTCGGCAGAGGATCTATAGTGGTAGTGGTGTTATTTGTGGCTGTAACTATAGAAAGATTCTGCTGGTTTTTCTTGGTGGAGTCTTGAAGAGGAACAAATCTGGTGGCAATGGTAAGAGAAGCTTCGACAACATTTCTTTTCATCCACGACAGCAGCCAGCATGGCTTTTTTTTCACATTAGATTTATGACTAGGGTGGATAAAAATGACATATCAAAGGATGATTGGCTGATATTAGTACCGTTTACCACATCATCTTTCCATCACTGCTAGGTGGAAAACCACATAAAAAAAATGAGTTTAGGGGCTTAAAAGGCTAAAGAAAACATTAGGGGCAATATTTAAAAATTTTCCTTATCCCTTTTTTAAAATAAATTTTAATTAAACTAACATACAAGACCAAATTAGGGCAAGAAAACATTAATATTAAGATCATTCCCATATTAGAACAAAAAAGAATTTCTAAGCATGAATTCTTTAGATAATAATATTTCTAAACAATAAAAAGCATTGCATAAATTATTATTCATATTGTAAAGTTAAAATATAATATTTTATTCATTCTATTGTATCTTGTAATTAAAATATCAATATAATTATTATTTACAAAATCACGAAACATGTTCTCACGGCTAATTTTTATACCAGGCCATGGAATTATATGGATGCGTAGGTGACACTAGATTTGACGTGGATTACACCTAAATATGAGTAATTAAAATAAGACACATGGTGCTTGTCACTAAAATAAAATGGACTCTTTCTCTTTAGTCTAAACATACAAAAATACTTTTAATGTTCACAAAAAAAATTACTTTTAATATTTATTTATGTCTAATATTTTATCTAAAATTATCAAAATGATGCAAATTTATCTCGAAATAACGGTACCGTTAATTTGACATTATTCCGTCAAAATGGTGCAATGTGTCCACATCGCCTGTCAAAAGATAAAATAAGTTCAAACTAATAGTTCCATTACTTCAGAAATAAAATTGCACTATTTTGATAATTTTAAAGGTAATATTGTATGTAATTAAATATTAAGGTTAAAATTACTTTTTTTTGTAAATATTAAGAGCATTTTTTGCAGATTAAGCCTTCTCTTTATATTGAACACCTAAAACATCTCAAAACTCCAATAATTAAACTCTCTCTTTCATTCCAAAATCATCCCAAATTGTGTATATATATGTTGAAATTAAAATGTTTATAATCCTATTCAATTGTTTATAATAAAATATCTTATTTACTATTTGTAGTTGAGTGAATTTTATTCTTCTTATTTAGAAAGTAGTTGTATAAATTTTCTAATTAAAGTGTCTTAGCTCGAATTTAACTATATACTATGTTGAAATTCAAATGTCATATTAGTGAGACCTTATGTACAACGAACAATAAGACAAACTCTATATAACTAACTTTGTAATCCACTTTAGATATGTGATTACTAAAATTTGACAATTGCAACGTATGATCATTATATTACGATTTATAATGAAAAATAATTCAGCTTTTATTTTGTAACAAAAAAGTTATAATCGAGAATCCGACCATCGATGCGTGAAACTTACATTAACCTATTTGTACATATTAGTATAATTAACACTTAAGCAAGTGAGCGGACTCCTACATAATATTAAATTTTAAAAAAATTCTCAAATTTTTAGTAGACTCTTAATTTTTAATTTGATGGTCGGATTCTTGATTTTTCGGTTTTTGTGATTTATTTTTTACAAAATGAAATTTGAGTTATGTTTTCGTTATAAATCATAGTATAGTGACCATAATGTTATAATAACCAAAATTTAGTGATCACAAATAAAATTAACCCCCTACACTTATTGATAACATAATTGACTTTTAATCGCTAACTAATTGGGATGGGAGTGCATAATTGGTTCTATACTTTTAATTAGACTTATGTACTTTATTTTGATATAATATTATCCTAGAAATTTAAAATATGAGTAATGTTTTCCTTTTATTAAAATTCTATTACAACTAATCAATTTTTTTTCGTTAATTTTAACACCTACTTTCATTAGAAGTGTAATATCATACTTCTACTTTCATTAGAAGTGTAGTATCTATAAATTTTTAAAAATGGAGCAATTTTGCCTCTCCATTAATTGTCGGTTAAAGTAAACCATTTTTCATATGCTAACTTTGATACTTGACATCTAAATTATAAACAAATGATATATAGGACATGATGTGGCCTTAATATGTATAATACATGTCAAAAAGAGAAGTAAATGATAAAAATACCTATCCAAATTAAAGAAAATAATTTCTTTTAGTGAAATAATTTCATTTTTTAAATAAATAATTTTAATTTTATGTGTTCTCTTTCCATGTAAAGACAAAGAATATATCATGGTTTGAGACTTTAGTTTTCAAGATTGCTTCATCAAATATATCAGATTTTCTCTAAGAGAAAATTCATTGTTTGATTTAAACCATTTGACTAGACAAAGCGTAATTTGAAGCCATTGTCTATCTCTAAGAGATTAAGTTACATTGACAATTTGAAGATTAATTTCAAAAAATTAAGATTATAACCACTACAACTACCACCATGATAATAAAAAACAATCCCAATTTCATTATGGAGAATTTAACGATTTTGCAGCAAAAAATAGTCTTGTGATTTTAAGACCAAGAGTATATATATTTATGTGATGATTTTTAGTAAAAAAATTTGATATTTATATGTAAAATTTTACACTCGATTGGAATTATATATTTTGGAATTTCAAGGATCCAGGGCATATAGATAAATTTTAATTTTTTTGGGTGATGGTACAAAATTGAAGTCAAGTGACATCTGACGTGTACTTAAATAATGAGTTAGATGCTAAATGTTGAAATCAATGTATAGGCACCGTGATTTGAGGCAGCCTAGATCAAAGTTACCCGATGATGAGAATACGATATATTACTGACAGCAGGTTTGGATCTTGAGGCTACGATCGTGAATTTCTCACTCTTTCCCAAAGATTTTTCATGATTTTCTAAGTGTTTCCAAATATTTTCAAGCGTTTTAACAAAATGTGCATAAAAATATGATTTTGGGCCTTTTGTAGTAATGAACAGCCGTCTGTCACTTAAGGAATGCCCGTTTGTGGATCCCTCTCTTTTGTGCAGTTTAAACCAGGGGCATTTTAGAAAATTTAGGATTTAGTGATGAGGGACGGTTGCCCCTCATTGAGGGACGTCTATCCCTGGCTCGAAACCCAATTTTTTCACATTTCTGAATTTTTAAAAAATAAAGTTTTTATCCATAGGGATTTTCTCTGGATTTGGGGGACTTTTATCACCAAATTTGGGATCTTTAATTTGGAATTCAACTCAAATTCTTTCTCAAGTATAAAATTTTAATTTTATGGTTTTCAAAAAGGGAGAGGAATCATACTTTTCTTGAGGAGCCACCATTAGAGAAGAACTAGTTTCTTTCTCTCTCTAAACCTTGTGCTTTAGCAATCTTTGTTGAAACACACACACATATACAAATAAATTTGAAATTTGTTTTGAAAACAACAATCATGAATCAAAGCGGAGATCTGAATTATTATAATCACAGAGTCATAATATCTCCTGAGGGTAATATTCTAGGCTTATCATGACTTTATCTCTCTATAATTTATTTGTATGATTTTGTGATTCTTTGAAGTATATTGAAATATTTTAATTACTATAATTTGTATGATATGCATGTTTAATTGATATGTAATGTGTTTCTGGACCATTAAATACACTAGAAGCATGATAGGCATGATTTGTTCTTAAAGATTCCTCCATTATTGTATGTGTAAAGCTCATTTTTTTAAAATTCTATAATTATATGTTTTTTTAATATGATTAATGCATGATTAGGCATTTTAATGTGTTTTGGAATGTTTTAATAATTAATATTGCATATTTAGGGCTAAGAATCCATCTTGCATGATTTTTCTTTATTTTTCATAAATTTTGCATTTTTTGGTTCGGTCCAGAGGTAACAGATGGAAAGATGGGCTGATGGATGGCCATCCCTCATCTAATGGATGGAATATCTCAGTCCCATCTTCTCGTCCCATCTCTCGCTCCTTTTATGGTCGTTTTTTGCCTATTTTGGGCGTCTATGAGAATATTTTAAGGCATTTTGATGTATTTTATGTATTTTTTATGCATTTTACCCTTTTATCATATTTATATGTTATTTCATGTGATTTCAACACCATATGACATGATTTTGTACTTGAAATTATTTTTGCATAATTAATCCTGTAATTATTTTACTGTACTATTTATGAATGCTAATGTTTTTTTCATTTGTTTTGTGTAATTTTCTTTGAGCACTCGATACCTTACGGCTTTGAAGAGCTAGTGATTTTTGTATGAAAAGTTGTGCTCCCATGTTGGTCGCCTCTTTCACTCCTTGATCATCTCAATTATTTTATTTTATTTCATTTATTTAATTGTTTATTATTTAATCTTTTTTATTATCTATTATTTTGTCTTTGATGTATTATTTTTTCGGGGATGTAATAGTTAGTAAAAAAGAATTTTTCGTGCATGATAAAATTAAAAGACATTAAAATATTTTCTATTAAATTAATTGAGTTTTCTTTCAAAATGTGGATTAATGTCCAATTTTTATACCAAATCAACACAAAGTAAACTTATGATTTTTGTAAATATGCATAAGGAAACAAATTCTTCCAAACCTAACCAATATCCCGATTTATATATGTATATCAATCTATGCTTTGTTGTTATGGGATGATTTGCCTCAGTAATAATGTTTTAAGTAGGATTTTATTTTAAGCATTTATTTATCGCTTTTGTTTCATTATGATGTCTAAAATTCTATCGCTCGCATTGTATGAGAGAGGAGAGGGGGTTAATTTTGAAACTCAATTATAAATCAACACCTGATCAAAGCGCCTAATAAGAATGATATTTCGAACACCAATCTCTATTTGGGCATCAAAATAAAGTTGATAATCATTTTCAAACGTCCTATTGGGTGGCGACTCTATGACACCTGCCTCTTTGAACCCACTAGTAAATGCTTTCATGGGTTGAACGTTAGCAATAATTTAGATTTAATCATTTTTATTGTGAAACGGCCATATTATGATTAAAAGTGAGCCCCCTCTGATCTCGAGTCTTAAAAGCGGGCCTACGAGAGTGAACCCGTAAATGAGCAATGGTGTCGGTGCGTATCACACAATGGGCATTAAAATAAAGTTGAGAATCATTTTCAAACGTCATGTTATGACACCTGCCTCTTTGAGCCCACTAGTAGGTTCTTTCATGGGTTGACCGTTAGCAATAATTTAGATTTAATCATTTTTATTGCGAAATGGCCAGATTATGATTAAAAGTGAGCCCCCTCTGATCTCAAGTCCTAAAAGTAGGCCTTCGAGAGTGAACTCGCAAATGAGCGACAGCGCCGGTGTGTATCACACAATGGACAAAAATTGGTCTACGTATAATACAACATTAATGAGGAATAATAGTATTGTTCCAATTTTGAAAATTTAAGAGTAAAATGCAACAAAGTAAAAATATGAGAATTATATTGCACTTTTTAGAAAAGTAGGTGGGAAAGTCAATAGATAAAAATTGATCAATTTTAACATATCTTTATTATTACTCTAATTTAAAAAATTCAAAATTTTTATTGCACCAAAATAAAATAATCAAAAGAACTATATTATACTTTTGACGAAGGTAAGCATCAATTTTGCACATCCACCCTAACTACATTATATTTTATAAAGCTAAAATATAGCTTTAATAGAAAAATACAATATTGTTACGAAGCTCATGAACTTTAGATATATCTTCTTGTTACATAGTGAGATTAAGTTATATACACACACACACACACACACACACATATCACTATGTAGCAAGAAGCAAAAAAACGTGCCAATTAATTTTTAAAGAAATAAATGTAAAAAGGTAGGAACATAAAATTATGAAATTACTTTTATTGTATAACAACAGCAGCAGTAACATTAACAACAACAACAACAACAATAATGATGATGATGATGATGATGATTGATAAATTCAGAGATTCGATAAGAGATATGAGTCATTTAGTAGGGATTAAGTGGAGGACATGATAACTTCTGTGAAGCCTTATCAAATATGATAAAGATAAATCTTGTAGAAAAAGGGCTAACCTAGTCGGATCAGGTGTTAGCATTCAGACATTCAAGTCAATAAGAAGCTTGGATTAAAAGAATATGAAGAAAGTGAGAGATTGGAGATTTAACCTGCCTTGAATATGGAATGATATAGTATTTACAAGAGACATTCAAAGCCACTCAAGTGGTCTAGTTCAATGTCATAATAGGTGTTCAGTGATATGATACTGAATAGGTGACGGATGGAACAGAAGCATGTATAAGTAGGACATTCAAGGTCGAGCTCTGTCAGTCTATTCATATGACCCTATCACTTTGGTTTTTATGCCTGCTTATCCACTTATAAATCAGGCCCTTAAAGAGTTGGGCATGGCTTTTATTGGGCCTATCTCTTTAGGAGACTTTTGGTAGACTTGGGTTGAGCCTGTGATTATTGGGCCAGGTTTGCAAATGATGATTTGGGAGTTATCATTTGTTCCCTACCTATCCCTTGCGGTGCTCCAATATGTTACAAAGATCGAAGGATAAGGATCAAGGTGATTGAGCCTGATGGAGATCCATCTATTATTTTGGAAGTGATAACATTTTTGAAGGTTTGCATTGTGAGAGATCAAAGGAACTTAGATGACTGGCACCTGGGAATGTCATTTCAATCTATTAAGGATCGAAGGAACTTGACAACTGGTATTTGGGATTGCCATTTTGTTCTATAAAAGATCGAAGGAACTTAGGCAACTTGCATCTGAAATTATCATTTTGATTTGTAAATGATAGAAAGAACTTAAATGACTAGTACCTTGGATTCTCATTCCGGTCTATAAAAGATGAAAATAACTTAGGCAACTAGCACCTGGGATTGCCATTCCAATTAATAAAAGATCGAAGGAATTTAGGTGCCTAGCACCTGAAATTGCCATTTTAATCTGTAAAAGATCGAAAGAACTTAGGTGATTGGTGTCTGGAATTGTCTTTTGATTTGTAGAAGATCAAAGGAACTTAGGCGACTTACCCCTGGAATCTTTGAAGGTTTATTACATTTGATCCATAGAGGATCAAAGGAATATGAATTGAGGTTGCCTTTTGATTTTTAAAGGGATGCAAACTAAGGCAACGTTAGCGCCTTAAATTTTTGAAGGTTTACGACGCTCCAATCAGTAAGGGATCAAATGAATACGAACTGAGGTGGCTTTGGTACTTTAAAATTTTAAAGGTTTAAGTTGTTTTGATCCATAGAGGATAGAAGGAATGTGAACTGAGGCAGCTTTAGCACCTTAAATTTTTGAGGGAGCCTTCACTCATCCCATAAGCGATGCTTCGTAAGAGATGTTATTTAATAGGGGATGCCACATGGAAGGATTGTCTGTTTATTTTCTTATGGCTCGCTAAGAAGGCCAGTTCCTGCAACTATAAATATTCAATTATGGAACATTTTCATACCTTTTAAGAATTTGCTTTTCTTTTCTTTCTCTGAAGTTTTGACTTTCTTTCCTTTGACTTTTTGGGCTTTGATTTTGGAGTATCTTCCACCCAAATTCCTCTGCAGACTTTTGCAGAGAAAGTTTTCTTTACTTGGATGTCTTGTTGTTATATTTCGAACTCATATTCTTTATTTTTGTCTTTGTTTACATCCTCGTCTTCATCTTTTTGTTTACCAAGCCATTTTTTGGACATCTTAGGATCTTCTTCTTTCTTAGTCGTAAATTAGATATTCTTTTTTTATTAGTCCCCCTCTGAGGATGGCTTTGAGAAATATCCCAAGTGGGTTTAGTACCAATGGGATTTTCAGCCTTAGTTTTTTAAACTCATATAGAGATAAAAATCCCATAAATAAGCATACAATATTAGATGACATGCAAGTAAAGGAGTTAAGGGAGAAGTGTAAAATGCTCGAGGATGTGGCTTTTTTTCCTTTCTACTATCCATATTAGTAACAGATAGGCCATTTGGAAATTTTTCAGAATGGTTTATCGGGTTTCAAAGTTGTTTGGAATATAGTTTAGAGTTTCTCTTGCCTCTTTTTGATCATAACGTTCTCCGTGATTATGGGATTGCGCCCAACTAGTTGAATTTGAATGGATGAAGAATGATTGCTTTTTTTAAAGTTGCTCCATGTTTTAAAATTTTTACCTACTTCTTTTACTTTTTTGGTTGGGAAGAGGGGATGGAATATTATTTCACCTCTAGGAATAAAAGAAGGCTTTTCACGTTACCTATATCTGTAAAAGGATTTAAAGAGGTTTCTCCTAATCGGGTGAAAATGAGGTTTTAGTGTAAGTTTGCATCAATCGTCGGAGCCTACTCTATTGAAAGATCTAGCTACTAACTTTTTAACACTTGATTTCGATTTTCAAAAATAAAAAAAATATACACAAGATCATAAAGATAATCCAACTAGCTCGAAAACCTTATTTTTTGGACTAGATAAATGTGAGTCTTTAAGACATTGTATAAGTTCCAATTTTTGCTTAGGATTTGATTTGTACCTTGTGATCTAACATTTTCCTTTCTCCTTTCTTAGCTTCTATGGATCTCGAGATGAAGAAGAGCATAGTTGAGCTTACTAAAAAAATGTAAAAGTCACGAAAGAGGAAATCTCATAAAAAGGAAAATTGGATCGATCATTTTGCCAGAGTAAGGAGACTAGTCCTTAAGGATGAAACTTTCGAGGAAGTTATAGAGGTTTCTCTTCCAACTCAAACTGATAGGAAGGTGTTTTCCAAATGGGTTTTTTTCTGAATAGGTTACACAGGATGAGCCATCTGCTGCAATGGTCATATCTATACTTTTTCCTTCGATCAAGACTTTTCCTCTTAAGGAAGTGTTGACTCAAATATTTAGCTAGGGATGTTCCATTCATAGCTTACAAGTGCTAGATTACTTAAGCAAGGGTATCTTGTTGGAAAAAGATATGAACGATATGGGCTTTATTATTTCTTCAGGTCGGGAGTTGGATAAGATAAATCTTAAGACTTGTCGGGTAGATGCTTGCATATCATATTTTTCTCAGGCTTTTTTGGACACTTTAGACCTTACTTATTTTTTACTTTGTACAAGTTATGTAAAGGACCATACTACTATATGGTAAGAATTTAGATTGGAAGGAAAAACTTACTCTAAAGACCCAATCCAAATAGAAGTTGAAAGAGAATTTGGAAACTTCCAAGGCTGAACATGCCTCTCAAATAGATCAATTTTCCTTACAAGTGAAGGAGCTCTAAGCAAAGGTAGAGTCGACGGAGTTGATCAACAAACAACTTGAGGAAAAATTGAGCCTTGCCAAACATACTTATTAGAAAAAGCTAGCCAATCAGAAGGAATATTGATAGACCATTTGGGAGATCTTCAAAGCGTGCTCATTACTTGCATACAATTGAAGTGTAAGAGGCACTTTCCAAGTCAGGATTTTAGCTTTATGGATGATGGTTATTTGCTTCCTGAGCTTCTAGCTAAAAATAGGGAGGCCATGGAAGAAAAGGAAGAATACCTGAATAGGAGTGCTAGAGATGATTAAATGTTATATGTAGAATGGAATTCTATTCGTTCTATTTTCTTCACTTGTAGTCAAGACTTTTTGTATTAATAGACCTATTTTTTACCGTTCTGATCAACATATTTGTTCATGGTATTTTGCCAGGACTTCAAATGCGTCACTAAATGCTTATAATCTTTATTAAGAACTACTCAGATATAGTCATCAAGTTTTGAGTGTATGTCAATAGAGATTATAACTCTTAACTTGGGACAATAAAGTATTAAAGCTTGCATGCATACCTAGTCTTCATCGATCAGGATATAAAGCCACTTTTGATTGCCATAAATCCAATCAGAATTGAACTATTATTACCTTGTCAAATTTTTAAAGTTCTTCAATTTGTTTTGAGTTAAGATGTGGTTTTAGGCAACCTTTATGAGAGCAATCCAGCATCAATCATAAAATTGAGATTTAACCTATCGATTGTATAAGGAAATAAGCATTCTGATAAAGTTGTCAGTCTTACAACTAGGATTCAAATATGTAGATTGGAATTTACCTCTCGATAAAGTGGATAAAATTGCTAGTTACAAGACTGAAAGGGTAATTTTACCCCGATCGTGGGACTGATTGGTCAGGGTAGCCATTCAAGGGTTAGTCATTTCAACTTTCCCTGGTTGGCTCATTAAATTTAGGCATTTCAGATCTCTATGCATTTTAATGGAACTGCTTCGAAAAACTCTAAATTGTCTGCTCATTCAAGGCTTGCCACTTGATTCCTTAAACTTTTATTGTGATGACACTTCAATTTTGATTCTTTATATATTGTGGAATGGCATATGGTCATCACCATTAAAGATCCTTCAGACCTTCTTATAAATAGGTGCATTCTTTAAAGGTGCTAACAACCTCTATTTCTTCTTCTCTGCTGTCCTTTAATAGATTTTTTTTAGTATTCTGAGATTTTTCAAACTTTTTCTTTTTCTATCCTTCACAATTTTAGGAATATGAATGAACATTTTCCCTTTGATGGGTCTTCCCTTGCCTTGGCATCACCTGTTGATAATAGGTGAACCACCATTGAATCTATATTTGCCTATCTAGTTTCCCTATTTTCCTTTCTACTTTTCATTTTTCACCACTAGAAATTATGGTTTATGAATGGGGATCACTACAAGAAAATTAGCAAATAGCAACGAAAATTAGCAACCGAATTTGTTGAATTTCCGTTGCTAATAAAAATTAGCAATGGAAAATAGCAACGGAATATTCAGTTGCAAATTTTACGGTTGGTATTTTTTAGCAACGGAAATTGTTTTCCGTTGCTAAAATTAGCAACGGATTTCAATTTTTGTTACTATTTTTACCAACAGAATTAGAATTTTCATTGCTATAATTACCAACCGAAATCAATTTTCGTTGCTAAATTCAGCTTGTATTATAAAAAAATTAAGACGAAATTATCGTCGCTATTCTGTCACTAAATTATTGTTGATTTTTCGCACAAAATTTATGCAAAAGACTATATACTGTCGGAATTCCCTGCCACTGAACAAAAAAAAAAAAAGACAATCAATAAAATGCAGACAACAAACTATCTCATAGGAACTCTAAACCTTATATAAACTTGGCTTTCTAGAAACAATCATCTTCATGTTCCCTTACAAAAAAAAGGCAAAAGACAAGAAAAGGAGAACAATGTTGCATGTCGATTAGAATCAATATGTATATCATCAGGAAAGGTTAGATCATATCATGCTGCTCCTAATCAACTGTAAGAAAGTAATCAAGAAACTAAAAACAATGATGATAAGGATTTGTAAACTACTCACAGAGCCACCACAGCCTGATAAGGGTGAAGAGGCCAATGTAGCCAAAGAATTTTTGCACATCAACCTTCTCTTCTTCTGATCCAACACGTTTCTTGAGCAGTACTTCATTTAATACGTACAGTCAAGCAAAAGATATCAGAAGCAACCTAGGAGAAGTTAATTTGCTCATGGTTGCTGATGTCACATTTCTAACCTATAAACAAGCCATATGATATTGCCGAGAAAAGACCAAATATATCTCCTGTGATGGAATGCCTTCTTATCCTTGAAAATTGAAACATGGGTGATAATCTTAAATAATGTTTACAAAATTTTAGATGTAACGTACTAAAAATATTAGTAACATTCACATAAACTGTACGAACTATTAATGCAATAACTTTGTGTCTGTTTAAGAGGGAGAAAGCTTCATAGAAGCAGCAAACGAGCCACATCTAAAATTTTTTAAAATTCTAATAATGTAAACATACATTGCTTCTTTTATCAAGAATGTAACGAGATTTTATCAAAACAAGAACTAACAAGATAAAATTAATCAAATATGTCACAAAATAATAACATAATATGTTAATGCAAGCAGTAAGTATACCAATACTCTTAATCATTAATGATTTCGTTTGATTTGTTTCTTTTAGATAGTTTATGTAAAGTAAATTTCGAAACACTTAAACTTTATAAAATTAATAAATAATTTATTTTGTTTTTCATTAAATAAGCAATTCTACTTTATAGTCCTTATTCACTAAATTAGTGGAAAAAATGATCAGAAATTTTACACCAAACCAACAGCTTAGTGCAGTTGGTGCCACCAAATAGGCAAATCTTTAATGCCATTCTAATGCATATATTACTTGCTGGTGAAGCTGTTTGTCCCCTGCTGCCACCACATTAAAACCTGAACAATAAAATAATAATTCCATAAATAATGACAGTCAATACTTGGAACTCCAGGTTCACAACTTTCAATTTGAAAAAAAAAAATAAAAAATAAAAGTGAATAATCTACAAATTGAAGTTCAATCAGATTCGTATGACATGAAGAAGAAGATGATGATGACGACGAAGAAGAAGAAGAAATAGAAGGATTGATAGCAATATCATCCACTTAACTTTTCAGTTTAAGATAAAATTCAATTTAGGACAAATTTGTCCATTACTTTCACTTTAATCCAACTTCTTATTACCTTGTGAAAACATTGAATAAAAGAAAATAAATTTTCCAACATAAATGTAAACAAAATTCATAATTTTAATTCAGGTTAATTTTGCTTTTTTTTTTTTCAAAAACTGTGATAAACTATCCACAGAGTGGACTAATTTGATTAAAACAATCAATTTTCACCTAGATTAAACTTTATTCACAAGTTTAAGGACAAAAGACTTTTAATCCTGAAGAAAACACGGGAGCCTACTTGTTGCAGGAGAATTTAAAGAAACATCACAGTAAATTTGATGTCCTTCCCAATTAGTTATAATACCTCCAGCACCCTCTATCACGGGTACAAGGGCAAGGCAATCGTATGGCTGGTGAAAACCAAATATAAGTTTGTTAATCGAAAGAGAAGTAAATCAACACATAATTTGCAGAAAATAGAATTATATAACCATTTTAAACAATATCTCTATCTAACTTATATTAAAATATCACATATGCAGTTTAACATTCATCACACATGGCCTGTATGGAACAATAATATAACAAGTCCTTGAAGCCTTTTTTGAAATTAAGGGCTTTTATGGACAATTCACGTTCGGGACCTATAGTTTATAAAGTTAGGAATAGTACTTCATGGAGATGAAGACATATGGACTAGTCAATGAACTTTACATGTGAGCAAGAGGAGATACCTTAAGGCCTGACTCAATGACAAGATCAACATATCCAGAAGCCAAAAGGGCATAAGCATAGTAGTTACAGCCATATAGTGGAACTTTCACCTGCTAACATTAAATAGGTAAAGGGAGAGCATCAAAATAAATTAGAAACCAAAAGTAATCTATAATGCTTCACATTCAAAAAAGCACACTTAGTTGTTTATTGCGAACCGACTGCAAATTGTTCAAGGCATTACTTTTAAGTTTTTTAGTAAAGAATCTATGGATCACTGCAAGTTGGAAATAGCCCGTGCTTTTATTCTAAAGCTGGCAGTATAAACCCATGAAAGAGAAGAAAAGTAAAATTCTCCCTACATAAATTAGGAAATCAGTATTGATTCAAATTAGATCATGACAACGTCCTGAGGTGGGAATGATGCAATTTTATAGTTTAAATTCTATCAAGTGAAAGAAGAGTCACAAGAGTAACTTCATTAGGTTCTTCTTTTATTGTTCTTTGGTTTCTACTTTAGCACATTATAAATCCATATTCAACTAGCACAAAGCAGGTAAACTTCTCGGTAAAAACCTATTTTCAGAAGGTACGGACCTTACTTCTAACATGAGAACGTACAAATATGCTTGCGACAGTTTTGCACATGTGCGTGCAGACAATTCCTCCCCATTCAACATCGGTCCCCTTCCACTTATCCCAATCCATCTTTCTCTAAGTATAGGCTGTTCAATTATGCCAAGAATCTATAAAGACATATTTAGCACTTTGAGAATGTAATATTCACTCAAATGGAAATGAGCACCGCAATTAAAGACTCGCTAAGTACATAAATACTTAAAAAAAATTTGCACAAGGATATAACAACTGAAAACTATGCATAAAGATACATAATGACTAACTGAAAACTCAACATGCTTAAACAATAAATTGAAAATGATTCATCACTTATTTATATTTCCAACCAGCTAAAAGTTCAAGGAAAAAAGTTTTGGAGACCATCCTTGACTACTTCACATGAAGTGGCTGTTCTGATACCTCTCATGTGCAAAATGTTACAGATTGAAGAGTCAACTTCAACATTGCACTACAAAAAAAAAACTGCAAATTAGCGACGGAAAATTTCGTCGCTAATTACCTGTTCTGTTGCTAATGTAAATTAGCGATGCCGCGACGAACAGTGGCTAAAAGGCTAGTCTCAAATATATTAGCGACGGATTTCAAAATCAGTCGCTAATTTAGCGACGAACAATTTCATCGCTAATTTTTTTCCGTCACTAATTTATATTTCTAATTAGTCGCCGAATTATAATAATAATACTTAGCGACTCCATTTTCATCACTAAACCGTCGCTAATAAATATTCATAAAATGCAAATAAATTGAAAATTAACTATGCAAAATAACATCGTGACTAATGCAAATTTCATCACAATTCATTTATAATATTTTATTATTATTATTATTATTATTATTATTATAACATTCAGAATTTGATTTATATAAATAAAAATTCTCAAATATTATTAATTTAAAAAATATAATATCATAAAATTAAGTAAATTAAATTGTGCAATACTTTACAAATAATTAGAAAAAAATTCAAAATAAATAATACTACTAACAAATTTTTATACAATATGCTACAAAAAAAAAAAAGAAAGAACTTTGCAGTCCTTCTAGTGTTCACTATATTCCTCATAGTCCTTATCACAATGGCTGCAGCCGGGCATCCAATCCTGATGTTGGCTCATCCATGAATACTATAGATGGATTGGCAACCAATTCAACAGCAATGGTTAATCTTTTTCTTTGTTCTGTTGATAGTCCATTTGCTCCAGGTAGACCAATTAGTGCCCCACCTAAAGGAGTAATATCCACTAGTTCCATCACCTCTTCAACAAATGCCTAAATGTTTCAAACCCTCTTAAAGTTAAAATATATGTAACCAATGGTAAAGAGCAGGATAATAAGTATAAATTACCTGTTGTGCCTCCATGTCAACTTCTAATGGTAACCGTAACCATGCAGAGAAAAGAAGTGACTCGAGAACAGTTAAGCAAGGAGAGTGAACATCATTTTGTTCACAATAACCAGAAATTCTTGCAAAAGCTTCTTGCTTTTTGGGATAACCAGATATATGTATGCTCCCTTCTATGACCCCTCCGGTTTTCTTGCTAGCTAAAACATCCATAAAGGTGGTTTTTCCAGCACCACTAACTCCAACCAATGTTATAAGGACACCGGGTCTAAATGATCCAGCAACATTAACCAACAACTGCAATTTTGTCTTCAACAACTCCTTGCTTCAACTCCTAGAAACATAGTAGAATAAGGTATTTGTACTACAAATATTTACAAAAGATAATGCAAACAAGAATGTAGCCATGCCATACTCACCACAGGTACATCCATTTAACATTACTCACCTGAAGGAGATTATTCATAATTATGGTCCCATCTCCAACATTGGCCTGAACAATATTCAAGAATGTAGTACGATTCAACCGTAGTAATTGGCTCAATCTTTTGGTACGAAAAGTAAAAAGTTGTGGCCTATAACAGAGCACCCCAATCTCACCACAAAGATCACCAGTTTTTACCTGCCCAACAACCTGCAACCATTCATCAGAGATTCAGTACAAATGCATTATAACGCAAAGGTCTCGATGTATAGTGAATTTCAATAGCTAATACTTGCCTGTTCAGCTTCATTTTTGTAAACCAAAAGATCCTGTAAGAAACTTAGATATTACAAGACAGAATTTGAAAATTTCACTAAGTAGAAATGTCAAGCAAAGATAATGGTAACTAAGAGGATAAAGTAGGGCATTTCACCACAGCACTAGTGACAAGTATATAGAAGTCTGTGGGTGCCTCACCAAATCCAAAGATTGGTTTGCCAAAAGTTCTTCTTTTGGCTGCAACAATACTTTCTGTAACCAAAGATAATTAAGAGAAATGAAAAGACAGTGAAAAAACAGGGAATGTGTAGAAAATTCCAAGTAAAACAGTTTTCAGAACTTTATATTCAATGTAGCAAAATACCTGCAACATTTTAATCCTATTAGATCACCATTATTTATGCAAAGCAGATCTTGATAAAGATAAACAAAATTTGAATTCAAAATCGTTATATGAGTTGGCTTTTGATGATAAGAGTAAGGGCTTGTCAGTGAAGATGTTTATTTTGTGCCAAAAATACTGCAATAGATTTAAACCTTGTATAACTATCTTGTATCCCCATTTCAAACCCAAGTTTAAATTTCTAAAGAAATCTTTGCATAACTGCTCAGTCAACTTTGATCATGTGCAAGTGCAAAAGTTGGAGGTACAATTAATGATAAAACAAAATGATAGAAATATAAAGAAAAAAATATAGCTGTCGATACTTACAAAGTGTCCAAATTACCAATCCGGGAAAGCTAAATGGGAATAGGACCCCTTATGTTGTTGGCGGATAGATTCCTGAGATTAAAAAGAAAAAAAAAACTATATCTGAATAATAGAAAGCACTGGCAGTGATGAATCAGCTTGCATGCAAACACAGAAACTTCATAAATTTTGAGATGCGAGTAATTACGAAATCTACCAAACTTACAGATATGTCATACTCTCCAGCTTCTGGAAGGCACTTGGGATAGTCCCATTCAATTTGTTACCATTCACATTGCTAACATCCAATGGAATTGTCAATAAGCACCTCAAAAGTAGTTAAACTCCAAGGTGGTTGAGATTTATACATGAGCTAAGATTACCAGGTATAGGCCCTTCAAGGTGGTTGTTGGCAACATTTCTGCAATAACATCAGATCAGTAAATTAAACTCGATGGGTAGCACTAGTAATAAACATCACAGTGACATAACATACAGATCAAACAAGTCAGTAAGCTTTCCGAGCTCTGGTGGAATGTGTCCTGTGAGTTTATTATCATTCAACTCCCTGGAAAATAGAGTAGTGCATCAAAGATTGGCATGTAATGGAATTTCGAAACAAGAGTGAAAAAATAGCATAGCAGGTATTAAACAAGCAAGAAGAAGAACACCACTAGATTATCACATCCCATTCAATCAATATTTGAAGATTATTTGGAATTTAGCTGAAGGGAGCACTCAAGAAGTTATTGATGCAGCAACCACTCGATATTGAAATTGAAAAGCTTCCCCCTAACTAGTTGTGATAAGTAAAAGGTGAATAATACTTATATTCGGTGAGAAGAAATTACAACTTCAAATGCCAATAAAAGTACTACTTAAAAGATGTGTTACAGTGTTCCCATTGTAGTCTTGAGATGTAGGCACTCCACCTGATTTATAAAGAACAATCATCAATCGAAACGTTAATTCATCAGATAAATTTATTAAGAAAATATAAGAAAAAACATATTAAATGTAGCCTCTACACATTATATTAATAACCAAGACATAAGAAAGACTGTGACCTTCACATTTTGCCAGTTTTTCTTCAATAAGGAGACGAGGAAATTGACACTCATTTAAACGTTTTGGAAAACCTGCTTCTCCTCCATGGCACAGTTCCCGATAGCCATTCCCATGCAAAACACTTTCTTCAATTGAAACTTCACCGTAGCTTTAGTTTCATTCACCTTGGACTCCATTGACTCTTGGTGGGTCACAAGAGTGAGGAACTGACCTGTATTGACATAGAAATAGGCCAAAATTTAAGAAACAATGAAGTGCATGCCTTGTTGAGACCAAGGCCAAGTAGATGAGGAATCTGCTTGATGATAGATTTTGAAGATAAAAAGGCATGGTATTGCTTGGCAAGCTTCTTAACCAATTTCTTGTTCTTTTTGAGCTTCTTCAAAGCCTCAACATCCATCCATTGCAAATCAATACCCTCTTCCTGCCCATAAAGAATTAAACTTCACTAATTAAACTTAATATGATTGGGAATTACATAATCACTAATCAAAGTATACAAGATAACTTTGCAAGACTGCAACAAAATTACAATATGGCACAGTACATTTGACATTATGCTGAGAATCAAATGAAGATTAAAGAAAATAGTGAAGCATAATAGTTCCAGCCAAAACTCAAGTCATCAAACATAGAAGGGAATAATGAGTATCACATCGAGGGAAGGCTATAATCAGAAATGAGCCCAAACAAACTTGTATCCAGAGATTAATAGCATATTAGAGAAACAAACACAGAGAAATAGAAAAGGAGGTCCAAAAGAAACATTACAATTCCCTTGTACCACACCCGGGGAGCAAAACTAGTTGCACATTATAAGAATAACAATATATTCTAAAATTTTGACAAGCATCGCCAACATCAAAGAATTAGAAAGGTTCAAACTTACAATAAAAAAAACATAATAATCAAAATGAATCGGCTATGTAATCTAAGCACCTAAACAGGTGCATCTGGGTGAAGTTCTATCAAAGATTGTTCCAGGGAAGTCCATGTTTAAATAAACTTCAAGTGTCCATTTTCTGTGATTTTAGGTGGACAATGCACACCACTAATTTAGTGAGTCAGCAGAATAAACACAGAGAGGAGAAAAATTACCATCTTTGAGAGGAGTCAAGCACTCATAAGAGATCTAGAATTGAAAGGGGGACAAAAATGGCGCTGGATTTTCCAAAATACTAACATTGGTAATATTAATAGCACTCATTCTCCAACAAATCAAATTAAGACCCTATTATCCAGAATCCTCATTTAAAACCCCAACAAAGTTCGAAGAAAGGAAGCTTAAAACCAAATGGAAAGAGTTAAAAAAATAAAAACTTATAATTCAATTTTTATCATGCAAGCCAAGTTGGAATAATGTTCTATATCGCAGCTCTCGCATCTAGACTAGATTATGCCTTAAATATGCATTTATGGTTCTAAATCACAGCTCTCGCATTTAGACTAGAATTACATAAACACACATTCAAAGAATAAAAACCAACCTATAACAACTATCTCCACATGCGGTCTCTCAAACTATGCTTTGATAATGAATTTTCTATTAACTATCAGAAAGAGGTTGCTCTCGCCAACTATCTTACTTAGAACCATTTTTGTTGATTTTCAGATAAGAAATTGCCATCTAAGATCTTTTTCCTTAACTTATAATGATACTAATAAAGTTTTAATAGCAAATTCTACATAATAAGATAAATAAAAGAGAAATGATTAAATATGAATAACGACATTCAAATTCCTAAAAAGTATTCATAATAATAACAAATAAGGAAAGTAACAAGAAATTAAGTAAAAGAATTCTCATCCTTTACTCATATATGATGACTCCTCTTCCTTGTAAGTCTCTTCTTCAAAACATAAACTAAACTAAAAAGTAAAACTATTGTTCTTCAAATACACTTTCAAGTTAGAAAAATAAATATTTAATCCATCTAATGATTTTCTTCATTCTCAAAATAACTTCCAAGATATATATAATTTCCAAGCATCAAGTTCCTTCAAGTGCCTCTCCATAGGTATGCAACCTTTGGTGAAGTTTGGTGCCCTTTTAGGTGACTTTTCAAGTTCAACTATTTTCAACCGCCATCTGTCACGATCACAGCACCTGTCGCGCTCGCGACAGATCACCCTCCATTCTTTTTCTTGCTTTTTCCTCACGTTGCGACCTTTGTTCTTCATTGCTAGCTATCGCAATCCACTGCTGTTGTCGCCCTCGCGACAACACTCATTTTTCACTCATTTTTACTCTTTCTTCATCTTTTTCTCCCTTTTTCTCCTACATACACAAAACTTGACCAAAACATAAAACACACCTAATTCTAGAACAATTTAATATAACTAAACATTATTTTGGTAATAAAACATGGATTAAATATGAGCTATTTAGGCTTATATCAAACCCTCACACTTTTTGCTTGTCCCCAAGCAAAACCTAACAAATAAGCAAACAACACAATCATACAATTTTGGAGCTCATATTTATATTTGGCAAATATTTGAAAATCTCATGAAGAAACATTCATCTCTTCACAAATTTAGTCCAAGTCTGCAAATTCTCAAACACAACCATTATCCATTAAACTTAAACAACCATACACATTTGGAAAATTATAAAGTTGCAAAACACAAGAATGTGTAAACTTAAGAACTTGAATATCTTAACACATGTAAATATTATTTCACATCAAGTATTGCCTAAAGTAGTTCTCACTTAAACACTATATTCCTAAAGCACTTAATCACTCGATGCGTTTATGGGTTAGTGTTTCTCTCATTCCCTGAACATGCCATTGCCTACCATAAGCTTGTAATTAGTAAACATCCCCACTACTAGTATAAAATGATACATGAAATCAAAAGAGTCTTATGAGGGTTGTAAGTTGGCTTAGGTTAAGGTAGGATAATTTTTGGTTTAAGTAGATTAAATTGTGAATAGAAACAATATCACCATATCATAAGAGACTTGTTTAAGAATCTAAGCATCACATGATGTAACTTATTGTTCATATTCCCTTCTCAATGCACATTATCTAATAGTTTTTTTATTAATTTTTTTAAATTATAGGTGCATTTTATGCTCCATCCTACTTCATTCTTCCTTTAGAAACTAGCCTTGTTCTAATGTTGAACCTAGAGAATAATGGAATTTAACTCATTTTTTAAATACCATCATGCTTATATTAACAAAATATATCTCCTAATGACATAGCAAGTTATTGCTCTTCACAAAAAGGGCAACACGAAGAAATAGATTCTTGTTTAGTGAAGGATTTTGGCTAATTATATGTTACTCAACAAAAATAGATTTAAGGTTTAAAATTGGATACCTAAAGTCAAAAAGGTAAATTTTTAAAGCAAGCCAAAATGGTTTAATCTAAATTCCCTTATCATTTTTCATGCACATCTTATACTAAATGTAATCTCAAAATTTACCAAGAAAAAATTCTAGAGGATATGGCATATTAAGGCTCTCATACAAAAAATGTCAACGTACAAGGCTCAAAAGCTCGCTTAAGCTATAGGTCAAATTATCCTAAACAATAAATTGGCAAAAATAATCCTTTTATACATGTAAAAAGATACTCAACTGAAAAAAAAACCTACACCAAAGTACTTTGCCAAGTCATGACCTTCACTATGTACATTTAATTATCAAAGTAAAATGAAAATGATTAGCCTAACAATTTGCCTAACTAGATTAAAAATGACAGAAATTCAAGTTAAAGCATGCATTTATTCCCAAATAGTTCCCAAATACACAAGCTCTAAAATTAAATTCACACACAATATACACATAACAATAAACAAAAATATGAAACCAATATAACATGCATACCCCCCATACTTAAAAGACACAATGTCCTCATTGTGTAAGGAATACATCAAAAAACATACTATAAAAGAATAATAAACAAAAGATACATGCAAGAACACAAATACAAAATAAAATAACAAAGATAGGAGTTAAAGGAAACGTTACACAGCTAGTCCACTAGGTGTCACTTCTTATGCATCGCTCTCACGATATATGTCGCACTCGCGATAGTCCTCGTGTTCACAGCAATGAAGAAAAATCATTAGTTTTTTAGTTTAATTTTTTCCTGAAATTTATAATGAAATACTAAGTAATATAACCCATAGAATAAAAAATAAACTATGTTAGTATACTAAATCAACTAAAAACAACACAAAATAAAACTAATTAAATATTGTAATCCAAAATCATAAATCAAGATTTCTAATGACAATAAATTTAATCAAACATTCCCCGACAACGGCGTCAAAAACCTGTTGTGCTTTTTCTAAGCATCAATTCAGTAAGCATACGGTGTACTGATTATAGTACAAAAGATGTCGATCACACGAGAAATGTTGATTAATATTGTACACTATTACTACTCAATTTTTATCTTGTTTATAATGATCATTAATTAGCTAGTTAAAACTAATACTTTACTACTCTAAACTAAATATTATTCTACTTTAATGATAATCCGAAAAGACTTATGAGTATGATGAATATAACAGTACATAAATATGGAACTAGATATTTTTCTCTTATTTATAATTCAATCTTTATCATGCAAGCCAAGTTGGAATAATGTTATATGTCACAACTCTCGCATCTAGACTAGATTATGCCTTAAATATGCATTTATGGTTCTAAATTGCAGCTCTCGTGTTTAGACTAGAATTACATAAACACACATTCAAAGAATAAAAACCAACCTATAACAACTATCTCCACATGCGATCTCTCAAACTATGCTTTGATAATGAATTTTCTATTAACTATCAGAAAGAGGTTGCTCTCGCCAACTCTCTTACTTAGAACCATTTTGCTGATTTTCAAAGAAGGAATTTCCATCTAAGATCTTTTTCCTTAATTTATAATGATACTAATAAAGTTTTAATAGCAAATTCTACATAATAATATAAATGAAAGAGAAATGATTAAATATGAATAACGACATTTAAATTCCTAAAAAGTATTCATAATAATAACAAATAAGGAAAGTAACAAGAAATTAAGTAAAAGAATTCACATCCTTTACTCACGTATGATGACTCCTCTTCCTTGTAAGTCTCTTCTTCAAAACATAAACTAAACTAAAAAGTAAAACTATTATTCTTCAACTACTTTCAAGTTAGGAAAATAAATATTTAATCCATCTAATGATTTTTCTCCTTCTCAAAATAACTTCCAAGATATGTATAATTTTTCAGGCATCAATTCCCTTCAAGTGCCCCTCCATAGGTATGCAACCCTTGGTGAAGTTTGGTGCCCTTTTAGGTGATTTTTCAAGTTCAACTGTTTTCAACAGCCATTTGTCGCGATCGCGTCACCTGTCGCGCTCACGACAGATCACGCTCCATTCTTTTGCTTGTTTTTTTCTTGTACTGCTACCTTTGTTCTTCCTCGCTAGCTGTCGCGACCTACTGCTGTTGTCGCCCTCGCGACAACACTCTTTTCTCACTCATTTTTACTCTTTCTTCACCTTTTTCTCCTTTTTTCTCCTACATACACAAAAATTGACAAAAACATAAAACACACCTAATTCTAGCACAATTTAATATAACTAAACATTATTTTGGTAATAAAACATGGATTAAATATGAGCTATTTAGGCTCATATCACTCCCCATCTCTCTTCCTCTCGCTCTATCTCTCTCTATATGTGCTTCCCCCTCTCTCTCTCTTTCTCCTCCCTTTTCTCTCTTTGCTCTTGAATTATATTAATAGATTATTTTCATCTGGTTGATAAATAGTTTTGGATTTTTTTAATCAATTGATTGTTTGTTTGTTTATTTTACGGCTTTATGCAGTTGGATATAGGCTTATAAATGCTTTGTTAGGGTTGGAGCTTTTTGTGTATGTGAATTTGAGAAAAAAATGTTTGATTTTGTGGACAATTATTCTAGAAGCAGAAAATGAAAATGGTGATAAATTAAAAAAATAGGGTTTATAGGGTTGTTAGGGTTAGGGCCCGAAATTTTTCGAGTTATTATGATTAAGGCCGGATTTATTATTAGAGTAAGGTCGAGGTTAAATATAAGTGTAATTTTGGATTTCGGGTTGATCCAAACCTGATCAATACACATCCTTAGCTAGGGGTATGCAGAATCGAACCGAATGGCAACCTAAAATCGAACCAAATCGTATAGATTTTGGTCTGTTTGGTTCGATTATTTTGATTTTTGGTTCGTTCGATTCTGACCCAAAGTAAAATATTGATTTTATCAGTTCGATTTATAAAATTGAAAAATTGAAGAAACTGAACCGACCAAAATTTTCAAAACTCATCATTTTGCTTTAATATATATATATCCTTTGTTCTTACCCTACTTGCAGATACAAAAAGAAAACTCTAATTACCAGCCGCCTCCTCTTCCTTTTGTCTCCACTGCTTTGCTTTTTCTTTGATTCTCTTCTTTGATTCTTCCTGCAAATCAATTTTTCTTTGGTTTCCCTACTTCGATTCTTCCTACAGGTACCTTAACATTGGCCTTGCTTCTTTTTGTATAAAAAGAGAAATTCTCTCTATTTCTCTCTCTCTCTCTCTCTCTCTCATTACTCTCTCTAGATTTCTCTATTTGTTTGGTGGAGTTTTCTCTCTCTAAAAATCAATGGCTAGATTCACGCAGTAGGTGAAGGAGAGAGCTAAGGAGCTCAAGGTTTTGTTGAAGAAAGGAGTAAAGATCATTGGAGATTTTGGAAGGAAAGGATGGAACAAAGTTAGGCATATGAAACGTTAGATTTTTCTTATATATATATATATATATATATATATATATATATATATATATATATATATATATATATATATATATATGATTTTGTTTGGATCTTCGTTTGTTGTTTTAGAGGTATGATTTTGATGTAAAAATAGAGTTTAACTTCAATATCTTCCTTTTTATGTTTTACTGTCTAATTAAAGTCTTTCATTCTTTAATTTAGTGTTCTTCTATTCTATCTATCTTCTTCTCCATTAATGAAACGTTGACTACTGCTTTGAATTCAAAAAACTTTATCCACGATGCCCAAAATCTCAAATTGTTTGATTCTTCCTGCAAATCAATTTTTCGATTAAAAATTCAAATAAAAAAGTTTAATTAAAGTTCAGAACCAATTGAATCGAACTAAATTGACCAAAATTATTTTGATTCATTCGATTTTCGATTTCATAAACTTCAATTTTAATTCGATTTTTATATTTTTTAAATTTTAATTTTTGGTTTTTTCGGTTTGATTCAAAATCGAACCGAACTGACTATTTGTACACCCCTGCCTCTAGCAAGTATACAACATCAAATAATTTTATCATCTCTTTTTTTTTTCTTAAAATCAGTTAGGGATAAAAATGAGTTTTCAATTAAAGGTAGGCAATTATTACTATAAAAGATATTTAATGAATGTAGACTTTCACATTAAACTATTTGCTATAACCTATAAATATATTAGTCCGATAAAATTGGTTTTAGATTGCTCTTTTAATTGAGATATTTTAAACGTCATATTTCTTCATATTTATTTTTTTATTTTTTTTGTTTATTTTATTTATTTATTTATTTATCAATCTTATTTTTTTAATATTTTAGTATGTGAAATTATCCTATTCTTGTTATTTATTTAATTATTATTATTTTAATTTTTCTCCATTAAAGGACAAATAATTTGGTAGGTAAGTATCAAATCTTAATGCTTATTCCCTCTATGTTGATTTTTCATTTTTCATTTTTGAATTGAAGTATACGACCTGTTAATAGTTAGGATTTATCGGGCTGTTACCGAGATCGAACTTGAGTCAAAAAATTTCTCAATGCTCCAAATGTACCTAAAAATAAAGAAATTTCTGTAGGGGTTTCGATGAGTGGAATCTTCAATGGCTAAGTCGGTAAAGATCTTTAAAATGTTTAAAAGTAGATTTGGCTAAAAGAGCAAAATACATGACATCATGCCAATTTACAAGGATAAGAATCCTATTTCAGCTAGGATTATGATGTTTTTAGGATTCCCATAGGAAAAGATATGTAGCTTAAGTAAGAAACTGGGCTAGGTTTTCAGAATAAGAATCCAACTTTACCTAGGTAACTCCGAGTCCTTATTCAAGTGGCACTTCTCAAAACGACTTCATGAGCGGGTTAAAGACTAACCAAGTTAGAAAATCCAAACTACTCATGGGAGTCCAGATGTATAGTTCAGTTACCATAACCTATTGCAATGGTTAAAAAGTGAATTTTCTAAGTGAAAATTATATCTTTACTTTACTTTATTTAATTTATATATTTTCTCTTTTCGCTAAATTAATTTAAGTTATATATGTTTATACCTTTTTACCAAGTTTATGAGCCTTTTTAAAATTTTAGATAAGATTCTATTTGGCTTATAATATCAATTAAATGTTATCTAACATTTTATTTGATAAGTGATAATTAATTTAGCTTATCTTAAAATAATTCTTAATTAAACTAACATACAAGACAAAATTAGGGCAAAAAATTAAAATTAAGATTATTCCCATATTAAAAAGAAAATTCTAACTGT
Organism: Excoecaria agallocha; assembly: GCA_037975025.1. NCBI lineage: Eukaryota > Viridiplantae > Streptophyta > Magnoliopsida > Malpighiales > Euphorbiaceae > Excoecaria > Excoecaria agallocha. The sequence goes on along the minus strand of CM075810.1, from coordinate 41,079,369 downwards.
GAATTCTTTCGTAAATAATAATGTTTCTAAACAATAAAAAGCATTGCAATAATTATTGATAATGCTCAATATTTTAATTAAGCTCAACCTTTCAAGGGTCTACCAAGAAAGCCTGACCTTGTAAAAGCCCATTGGTACTCATGCCTTCTAGGCTAGTCAATTGAGGCATGTGGATCAAAGTTGTCCGATTAGACAAGACACGCCTTGTCGCATTGAAGTTCTCTGACACATGCTTATATCAAATTGTCGCCTACCAGCAGTCACCTTCTTACCAGCCTACATCAACAGTAGGATAAACTTTTTGTACAAGGCTCTAAATACACTATAAATAACAGGTTCACTTCATAACTCAACACATAAACTCTCTCACATTTTTTCTCTCCTCTTTCTGCAATTCTCTCCAGCCTATCATTCGATCAGACATCCCATATCTCGCTCAATGTCAACTCATCCCCCTTTCTACTAAGGGTTTTTTCCTTTTTAAAATTTTTGAAATTATCATTTGATACTTTTGTTGAGAGCCAACACATCGAGTTAAGTCATCTAGTCCAAATGCGACTGCATCATGTCCAAAACCATTCATCAATAGTGCAAATCTTGTGAGTATCTAGTCAATTTTGATCGTCATTTTGCATCGTTGGGATCAAAATTTTCGTAGAAATTTCCCAAAATACAAAGGAAAACTCTGAGGCTAAAGGAAAACAAAATGAGTCGTACTAAGGCTAAAGAAGGATGAAACATTCTCCTCTCAAATTGTCGCATATTAGCATGCAAACTTTTCTAGTTCTCCAATAAAAAGAGACGTAAGAAAAGTGGAAGATTCGCTTCTCTTTTCCACATATGTAAGCAAATCAACAGAAAAGGGTAGTCAATCGAAGCTTTGAGTGTTGATGTCTTGCCTCATAGGATGATTAACTCCTAAACTCTGCAAAGATCGATGTATGAAAGAGAAGCCAGAAGGAGAAAATATGTTCGGCCAAGATATAAAGGAAAAATTTAAGCATGCAAAAACTTCATCACCTCTAGACTTACCTCTGTGATCGATCCGATGAACCTCTCTAGTAGAAAGAAGTCAAATTGGAGAAAAAAATCCAATTCTAAAGATAAATAAAACATGTGCCAAGTCTAAAGGAAAGCATATTGTCTTTCATCCAAAATATTATGCAACTATTGCTTGAAACTTCCACAACTCACTTACCAGAAAGGATACAGGAAAGAACGGTAGGGCTACCTTCTCTCACCTTAGTAGCAGATGAGGTAAGGAGAAAATTGATCGGTTAAATAAAGGCAATGAGGGCCCTAAAAATCCCCTCCTTTACAACCAGTCACACTCTCCTCAACATCCAAATCTAGATGAAGCTCATGGAATTTCGATCCTACACAACAAGCCACAAGAGAGCTAGTGAAAATGATCGATTATATCCAAAGGTTGACGAGTCAGCTATCCTTGATCGATGAATTCCTGATCATGGATTGATTTCAAAGTGAAATAATTGGCAAATCCTAGCCTAAGGATGACGTACGATACACCTATAAAAATATAATTTCTATTTGATCGATGTAACATCTTGATCTTAAATAATAATTTTGATTAAAAGAATAATCAGCATAATTCTGATCGAATGATCGATGAATAAAACTAAAGTACAAATTGTATCTCAATCATTTATGATTAGCTAAACACTTATCTCTTTTTAAAAGTAAATTGTACTGATTGATGATTTCTTGATCAGATTTTTAGCTTAGGAATATCATTCCTATAGATTACTGCCTTAAGACATTTCTAATATTTGTTCAAAATAATCGCTACCATGACTATGTGATCAAATATATGTGACATCATAAAGCATTTGATAAAAAGCAATAACTAAAGCATCTACTCAACAAAAAAGCATAAAGAAAAGCAAGATGCGGATGACAAAATCCAAAATCAAAAATTGGGAATTTCATTAAAATCCTCCAAAATACAAAGATACATTGAAAGTTGAAATTTTATGAAAGGAAAAGTATAATCCCGCATCTACAATTTGTCGTTACAAGGCCACCTCTTATCAACCCTGTAATGTCCGCTCTTATTACCTTTTTATTTACTTAATATTCTGTTAAATTGCTTGTACAAAAAAATACATTTATACATATGACATATATTAAACTTAAAGTATAACTACAACTTAGTTCATTACATATATATATATATATATATCAAATCTTCTACATTATACATTTATAAAAATATAATACATTATCAGAAATAACCTTCACTCGCTACCCTTCCAGTGGCCTGCAGATGTTGACTCAAAAAAGGTAATTTTTCATTACATCTTTGTACCTACAGTGGAAGAACACCCGTGTCGAGCAATGGCTCAGTGGGGAGTAAAACAATACAAATTGACTTCTCGTCGAAGTTTCATATATAGATAACATAGCAGCATTCCTTTTCATATTCCAAAATACGTATACTATAACAACAGTCCATGCATTAAGGAAATATTGCAATACAGTTTTTTTAATAATGCATGCATTAGCATTTCAGTATAACATAACTCTTTAATTATACATCATTATTTAATAAGAAATACTACCACTTATCATGAATTAATGAAACACTTACACTATTGATCACTTATCAATATTCATTAATCAAATCACTTTCATTGCCTGAATTCTCATAAATAGTGGATACGGGTACAAACATACGACACTGACAAGCAGCATCGAATTGATGAGACATAATAGTCTCGAGTCAGTAGATACCAAAAAGTACCGAAACACTACACTAATTACCTTCCTGTGACAACACTTGCAGCTGCGATCACTATCCCCTTTATAGGCATGTCTATCTATCTACTACTATATGAAATTCAAGCTTTAACAAACCACTAATCACTCAAGGATATTACACTTGTTACATTATGAATCATATATTTTACACATTCAATACAAGCATGCAATATAATCACTATACCATGTATACTTACTTATACTTCAATTATGTTTAAACCACACTTTAACATGACTATCAGGTAATACCATGCATATCAATATCATGTACTATGTTCACTCTCATTCATTACTTGCATATTTTAATGCATACTTTTAGAAACATGGCATCAATACACTTAATAATTCATGCAATCATTTTACTATATCATATCATTCATATTCATGTTCATTCATATTTATTAACTGTATAAATTTTCATACATTAAGGTTTAACATTTAACCTTATTTCACTAATTTATTATGCTTTACACTCACGTTATATCACCTATAACTCTTGTTTTCACACTTAAAATACTCTAAACATGTTTATGAAAAGGCGAGGAAGGGTCACTCTACCAAGTGGCTTGCTGCCCTATACAGGGGGTAGCTACTCGATGGAGTGGAGAAACCACTCTACCAAGTGGGTTGCTACTCGGTGGAGTGGAGAAGTCACTCCACTAAGTGGACCATTAGGCAGCAATTCTGTCCGATTTTGCATTTACTATTTCACCTCATAGATGAGATTTCTGGGTCAAGCAATCTTCTACAAAGTTGTAGCCCTATGTCTCTAGTTTCTAAAAAAAATAAAAAATCACTCATTTTTTACATCTAAATCTCAAGATATCACTAAAACATTATAGAGTGGTCTAGAGGACAGAACAACAAGGATCTGTCAACTTCAGGCTCATTTTAGAATACCTTAAAGACATATTCAGTCTTGGTTTCTTCTACAAAGTTGTAGATCTAGGTCTTATATTTCATTTCCAACTAGAATCACCTCAATCCAACATCTACAAAGGGAGTTATGTCATTTTTATTAAGATTGGTTCAAGTAAAATTTATGCTAATTTTCACTATAGGATTCTTTAAAACACAAGTTACATTTTTCATGCATCCATTTATCATTCAAGAACTCTAACATCAATAACAGAACATCTATAATACATACTTCAACTTAAATCAATAAAATATATAACAAAGAAGATGAAAAATTTTCAAACCTTCACAAGCTTCACTTCTTTTTCTTCAAGTTTCTTCTTCTTTTTACACACACCTTTGTTTTGCTCTTTCTAATTCACCTCTTGAACTCAAATTCTTGTTTTCCCTTTTTGATTATCTTTTCAAGATCATTTAGAAGCAATTTAGATGTGAGAAGAGCAAAGAAAAATTACTGGAACTTCAGCCCTCTTAATAATAGTCGACACTCTCTCTTCTAATAAATAAATACATACTTATCTCTTTCCCTTTCTAGAAGCCCAATTGTTGATTTCTCATTGGTGGTGTTTTCCACTTTCTCTTATTTACACATTAGCCCCTTAACTTCCCTTGATTACTTAATTGCATGAAACTCTCATCTCAATTACCTATTAACCCATAACTTATACTCCTTATACATTTACTTCCTAATTTAAACAAATTACCAAATCATCCTGCGAAAATTTCATTAATACCGGTTATATCCCAAATCGATTACCGTCATACATAACCATTATAATTTACTATACGTATATCCCATACATACTCGATTACTACTAGGGTATATTTTGGGACCTTACAAGCCCTATGCAATGGTGCAATCCTTTTCCTCTTTCAACATATCAAAACCAGGCAAATGAAGAAGAAAATGCACACTTGCATCCATTATCATGGCCCCTAAGAGAATTCAAAATTGAAAGTCGAAAGAGGCGATGAAGGTCGGAGACTATATGACCTGTTGTGGCAAGTCATATAATGCTAGAAAAGAACCTAGTGATTCATTCATCTTCCTAAAATGGAAACTCGAAGAAGCAAGAAAAATTGAAGAACAATCAAGTGGCTTCATGAAGAAGAAAAAGAAGGAGAAGAAAGAAGAAAAGCAAAAGTCCATAGACAACATAAAAAGAATGCTTATTTATAAAGACCTCTTCGAAACCTCCTCACAAAGAAGTGCTAATGACAAGCCACGTGGCAACTCCAATAAGTGAGGAGTCAAAGAAAATGAATAGCAATAATAAAAGCTAGAAAAACGAAGGGGCAAAATTAAAGGAGTAATTACACTCCCTTCCAAATGACACGATCAAAAGGCAATGATTTAGCAACTGTAATTAATGACCTAAGTAACACATTCACTTTATTCAAGCCAAACGATCGGCGTGTAAAAGGAGAAAGATCACCCATCAAGATCTTAATTGATCTTTCACCATTCGGAAGAGGCATACATCCAACATCCATATTTAATAGCTTAATCTGCTAACTCAGGCAAGCCAAACAGAGAAAGAAAAGCATTATCTACTCTTAATCGATATTTTCCCAATCAAAAAGTATAAATTACCCGTGAACTACAATCCACCTTGTATATATTTCAACATTTTTCTCCATCAGCAAAATGACTAAGTTAAATATCTTCTCATTGCCCTCGAAGTCATCTTCAACTTCTCCAAAGGAAAAAGCTCCCAATCGAAAACAATAGCCAATAAGCCAACCTTTAGCAATCGCACCAAGGAAACCTCATAACATTACAACATAAATAATTCCAATTGCCCAAAAAGAAAGATGGTAAAAGTTGTGACTGTTGCTAAGATACGGAGAACATTAAGCCCTGAAAGGCATGATCATCACAACGCCATGATGCCAAAACACAACTGGACCAAAATAACAGACAAGGTATCAATGTAGATCCTGCCTCTACCAAATAAGCGTAGAACACACCTGAATGTCCTATAAGATAAAGTCAACTTTCTCAATAAGAACTCCTCTCCTTATCAAATTAACATACTCTTTTGTAGAGTCAAGAACATATATCAGGAGCCTATCATAAGGAAAATATCATTTGGGAGTGCTCCTACATCTCAAGCCGGGGGAATTTTTGCTATAGCAGCAGCTTTCCACCAAGCTTGCATAAGTTGACTTGACAACAAAAACATGAACAAAGAAAAAGCAAAGAAATGGGCTCCAGAATCTTCCCTGCAAAAAAGTATCACCTAAGGTCAGAAAATGACTCTCAAGCTAATTATTTATGTTCACAATAAACAAAATTATACGAGGGAAATAAAGAAAGCCGAAGCGGCAAAGCAAAGCTTAAAATAAAAGGAAAGGCCAAATTACGACTTAATCCTGATCGACGTAAATAATCCTAATCTCCTCGAATGATGATATTATTTTTTGATCGGCGTACATAATTCTAGTCTCCTTGATTGATGATCTTATTTCTCGATCGACTTACATAATCCCAATCTCTCTGATTGATGATCTCATTTCTCAATCGATGTGTTTAATCTCAATCACTTTGATTGATGATCATCTCCCCGATCGATGATTTTCCTGATCAAAGCACTATATCTCAGCCTTCATGACTGAGAATCTCATTTTCTCAATTAATGATTTTCCCGACCAGTAAGCTTAAATCCCAATCGCCATAACTGATTATTTTGTTTGCCCATCAATGATTTCTTGATCGATGCTTTCTCCGTTTGATGTCCTAACTGACCAGCGACCTATGATTTCCTGGTTAGATGAACTTGACATGCAGACGGCCTCTGACACATGCATCCCAATTTAAAGCACAAGATTACCAACTTCCTCCAACATGAACATCTTTTGAAACACATGTAGAAAGTTTGACCATTCTCAACAAAAGACGGCTTAAATTAAATCCATGTCAAGATAGATCAGGCCTCATGCTTCGATTGACATTAACTGATCAAACTCCTTAGAGAGGGGACAAATGAGAATGTTCAATATTTTAATTAAGTCAAACCCTTCAAAGGTCTACCATAGAAGCCCGGCCTTGTGAAAGCCCATTGGTGCCCAAGACTTCTAGGTTAGTCAATTGAGGCACGCGGATCAAGGTTGTCCAATCGAACAAGATATGCCCTAGTGCACTGAAGTTTTCTGACACACGCTTCTATTAAATCGTCGCCTGCCAACAGTTACCTCCTTACCAACCTACATCAACACTAGGATAGGCTTCCTGTACAAGCTAAAACAAAATATATTTAAATAGAGTTTTGACAAAGGTTATTCAATGTTTGATTATCATCAAAATTGAGATATAGCCTTGAGCTAACATGCATTCTGAACTCTGCAATCGTTTACACATCCTTACAAACTCAAAGCATATCATTCTTTATCGGTCTCTACCTTTGGCTTCTTTATTTTTGTCACACTCCCTTATAATATCTCCGTTCCTCTATGTATAGTAGCAAGTGCATCAGGAATTCTTTTTAGCACCACGCATCTTTCATCCCCCAATCACCCATTTCAGTAACTTCTTGGTTTGACTAATATTTTTCCATTTTAGCCACCCGCATGAACTCTTCTTGTTGTTTTTATATCTTTTGTACGAGTCCTATAATTTTGTTTCCTCTTATAATTCATCTTAGACACACTTGTTTCAGTTCTTCGATGTCTCTTCAATGTTGTCTTCTTTAATAAACATAATTGATCAAAAATTAATTCCAAACTAGAGCTTATAATCACAAACCAAAATAGAAAATGTAGAGAGAATCAATTAATCTCATATGAAATATTAATTACATGAGCTGGAGAAATTTCATAAAAAAATACAAAGAAACGCCATTGAAGAAAGAAGATCAATCTCGATGAGTAAACTGCTGTAAACAAAGATCAATTATAAATCTGTAATGTCTTCGAAATTCAAGAACTCTTCAGAATTACACACCTCAGCCTCGGGAATTTGAGTCCACAATTTATTAATTCTTGAATCAACTTCTTTGTCCTTCATCCAACCAGTGGTATCTTTTCCTCGAGTTCTTTCTCAAGTGCACTGAGATCACCTTCGATTGAATCAAATGAACCAATTAGTGAAGATTCTGAAGTGGGTAATCCTTTGTGCATCCAGAAGAACTCAAAGCAAAGCATTTGTTTGTGCAGAAGAAGAAGATAGTGTTCTTTATCAATGTCTGCCTTCTCTGTTAATCTAAAGTTCTCTTTCTTGTCTTCATATATATATTCATATGTTGTTTTGAGTGCATCAGCAATTCTGTGAATGACCAATGAATTTTCTCCTTCAATTAGCCATCTCAGTGATACCCTAAAGTCTAACATTCTCGTCTTCTCTTCTTCATCATCTGACATTAAAAGCAAGAAATCAACTATAAGCCGAGTGAGTTTAATCCCGTGTTCAACTCTCTAGATTTCATGGCTCGAAGTCTTGAAGAAACGCCGTCGTCTGATGTATGTTTCTGTTTGAGCCACTCGCAAAAACTCTTCTGGTTGGGTCCAACCAATTTCTTGAAACCAATATCTTCTTCTCCTTCTTCAGTTTCTTGCATCAGTTTGATAATTCTTAGATCAGGTCCTTCAGGTTTTTCATCTCCATTGATCAATCGGAAGCCCCTCTTTTTGAGTTCTTTGATGTTGGGAATGGGAGGTGAATCGAACAGAAGTTCCTTCAGAGTCAATTTCTCCAATTTCTTTGAAGGTCTTGGAGCTTCTCCTTCATCCATTTGGGGTTTGTTATCTTCTTTATCATGCTGTTCCGCCATTGATGATGGATTATGATCAAAGAAATGAAAAATTAATTAAGAGGAAAACGAAAGAATAGAGACTTTTGAAAGGTTAGTACTTAGTTGTTTCTCTTAAATGGAGTTCATTAGCTCACATTTGCATCTATTTATATAGATACATTACAGAGAGAAGCGCCTGTGATTTTCATGTAACGGTTTTTCCCGCTTAGAGAGGTGATTCGCATAACTGTTTTTTGGATCGCCCATGTAAAATCAAGGACTGAACGATGTCGTTCAGTTGTGATACTAAAAAGTCCAGTCCAAATTTTGTTGGGTTTATGTTTAAATGGGCTCACGTGTCTACCCAAATCATTTGTTACTCCCATAGATGCCGAATTCATAAGTACAGTGCAAGTGGAGGTAAATAAATCATGCTCTGAGATAAAGCTGTTAATTGAGTTCAAACATTAAATAAGAAAAACGAAACAATAGATTTGTCGGATTCACCTTCCTACATGAATGCATGACCAATGACATTAATAGATTGTAACGTAAAATTACCACTGTTAATTAATTAGTTTCAAAAGAACTTTTTTTTTTTTCTTTCCCTCATATAATTGGTTGTTAAGCAAATTAACAAAACAAAACCATACTTGGTGAAGAAATCATCAATGGGAAACTCTTCTTATTTCCATAATTTTCACCTTCATCATCCCAAACCCATTATTATTTACCCGCGTCCAATTCCAATAACCCATCAATAAATTAGTTGTGGTGGTGATGGAGACAGATATGGAGAGGGCATCATTCAACAGAAGGAGAAGTTCATCATCATCAGTTGAGGAAGATCACAGATACACAAGTTTAAAGGACATAATTGCAAATGCATCTCCAAGCAATGCATCTAACATTATGATAAGGAATGAATTGGTGAAGCATGCAGCTTCAGTTTATGTTCAATCCGCAACCGTTTTTATCAGCAGAAATCAGAATTGGTTTGTGAGAATTTGGGAGAAATTAAAAATTAGCAGTTCAATTGTGTGTAATTCATTAAGGGATTTGTTGTATCCTATTTACAATTCCATCACATGATTACCCATTTTTAATCACTTTTTCCCTTTTTTTATTACTCTTCTCATTTCTCCTTCATCTTATTACGCTATAAACGATATCGCTATTTTGAGTTGCATTTTCTTCGCTGCTCTTTCTCACTCAAATAACTACCATTTTGAAACAAAAAATCAATGTAAATTGAAGGCAAAATTTATCTTAAGTTTAAATTTTGGGGATTTTTTTAATAATATTTTTTAAAAAAATATATTAGAAAATCAGGATGTGTCGGATTTTATTTAGGGGACTTAGAATTTTTTCTCAAAAATTCAATATTTTATTGCGTTATAGCCTTGGAGTAGTTGAAGGAGACGTGGGTCCCACACTGTTGAAGATGTAGCCATATGCTGCGTTATCCGACACTCGTGCTCCATCCCGCCACGTGGTGAGCTCCCAGGGAGGTCGCAGCCGTCTCCTGCATTGTCAGCGTGGTCATCCCCTCTCCACCACATGTCACGCTCTGAATGAAGATGCAACTCCCGACTGCATGGTCAGACTCTGACCTGTCCCCCTGAGTTGTCACATCATGTTGACCGGTTAAAAATTTTGGTGATATAGGCCGGATTTCAATCATCCCTTTCACCCTATTTCACTCCCTTAACCTCTTCCATTCAACTTGTCAATGTGATGTGACAACTCAGAGGGACATGGCAGAATCTGACTACGCAGCAGGAGCTACGTCTTCATCCAGAGCACGACAAGTGGCAGAGAGGGGACGGCTAGGATCGAGCTTGCCACATGGCAGGACGGAGCACGCGCATCGGATAATGTACCACATGGTTGCATCTTCAGTTATGTGGAGCCCACATCTCCTTCAGCTACTTCAAAGCTATGATACAGTAAAACATTACGTTTTTTAGAAAAAAATCTCAAACCTCCTAAATAAAATCTGACACACCATAATTTTCTAATATATTTTTAAAAAAACATTATTAAAAAAAATCCCCCATAATTTTTATGTTTTTTACATTGTATTATTGAACTAAGAAAATTTTACACTGACTTTTTTAATTTCGTTTATTGCCACTTTATGTTACTGATGAAAAACATAGGCGAAAATGATAAATATTCAAAAATGAATTCGTGAGAATTTAAATTTGACTTGCAATAAGTTTTTGTTAACAATTTGGAATTAAACAGAGAATGTAGAAACAATATAGATATAAATTTGTTTATGTTGTATTTCCATGAGAAGTTAAATACACTGAAGTATGAAAGTTTTTTATGCAAATATTTAATAATTTTTTTAACAAATGTCAAAAATGTTCTACTTGTATGCGATATTAAATGCACATGTATTTCATTATTATCACTAAAAAAATTAATGTGGCCAAAATTAAAAATAAAATTGTTCAATTTAAACTTTAAGTAAGATAATTCAATAAAAATGAATGCACTAGTTTAGTAATGTAGGAATAGTTTTGCCCAAGTCGAATTGTAGGAAAGAAGTAAACGAACTTGGTGGTTAGCAACAAATATCGGGGTGAGATCGGTAATTAAATATCATCTCTGGCCTTTGCAAATTACAAGAGGGTGCTTCACCTTCACTTAATCCTTAAATAAATCAAACCATAATATCCAACCACAAGTAAGAAGTTCTTACGTGTGGTTAAGAACTATGCTTATCATCATCAGCATTCATCAATCATCTGAACAAGCATATAAGTGGACCCACCTCTCCCACATCATCACGGTTTCACCATTCTCAGCCGTTCGATTCAGATATAATATGTTCCTAGTTTTGTCCACACTTGCTTCCCACCTTTTTCCCAACTTATTATCCTCCGCTCGAGTTTTCGATCTCCTCAAAACTCACTCTCTTATTCTGGTGCACAGAGGAAGAGGTTTTTAAAATTTCTACCCATTTCATGTTTCAATGTTAAAAGAATGGCCACGAAGCCATCGACGTGGTTTCTGAGCCAGGGATTCCCAGCTTTTAATTATACTAGCAAACTAATGTTCGATTCTTCTTGCTTCTCATCGATTTCTTCCTGCTTCTTGCAAATTGCGACAGAGGAATTTGAGGTAAACCTCGATTTTGATTGGAATTTTAATTTTTGGTTTTGGTTAGGTTTGAGGTTTTGATTGCGTTTTTTCAATGGAATTTGATGTAGTGGCTCTCAGAGTAAGAGACAGCAAGTAAAGAAAGCTTCTCCTGAATTTGCCTCCTACCGCAGGAGATTTTCAGTCTAGTGTTGATGATGATTCTGAAACTGAGAATGCGTCGGTGCTTAACAGCCCTAGGTTGAATCCTGATGTTAATGTAATGAAGAAGTTGGCGTTACAGGTGAAGAAGATGTAGATAGGAATGTAGATATTGATGTCAAAAGTTTGGACAGTCTCACTCAAGAAATGAAATCTTTGCGTATTATTCTTCACTTATTTGCAACTCATTCTGTGCAAACTTCCTTATTATTATTATTATTATTATTATTAAACCTCTGTACTTGCAACAGGGGACTGTTTGGGGATAAATAGCGCTATTTTAGTTTTGTTCCTTTGACCTCAAGTGACATTAATAGTTGTGCTTAGAATTTATGGGTCGATTGACCTTGCACTAATGTGAATTTGATAAGTATAGCTTTCTCTTTCTGTCTCCAGAGCATTGATGGAGGAGAGAGGATTTCGAGTATTCCAGATGAAATGAAACATTTGGTATTCTCCTTTATCAACCTAGATACTAAAATGAAAATTACAAATCTGGACTTAACTATGTAGTTAAATGTTCAAAGAGGCCAAGTCTCATGCCATTGCAGTGTATGTCCGTGCTTAAAACTTAGCTGTTGGAGCTTCATGTATTAGATTGTATTTACTATATCATTGCTTCTTTAGGATCGGCGACAGTTAAATATGTCCCCAAATTTAGTTTTAGTTGTCTTTTATCTGCTACATGATTGAGTAAACAATTGCATGTATTAAAAATTTTGTTTATGTATTTTTTTTTATCACCCAGGGCTTAAATATAGTTGGCGGAGAGCAACTTTCAAGAGTTCAACTTGAGGACTTGATAGGCATGATAAGAAAAGCAGAAAAAAGTAGGATCTCATTCTTTTGTATTATCTTTATCATTGTTCTTTTCTATTTTTGAATTATTTTTATTGATGCATCTGGATTTCGTGTCGATTCTGGTAGTTTTTCTGAGAGATGGGTGCATAGATATTTCTAGCATTAACCATTTCTACACATTCATGAATAGATGCTTGCTTTTATACTTAATGGTGCAAAATGTATGCTAGATATCATGAGTCTCAATCAAGCTCGACTTAATGCACTTGAAGACCTTGAAAGGATTCTCGCTGAAAAGGAGATACTGCAAGGGGAAATTAATGTTTTAGAGATGAGATTAGCAGAAACTGATGCAAGAATGAAGGTTGCTACCCAAGAAAAGATACATGTAGAACTCATGGAAGATCAGTTAGAGAAACTAAAGAATAAGCCGGCTGACAGTGGTGAGAGTTACAATAAGCTTTTGAATGAGGAAGCCATTTTACTTCAGAATAGTACTATTCAGTCTCTCAGTGAGGATCTTAATTCATTGAGGACAGAAAATGTATCTCTTAAAAATGATATAGACACGCTTAAAGGGGAGCTTAATAATGTCAAGGATGCAGATGAACGTGTTATAACACTGGAGAAAGAACGCACACAACTGGAGTCTTCTCTGAAAAACTTGGAATCCAAACTGTCATCTTCTCAGGAAGATGTCTCAAAATTATCTAGCCTAAAGGTTGAATGCAAAGACTTGTGGACAAAAGTGGAGAGTTTACAAGCTGTGTTGGATAAGGCAACGAAGCAAGCAGATCAGGCTATTCAGGTATTGCAGCAAAACCAGGAGCTCAGGAAGAAGGTTGATAAGTTGGAAGAGTCCTTGGAAGAAGCCAATGTCTATAAGTTATCATCAGAGAAATTGCAGCATTATAACGAACTTATGCAGCAAAAGATAAAGCTATTGGAGGAACGTCTTGAAAGGTCTGATAAAGAAATACATTCTTCTGTTGAACTATACCAAGAATCCATCCAGGAATTTCAAGATACACTTAATAGCTTAAAAGAAGAAAGCAAGAAAAAGGCACTAGATGAACCTGTAGATGATATGCCCTGGGAATTTTGGAGCCTTTTATTGCTTATGATTGATGGTTGGCTCCTTGAGAAAAAAATATCGGGAGATGATGCAAAACTGTTGAGAGATATGGTTTGGAAAAGAGATAGGCATATTTGTAATTCATACTTAGAGTGCAGAGAAAAAAATGAACGTGAAGCTATTTCTACATTTCTTAGGCTGACATCATCACAAAGAAGGTAATGATTTCAACTGCTAAATTCTGTGAATTGTTGATTTTATCTAATTCATGCCTTTTCTTTATCTGTAGTTCGGGATTGCATGTCATTCACATTGCCGCAGAGATGGCGCCAGTTGCTAAGGTGGACTTAACATAGCCAACTCCTGTTTTTAATTCTTGAAATTATTTTATTTATTATTTTTAGATTTATTCCCATGTAAATGTGTCAAAAGATGCTATATGTGGTATGTTAATCTTGATTTTAGTTACTGTTGAGCACTGTCACATTTAGATTCGGTATAATGTGCTATTTTGTCAGTTATCTTTCATGGAAATATAAATTAAGGATCAAGGTTTTCTCATGTTCAAGTGAACTTGCTTGGTCGAGTTCAAACCATTCCTGGTGTCCAGTTCAATGACTGATTAAAATTTAAGTATTCAATATGTAACTATTCACTTTTTAAGAATTTAATATCGTATTCTCATTTAAATCTCTACCATTCATTTTGAATTGCATGGTTGAGATTATTTGAACATGACTTGTCAAGTTCATTTCTACATAAGAGGATCCTAATCTGTCAATTAAATAGGCATTTGATTGTGTATCACATCCATATTTACTTTGTTGTTGTGCCCATTGATTCATCTACTCCCCGGCCTTTATATGTAAATAGAGTATTTATGATACACTACCAATTCGTTGGAGGCGGAAAAGAATTCAGTGAGTCAATGGTTGTGATACCCAAGAATGGAACTGATGCTAGAGGTTCTGAGGGATTTTATGTAAATACAATGATATCGAATTGAATAGACTTTCTTCTTCCTGTCAGTTATGGTTATTACTGATTATTGTTAAAAAGGTGTGAAAACTAACACAGGCATGATGTGTTTATTTTTCAAATGTGCAATCCCTTTGACATGAAGTTTATTAAAGTGCACATATTTTGTTGTTGACTAAAATTAGGAGCATTTTTCTTTTTAGTGTTTTTTACTCTGGACCATTTTCTGTTGGATTCCAGATTTTGTGTCCAGACATGTCTACGGCTATTATCAGATGATATTTGTCATGCTCATTAATACTGTTGTTCTGATTGCGTAGTTCTGAATATTGTTCCTATAATTTATGAAAGGTTATGATTTATTCTTCCTGTCTCTCTTTTTATTTATTTATTTTTGTTGCATATTTGTTATCAATTAAATGTAGATTATGTTAATAGTCAATTTTTTTTACAGGTTGGTGGTTTAGGGGATGTTGTGTCTGGTCTTGGTAAAGCACTGCAAAAGAGAGGACACCTTGTGGAAATTATTCTGCCTAAATATGATTGCATGCAGTATGATGGCATTGGCAAGTTGAGGGTATGATAAACTTTTGCCTTGAGCCACAAATGAAAGACCATGTATTTTGTGAAATAATTTTAGTAATCCAGTTGCTTCTGCAGGCCCTAGATGTCACAGTGGAATCATATTTTGATGGCAAATTATACAAAAACAAAATATGGGTTGGCACCATAGAAGGTTTACAGCTTTTATCAGTTTATTTATTTTTTTCCTAAGGTTTATTTAAGCATTGTATCTTGACTGGAGGTTTCAATCATTCAGGTCTTCCTGTTTACTTTATTGAGCCTCATCATCCTGACAAGTTCTTTTGGAGAGGACAGTTTTATGGAGAGCATGATGATTTCAAACGCTTTTCATTTTTCAGCCGCACTGCACTAGAGCTGCTTCTTCAATCTGGCAAAAAACCTGACATAATTCATTGCCATGACTGGCAGACAGCTTTTGTTGTAAGAATCAATTTAAAGATGCCTCAATTTTTTTTCAATGAGCAATCAACTCATTTTGCTATAATGAAAATCTCCTATTTCTGTTTCAGGCGCCGCTCTATTGGGATATTTATGCCCCTAAAGGTTTGAATTCAGCTAGAATATGTTTTACTTGTCACAATTTTGAGTACCAAGGGGCTGCACCTGCATCAGAGCTGGCATCTTGTGGACTTGATGTTCAACAACTAAATAGGCCAGATAGAATGCAAGACAATTCATCACATGATAAGATCAATCCCATTAAGGTATTGCAATTATTAATCAACTTGACTGGCCTCTGAGCAATTATCTGCCACCTTTTATCATAGTTTCTGTTTCTACAGGGTGCAGTGGTGTTCTCAAACATTGTGACAACAGTATCACCCACCTATGCCCAAGAGGTGCGGACTGCTGAGGTATGAAATCTTGTACCTATTTAGCTGAGATGTTGCTTTTTTCAAAGTCATGTTATTGACAGGAGCTATTGCACATAAAAAGTTTCATGAGATGTTAGATAGCCTTTTGATATGATGTTTAAGGTAAGCAATCAAAGTTTCTGATGCATGCATAAGCATTTGCGAGAAACTCTTGAATGTTTTGTCTGGCTGTGTTTTCTAATTATTTGTTACTGATCTTAGTAGTAGCTGGGACTGCAAATCCATTTGCTTGTTTCAGCTTGCAGATACCTTTTTAGTTTTATTGCCTGGAAAGTATATTACTACATAACAGTTAACAAATTCCAGTGATGTTTAATAATTTCTATTAGCATACATGCATATATAGTGCAAAGCTGTATGGTTTTTTTCATGTATACACTTCTCATCTATTAACTTAGATTTGATGGGAATATTTTTTGGTTTAAAAATCCTATCTTAATGGGAGAATTTTCAAATGTTGCTGCAAATAAAGGAAAACACATGGAGGAGAAAAGAGGTTAATTTTTGATTGTGTAATTAGTGTATTCTAAAATGATACTCCACATATTTTTTGATTAAATGCTTTCTGAAAGTATTTGTAACACGCTTAGTATCGGCATCATGTCTGCTTCAGAACCACTCAACAAGAAAACAATCTGATACCCTGGTTAAGCAAATAACAGGTTAAGCAAAATAATAACTGAGAGACAAGTGAAAGAAAGAAGATAATATTAAATGAGAATGCACAGTGTATGCATCTGTACTAGAGAAAGATGGAGAATATATATGTTGACATTACGCACTTCTAGTGTAATTTTGCAACTTACATGATGCAAGTTATCTTGCAAATTATCACTTGGCCAGCCAAATGGGTAAGAGTAAGTACTGCCTACTGGCAGCAGCCTTAGCTTGTCATTTTAGCAATCCTGACTCCTTACAATCTTTTCGCTTCAAGACTATGACTTAGCACTGGAGAAAGTACACTTTTATGGATGTAGAAATCTTGAAATGTACATTCTTAAACATAACCTCATAATATTGTTTGTGGTCTTACGCTCATTGACCAGAATGTAACTCTTGGCATTTGAAAGATAAGGAACTTTTTCTGATCCAGCAATGGGACTGTTATAAAGCTGAAGTTTCTAAATGCATTTTTTATGTATTCAATCTTGGGTCAATAGAGATATTGCTTAGTGATTTTACCATTTGAGGTAGCTGGTTCCCCGTGATGTACACCAAGTTTTTCTAATGGAGGGCAAAGCTAAAATATAGTTGTCCTCTTTCCGCTCCAACAGTCACTTCTATCACTGGGAAAAGGGGGAGGACAAGAATAGCATTTCAAATGTAAACTGCAGTTAATGGTCCTAGAAGGCATGAAACCATGGTCTATAGAGTGGTTTATTTATCAGAATATTGTTAAAATTAGGTTCTTGAGATAAAACAAGAATTCTTGAACTTTTTCTCAAGTTAGATAAGAGGTAATTGAAGAGGTCAAACCCTTAAGTTGATTGCTTTTTTTTTTTTTTATGAAGTGCTCATTCTTTTGATATTTTATTTTCTGGTCTCTGACCTGATTGGGTCTATATATCAGGTCTTTCTGATGACAATTACTGATGAGGGAGGGTTATATATTAAAGTGCAAAGTTGTTGAGAGTGAATGTCGTTTGTTGATTTTTAGTGAGTTGTTTGTATATTTTCATTTGATTTTTACAGGGTGGAAAAGGTCTGCATTCAACTCTTAACTTTCATTCCAAGAAGTTCATAGGAATTCTTAATGGAATTGACACTGATGCATGGAATCCTGTGACTGATACTTTTCTCAAAGTTCAGTACAGTGCTAATGATCTTCAAGGGAAAGCTGAAAACAAATTAGCTGCAAGAAAGTATCTTGGGCTGTCTACTGCAGATGCTAGGCAACCATTGGTAATCTTCTCTGACATATCAAATGATTCACTTTTGCTTTTTGAACTTTTGGTTTCAATGCTTTTCTGGTGATGATGGGAGATTAAAATATTTGGCAGCACTAAGGTGATAAGTGTACTTCATTGCATTAACAGTTATCTCAATCATTACTCTTACTGATACTGTGACACATCAGCCATGGAGCATCTCACTTTAAACAGTGTGTTGGAAGTTTTCTTTATCCCTTAAAAAAAAAAAATCCTTCCTGCTTCTTTTTGTTTTTTCTTTGTGTTCATGTGAAAGCCTAGCAATCCTGTAATATTAATGCTCAACACTCCACGTCTTTAGAGAATTTTGATTTTGATGTTTCCGTATATTCTCATCTCATATGTATATGCCATTTGAATGCTATACTTTCTTCTTGTCATTTGATTGTGTGATATTTTTAATAAAGCCCCTTTCAACCTGGAAACTTTTTCTTTATTATTAAGTAGGTTGGCTGCATAACAAGACTGGTACCACAAAAAGGAGTTCATCTTATTAGGCATGCAATATATCGAACACTGGAATTGGGAGGACAATTTATATTGCTTGGGTCTAGTCCAGTTGCACATATTCAGGTGATTCTCAATTTTGCTTTCCTTTTTTTTTTTTTTTTTAAAGATATGCAACCCTCTACATTTTGCTCACTATGTAAGATATAATATCTTAACTCTCATGAGTTCATTTTTTGAGCACCAGCACATTCATATTATATGGCATTAAGGCCATTGCTGCATTTGGAAAAGGAACTCCTTTGGATCCACAAAAAATAGTAAAAATAACTATATGAGGTGCTTTGTTTGGACTTGATTGTTTCA
This sequence comes from Excoecaria agallocha, assembly GCA_037975025.1. Taxonomy (NCBI): domain Eukaryota; kingdom Viridiplantae; phylum Streptophyta; class Magnoliopsida; order Malpighiales; family Euphorbiaceae; genus Excoecaria; species Excoecaria agallocha. The sequence goes on along the minus strand of CM075810.1, from coordinate 41,060,570 downwards.
TCTAGTGTCCAGCCACTCTTTTCCAACTGCTTAATTTGCTCTATGCTTCAATTTATTTTCGGCAATCATTAATTAATCTATCCTTTTCTTTTGCAGAGGGAATTTGAAGGTATTGCGCACAATTTTCAAAATCATGAGCACATTCGGTTGATACTGAAATATGATGAATCTCTTGCCCGTTCCATTTATGCGGCTTGTGATATGCTCATTATCCCATCTATCTTTGAGCCTTGTGGCCTCACACAGGTAAAACTATTCTTTTCTGTGAAAATGCCTGGAGTGGGAAACAACCTGAGTGCATAGTCTCTCCTGATCAAATGATTACGTAACAGAGATATGTGGTAGTGGCATTGATATAACTGATGTTCTAAAATATGGTATGTAGAACTAATGTGTAATCTTTGGGCTTCAAAACGTTTGTTGATGGCCTAAAATACATATGCTACAAATACAGAATCTTTATATTTTATGCATGTAATGGTCTTGTCCAAATTTCAACTCATGATTTAACTGTTACTTTTTTGGTACTATCTTCTGCAGATGATAGCAATGAGATATGGTTCCATTCCCATTGCCAGAAAAACAGGTGGCTTAAATGACAGGTATGATTATTTGATGTTTTGCAAAATATCAGTAATTTGGCCATGTATCATTACTTAACAATTGAATCTCTGTATCCCCACTGTAGTGTCTTTGATATTCACGATGATACAATTCCACCCCAGTTTCAAAATGGGTTTACATTCTCGAATCCTGATGAACAGGTAAGATAACTATGGTATAATATTTAGTTTTATCTTATTTACTTTTTTTTATCTCTGCTGAAGCTGCTCACAACAAATTTACATCACAATTGAATAACTGATAAAGCCAGCACTAATCACTGGTTACTCATGCTGATTAATATAAACTTTTCTCTAAAATTTACAGGGAATAAGCAGTGCTTTAGAACGTGCCTTTAACTACTATAAGAACAATCCTGAGGGCTGGCAGCAGCTTGTACAGAAGGTTATGAATATAGATTTCAGCTGGGAATCTTCAGCGTCTCAGTACGAGGATCTTTATGCGAAGTCAGTGGCAAGAGCAAAGGCAGCATCAAATCAGGCTTAACTGCGCTAAAATCAGTGTTTCTTTAAGCTGTTGGATCTGTCGTTAACTTAGCTCAGTTCATGGATGTTAATTGGAACTTTTAACTCAGAAAACCTCCCCAGCAAGTGCCTTTCCGGAGCGTATTTATGCCATTAACTATATGCTGAAGCTGCACGGTGGAATTGTCTAGGCATGTTGTACTCCTGCTTCTTAAATATTTTTTAGAGGTGGGGTTAAGTAGGATCACACAATTCTTTTGTTCATTAAACAACAATAGAATACGATATACAACAGTATACCTTCGAAAATACACAGTTAATGCATTATTACTTTTCTAGGAAAAGTAACTTTTCACCATTATAAGAGCACTTCCAAGTCTTTCTTCTGCCTTTCCAAGCCTGTAATAGTTTATGAACTTTCGTGATACAACCCTTTATGTGTGCTGGTTTATGTACGTGCAGTTTTGCTACTTGATACTGGAAGCTTGATTTTTTATATCTTAAATTTTCACTGATAGTTACCATTATTTTCAATTTTCATGACATGCCTTTGGAATGGATTGTTTTCTGAGATGGTAAAAGTCGATTTCTGATGCAAGAGGGACTTTGGCACTCAAAATTCTCACAATGCTTTCCATTAGCTAACAACAAATTTACATCAGAATCCAACAATTCAAGCATAAACAAAAACTCTTGTCAAGTTCACTTTCCGGGGACGAAGTTTGTGGCATAAGCCCAGGCGTTGTTGTTGACTGGGTCAGCAAGGTGGTCAGCCAAGTTCTCCAATGGTCCCTTTCCGGTTACAATAGCCTGAACAAAGAAACCAAACATAGAGAACATGGCCAGTCTGCCGTTCTTGATCTCCTTCACCTTCAACTCAGCAAATGCTTCTGGGTCATCAGCCAAGCCCAATGGGTCAAAGCTTCCACCTGGGTAGATTGGGTCAGTCACCTCACCCAGAGGCCCACCTGCAATTCTGTAACCCTCAACAGCACCCATCAACACAACTTGGGTAGCCCAGATGGCCAAGATACTTTGTGCGTGGATCAAGCTTGGGTTACCCAAGTAGTCAAGGCCGCCTTCGCTAAAGATTTGGGCTCCAGCCTTGAACCACACTGCCTCGCCGAATTTCACACCGTTGCGCGCCAAGAGCTCGGGGAAGACACATCCAAGAGCTCCAAGCATGGCCCATCTGCAGTGAATCACTTCAAGCTCACGATTTTTAGCAAAGGTCTCTGGGTCAGCAGAAAGCCCAGCAGTGTCCCAGCCGTAGTCACCAGGGAACTCACCGGTCAAGTAGCTTGGAGGCTCACCGGAGAATGGGCCCAAGTACTTAACACGGTCTGGGCCGTACCATGGGCTTCCGGATGAAACAGATTTGGTGGCGGTTTTTCTCATGGAGACACGGCCATTGCCCATGAGTTCAGGGGCAGAAGGGCTGAGCTTTACAGCCTTGCCGGCGAATGAAGGTGAGGAGAGGGCCATTGTAGAGGCACCCATTGTTGAATTGTGAGTGTGTTTATTAAAGGCTGTAGTTTGTGGTGTGGAAATGATGAAAGGGAGTAGTGGGTTTAAAGGGTATTTATAGGGAGTTAGGTGTAAGTTTCCTTATCTTTGGGGTATCCATATCTCGGATTTCATGAGGATATTGGACCGGCACCTCTTATCTTTAACGATCTAAATCTCTCATTTGATTGGAGATTCAAGATTTTTGGGGCTTGTCTGTATTAATCCTAGTTGGCACTCTACACGCCACCAACTCGTTAGATTCATTTGTTAACGCTTGACCAATGTAGGTGCTCCACGTTTAGGTTTCACACATCCAATCTCTTTGAAAATTCATAATATCCTTCATTTACGTGTAAGAACTTGGCTCTACTTGGTTATGCTTTGATTTTATGGTTTACTTTCAAAATATATTGTTTAAAAAAAAATTATTTCATAATACATGATATTTTTATAATTAATTAATTTTTATCAAATATATCTTTATTTAAGTTATTTTTATAAAAATAATTTTTAACCTATATTAATTATATTGCATAATTAATATAAAGATAATAAAATTTTTTATTATGAAGTAATTACTATTTTTAAATACTGTTCATTCTTTTCTAATATCAAGTATTTTAATACGGAGAGAGTATAATTTATAAAAGATGCAATACCTTGAAAGTTGAAAGAAAAAAAAAAGATTGGTGTTGCACGTATGATCTATTTTCAGTATTAATTTTTAAGGAACTAATCACTTGACAGGTTTTGACTTTGAGTATAAATACCCTAAATAGATTTGACAAATAAATCAAATTAAAACGAATTAGATCGGATTTTAAATCAAACTGTTTGATCCATTTATTTTTTTACTACTATTTGAAATGCATAAAATAAATTTCATTAAAACTCAGTAATTACTGAGTTAAATTGTATTAAATTTAATAAATGTGTTAAATTTTATTAAGTTTCAGATTTCCAGTAATTTCAAAATATTGGTTGTTTTTCAATTAAATGTCAAAACAAATTTAATTCATGTTGTTATTTTTATTATTATTTTAATCTATATATACGTTTCCTACTAACTAGGTGGCAACTTTCAGTAATGCCATAAAGATTTTGAGTTAAAATCCTTCTGCTCCTAGTGCAAAGAATTACGGACCACACAGGTTAATTTGTAACCCAGCTTACAAGATCAATTGCTATGAGAATTGATCTTAATCCTATTCTGAATTTTTCGAATCATACATGTCGAATTATATTTAAATTATTTATAATTTAAATCGAATTAGTATAGGTACGAATAAGATTAAAATTCGATAGTTCTACTATTAATATAAGTGTATAACTTTGTTTATGTACCTTTTACATACGCTTTTTTAGAATCAAAATTAACGTTTGCATATGGAAGGTGAAATTCATTTTCAGGTACTTAAACTTTTAAAATTTTAATACATTAAATTTTCTTTATAATAAGCTTTATATTTTAATATGAAATAATATGCAATTCCTTATTGATAAATCCTGAGATTTTATAGAAAGAGGAGTCGTGTAAGGTGAGCAACACAATGCTGCAATAAGTGCATAGGAAAGTAGGAGGTAGGGACCGATCCGATTGAGTAAGGATGAAATACTGCAAAAAAAAAATGTTTTGTCCAGTCGGACCGAACATAAATATTTCGATTATTAAGTCAGTTTTGAACTTTTGGAGAGAGAAAGAGAAAGTAATAACCAGAATGTTGAGTGTATATGTTTTGAAAATGAACTTGGTATGTATAGGGGTGAGAAGAGCTATGTAACACCTTAATAGCCCCTAAGAGTATGCATAGGTGCTACAATCGCACAAAACAATATAACAAATCTTATCTAACAAATACAATTAATTTTCTTAATCGACTTTATACGAAACAATTTTTAAAATAAAGTAAGATTTTACAATGTATACAATAATGTTACATAAGTAAATAATACAATTTTACAAAATAATTTGGGATACATTTCATCTCAAATGTAGTACTTTACATAATTATTACTATAATTATATCTATATCTTTTAAGAACTCTCCTTGAAGTTCTTGATCATCCTTTTATGTGCGTCCTTCAACTATTACCTACTCAAAAAACAATTCTAACTAAAACATGCTTGATAATTAATACCAAGTATAACTAAATAATTATGTAACCCGCTACATATTAATGTTGTTTTAACCTATTATTGCATTGGCGAAACATGAATATTATTCTAATCTTCTATAACTTATTTGGCACTTACACTCGACGATTTCTCTATAGTTACTTATTCTTAACTATGTCTTCATGTCAACTATTTACTCATCCCTATCATAAATCTTATAGTTAGTTTCATATTCTTAAATTGTCACCGATACTTAAGCGCCTATCAGCTCATCTATAGCTTTGGTTCGAACTTGGAATAAACATTCCAAGCTTCCTACGTATCCTATTTCGAAAATCAGAGCCACGTAGTTCTAAACATATAACTTACACTTTGTATTTAACTAACATGTAACACATCAACTATACACTTCATGACTCATACATCACACAAACATATGGCATTGCCATCATTAAGCACTCAATTTCACATATACATTAACTACGTTATATATATGCTAAATATATACAATCATCAATTTTAACACTATCATTCGTGTAAATAAATTAATGATCTTCTAAATCATGCTCATTTCTAACACTATTTTAACTACATGATAATCACTTTTGTAGCTTGAACTCGATATAGGCATGGATATTTAGGAGCATTAGATACCCAAAGGTATCGAATCACTAGGCACCGCGAAGGGGCAATCACTAGGATACCTAAAGGTATCGAATCACTAGGCATCGCAAAGGTGCAATCACTAGATACCCTAAGGTATCAAATCACTAGGCATTGCAAATGTGCAATAACTAGGATATCCAAAGGTATCGAATCACTATCTCATATATGTCCACATCTATATCTAATTCAGGCACTAAATAAAGATTTCTCTCACTAAATTACTTCATTTCATAATTCCTTATATATACACTATACACTTCACTCATATAATCACTTGTGTTAACTACACATTATTACAATCACATATTAATAAATACACTTATGAGCACTCAATATTATTCATTTAAAAACATGCAACTATACTCAATTATTCAAGATATAAATCAATTATGTATGCTTTAAGACTATAAACGACAATAATATAATTAAAATCCACACATATATTCATTAATCACTTTGCATGCCATCATTAAAATACATACTTTAATGTTAGTTAAATAATTCATTTCAAATCCATTTTATCATGTATTGACCCTATACATATATTAGTAAGGTTCTATGAACATTTAGGAATTATTTGGTTCAAGTTGAGTTTATGCCGACTAGTCACCAATGGTGCTGACTCGTTACAAAGACCAATGGTGGTGACTCATGACAGTTGTGCCGACTAGTGATATCTTTTCTAGTTTAACTTGCACTAGGTTTTAGGCATAACAAACATGGTTTTCAAGCAAAGTGATCTTCTAGATATTTGTTCCTTGATGTATCTAGTTTACATATCATTAAAAATTAGACTATTTAAACTTTTAGATCAAGAGATATCACTAAAATACTATAGATTGCTCTAGATGATAGGGCAACAACTCTCACTCCACTTTGAACAAAATTTTGTCATTCTTAAAGGCAGAATCAGGTTTTATCCTCCTCATATAAATTCTAGATATATGAGTCTAATTTATTATCCAAGAAAAATTCCAAATTGAAGCTCTAGGGGTTGAGATATGATCAAATTACTAAACCTGAGTCATACGAATCCTATGATAAAAATTTCACTAAACACGATTTTGGGTACAATTCAACTCACATATGAAAATTACCATAAATTCAATGCTAAATCATTTAATTACACATGTATAATCATGTATATACCATATCAACATATCAAATATCCCTAAAATACCAATTGAGTGAATTCTCATATCTCAAATGCTCAAAGGTCCTCTTTTCACTCCTTAATGGCTTTCTTTCCTTTCTTCTTGCTGGAATCACCTTCTACACTTTATAATTCACACTTATAAACATTCACATCTCATACACTTATCAAATTGCAGAAGTTGAAAATAAGAAAGAGGAGATGAGGAAGAAAATAACTTACTTTAATTCTTTAACCCCTAAATTCTCTCTCTTTCTAACTCAAATTTACTAAACTTGAAATAAGCATTAGAATGAAAGAATGGTAGATTTTGATGAAGAATTTGCTAGAAATGGCCCACCTAATGGCCGGCTGCCCTTTATCCCTCTCCCTCATCTCAGTTTCAAGCCCCTTCTAAAAGATCACATGTTCATCTCCTATTGGCCCACTTGTGCCCTCTAGGAAAACATCCACAAAGCTCCCTTAAATTATTTCATCTTCTCAATCTTTTGCTACATTTACTAGTTACTTCAATTTAATCTTCATTTAAGCTTCTTTTAAAATACATATGCATGCCAAAATATCAAATTGCCAAAATACCAAATTACCCTTACCTTTTGCATTAATACCTTTTGTGTCCTAGTTCATATTTCATTACTATTCTAATTATGCTATTCACTAATATACTTTTATGGTACAAGTTGGGACCTTAAAATACACTTGAAAGGCTTATCTTAGTGTCAGAATTGGCAAACAGTGACGTGATGCATGGCAGGGTACGGATATGACATTGGCGTGTGTCAGGGGTCTCTAACAGGATAAGGCCTATCTTATCTGATATGGTTATCCCATCTTGTGGACTTTGGTGTGCACCTGGCGGTACGTGTGGGTCTTCGAGACATTGGGCTCTTGCTAGGTCAGGCCTGTTAGTATGTTGGGCCTTTTCTGTACTGACCCATTTGTTATAAAATATTGAGTATTATCATTTATCCCCTCTTCGATGCTCCGATTGATAAATCGAGATATTTTATGAGAGGTTTCTATTTGGTTGGTAATCTCTTGGAAGATTATTGTATTTCATTAAAACCTGCAATGTTTCATTAGTTAGGCAGTGAAAAACATTTTAGGTAATTGATACCTAGATAGGCAATCATTTAACCCTATTTGGGTTTTGATTTTTTTCATATTTCGATCGATATTCATTTGTTTCCTTAAATATGCCAGTTTTAAACCATGTTATAGGCTTATTTCCCAATTATCGATGTTTTGTTAGCATCATTTCTTTGGGTTAAGTGTCCCATTTCTTTGCTTGTGATCCTATTTGTGGATCATTTTAAATGTATCCTTTTAAGGATGCACCTTTTTTGGAGCAATTTTTAGGTTTCTTTCCTTTGAGTCTTTCGACTTATGTTTTTATGGTTTCTCGGTGAACCTATAATTGAGTTCTCATTTTTTTATTTTGCTTTGCAAATTTTGGTTCCCTTTTTTCAGGGCTTTATTGCTCTTTTTGAGCTATGGTGGCTTTTTGGTAAGCAGACTTTTCTGATGTCTTATTTTTGCATCTGGCCCTCATGTTTTCATGTTTTTTCTTTCTTGTTATCTCCATTGTGTTAGGAATTTTTTCATGTGCCTGAGAGGTTTTTTTAATGTTCTGATAAAGTGCAGCATTTTAATATCGTGTGATCATATTGCTTATAGATTCCTGTAAAAAGAGATGATGTATATATATATATATGAAAATTTTACCTGCCCTTTCCAGAGAGCTTATTTTTTCAATCTCTTTGCGAGTCTAGGCATATTCTTTGATTTTGCATTCTGGTTTCGAAATTGCTTCCTTCTTCCTCCTTGATTTTTATCTTGTGTTCTTATTTTTCAGCGAAAATTTCCTTTCTTTGGAGATATTTTTTTAATAATGGTCTATAAGAAAATCGATCCCTTGATTATGGATTCTTATTTCAATAAAAAGGCCTGTTAGTGTAAATGTTGAATAAAAAGGAATTTTGACCATTTTTCATATAAAGGTCGATTGGTCTCTTTCTTGAAATCATAAAATTTATTTGAGGCCCAACTTTTTGCTTCTATTGCTTGATTAGAGTGTGATATGCATGGATATTTTGACCATTTTTAATCAAGTCATTAATTTAATGCCCCTTTATACATTTTGAACTATTATCGTCCTTCCTTTCTCAGTCCTTGGTTGTTATTAGGGTCTATCTTGATGAAAAGGTAAGGCTAACTACAGATAGCCGATATGTTTGGATAAGATTGAGACACTTAAGGATTCGAGGATAACCGATCGCTTTAATCTTGTCTTGGCTTTTCCCATATTCTACTATGATCCTTATATGGATGTCTAAGTAGAGGTGCCTGAGTAGAGGTCTTTTTGCTTTTCTACAAAGTGGTCCCCCGCGACCACACTTTTATGGGTCGAACAAATTTTTCCTTGAATAGTTTTTGATTTTTTAAATAGCTTTTTCTGGAATGTAATTCGATGTAGTGGGCTTTTTCTAGTGCCGGGCTTGGTTGAGTGATTGACTTTTATCGTTTAGTGCCCTTTTTATCTTTTCATCTTTTTCTGGGCCTTACTATAATGACGAGGTTGATCTTGTTATAGAGGGTTGAAGCTTTACGTAATACTTAGAGATGCCTGATTAGGATAAATCCTGAGATTTTCCTCACAGGTTGATAATAGCAAGCTTCATTCTGACCATTCGGGAGGAAACAAGTTAAAATCCTTTCCAGCTTTCACAAAATTCACCTTTACCTTTTGGCTGATGCATTTGTTTTCATTTTTTTGAGTAGTAATTTTTCTTTTTTCTTTTTACTCTCTTTAAATGGCACTCTGATTTCATGGTTAGGTACTAGTTGAGTGTCAAACTTCGATCGTTGTAAGAAACTTGGTATATCAAGGGTGTGTTTGCCGATTTTAAAGGTCATTAAGCCTAGCTTATGCCTTTGATTTTTTTCTCAAGCATATCTTGTTTCGGTTTCTTTAAAGTGAACTTCAATAACGAGGTTTTCTTCCTTTTGGTTGGCATTCCTTTTCAAAAGGGGTTCATTAAGGTTTTTTTTTTAAGTATTTTGGTGAAAGGGCTGCTTGCTCCTCCGATCGGGTGTGAACAAATCTTTACTTGATCAAGGTGGAAGTTGCTTTCTTGTTTATGCATTCCTTGTGTCTTTTTCCAATTCCTGATTCGTCGAGGCTGTATGAATCTTTGACCTTGATTTGATGTGGTGATGATGTTTATAGGGGAATTGAAGTCTCACTTGCGAATCATATGTCATCAGCTATGTGACCGATATTTTGATAGGTTAGCTTGGATACTTATTCAAATTCTTCAATATTTAGGTGCCTAAGTTATCATGCTTCTTAATAACATCACTTCATGAGATGCAAGACATCAACTGCTTTTAATGTCTGTCGCTTTGTTCCTCGTGTGTTTAGGATGATGGTTGGTCATCCCCTTTAATTTTGATACTTCATTTTTTATTTTGTATTTATTAGAGGTGGCTGCATTCATTAATGCTCCGAGGGGTTTTTTTCCAAGAATTCCTATAAATTGGTGTTTTTTTTACATTTTTCCTGAAATGCTTTAAGGTTTTTTTTTTATTTTTCTCCTTCTTTTTTCTTTCTCCCGCCTTTTCAATGGAGCCTCCTAATTATATTAGACCTATTTCCTTTTTTGATTTTTTCCATTTTAGGAAGATGAATGAATTGCTAAATTTTTCCCTAGAATTGTATCACCTACCATAGCAAGTGATATAGCCTTTGCCTTTTGTTGCTTCCTCTAGCTTTCTCTCTTGAAGCCATAGCTAAGCTTTTTATTCTTTCCAGGTTCTAACGTGCCACAAGTAGGAGATGGTTGCAACATTGCGAAGGCCAAGGAGAAGCAATCTTGCAATAGCAAATTGTAGGTGTAGGAGTGTATTTTTTCTTTGTAAAAATTTTATTTTTAATGTATCTTTTTATTTTGGAAATAAAATTCTCAATTTCTAATTTAACTGCATTGTCTTATTTTTCTTTATGTTATTGTTAAGTAGATATTTTAATTGTTGCTTCTTGTTGTTGCTATCCATCTGACAATTTTAGTTTGAGCTTTAAAAGGTTTCTCCTTCTAATCGGATCTAATTACTTTCATCAACTAAGGTGATAGTTGAGTTGACTAATTCATCTATTTTTTTAATCGTGGAATGATTTTAGGCAGATAACCTTATCTGTGAAGTAAGTTGACATAATTAAAATGATAGTCACATTTAGATCGGCTTGCATAATCGTCGGCACATATTTTGTTATTTGAGCCTTTAATTGATTCGACTGGGAAGGCATTAGCTTCAAATTCATGACCATTCATTTTTCGTTGTGATAATAATAATTTGAATGTCAATCTTTTGATTGAGACTAAAATGACTTTTTTGTCAATTTGTCAATTAGGATTATATTTAAGATCAAGATATACATTGATTAAGTAGAAGTTTATGTTTTGTGGGTGCTTCATACATTAATTTTGGGATTTGTTAGCTATCCCCGCTTTGAAATCTATCCTTGATCGGGAATACATTGATTAGGGATTGCTAACTCTTTAGATTTTTGGTCGAGATTGATTGCCTTTTACTGGCTTTCTTAATACTTAATGGTATAAATCCCAAATCCTATGAGATCGGGAACATTTTGGGGTCGTGATTCTTCATCTTTCGTGTTGATCTAGTAGGATCTTGGTATTTAGGTTGGTGTCTTTGATCATAAGGGAAGGGATTTTTAGGACCTTCTTCACCTTTCTCTATTAGATCTTCTCCTTTCCTATCTGGCATCCTTTTTAGGTAAGTGTGATGGATTTTCCTGGGAGCTCCACAAATTAGTTGCCTACATCCACAGAACGTAGCTTTATATTCTTTTTCAATGCTTTAGTTGTGCTAGTGAATGAAGAGTAGAGCATGGGGTGCATCGTCTTTTGCCATGCTTTCTTCCCTGCATTGTCTGCTATCGAATTTGTAATGCCCCTCAGTATATCCTAGTAGAATTATCACTAATTAATTATTAGTGCCTATATTTAATTAAGTGCAATTGTGTAGAAAAGGACCTAATTGATAAGTTAAAGGGTAAAGTTTTGGGATATTAGTGGAAATAAGAGAAATTAAGGGACCCAATGGTAAGATTTTTCCTTTTTGTGACATTTGGACCAATTAGAGAGAAAAGAAAGGGAGATATTTGGTGAAGATTGGCCGGCCAAACAAGGGTCTTCATCCTCCATCTTCATCTTCTCTTAACCTCTAAATCCTCTCTCTCAAACTCTAAAGTCTCTCTCTTAAATCCTCTCTCTAGAAGTCTTGGGTTTTGGTAAAAAGGGGAAGAAAGATTTACTTGATTTTGGTTTAAGGTAACTTTATTTTTCTTTGATGTGTGTTGTTCTTTGAATAGCTTAATAAGTATTCATGGAAGTGTATTCTTCTATAGAAGGAGAATCAAGTAAGAAGAAGGGAAATGAGGCTCTTCAAGGTTGAGGAAAGAGTTAGAGCTTAAGCAAGGTATGGAAACTTAGGTTTTTATGTGTGTGTATAATATCTTGGCTTGGGAGAGACCTTGAAAGCTCTTTCATATATTTTATTTTTGATTTTAAGCTTGGAAGGGACTTAGAGAGGAAAAATTACAAGTTTTGTTATGAGATATGCAAATTCTGTTTCGAAATCAAGTAACCAATATGTGTTCTTTTGCTCATATCTTGAGCTATAGTTTTCTAAATGACGAAATTCTAGTTGGTATAAAAACTAGACTTGCATGCCTTGATTTTGTTAGAAGAGACCGAGATCTGATTTTCATTGCATGATAGTGAAAATTGGTATTGAAATCTGATTGTGATGGTTATTTTGTCTTCATGAACAGTATATGGTTTCTCTTGAATATCTAAAGATTTACAGGTCCTATTGAAGAGGTTTTTAGTGTTTTGGAAACTAGAAATATAAGCCTAAAACTTTGTAGAAGAAAGTATTTTCAGAAAAAGCTGTTTGGCAGGTTGAAATTGAGATGAAATTGGAGTTTTGAAATTGATTTACAGGATTTTTGAGCAACAAGTGTTGAAGCTTTTTAAGCCGTCGCTTTTTGTCGCGAGCGCGACTTATGTCACGAGCGCGATATCAAACCGTCGCTTTGTATCGCGAACGTGACTTTTACCGCAAGCACGACATCAAGGAATACTCTTTTTAGCAATTGCTGACTGTCGCGAACGCGATTAATATCACGGGCGCGACACTCGTCGTGAATGCGACAATAAGCATTTGTTTTCTATCTTTGATACTTGTATTTTCTGGCCCCAATTGAGGTCTAAGCTTGCTTAAGCCCTTCCTGAGCTTATAAATCATCCTAAATTGTAATTTAACAGTAATGTATCCCCTTAATTGCAAGATTTGCTTAATAATTGAAAGGTGAGATTTTACTACCTCAAAATAGAATATGCATAAATTACTTCTCTGCCATGACAGTGGATGATTGTTTTTATACTATGAGATTATCAATGCATAATATTAAAGTACTTTGCATTCATTAGGGCTATAATGGATTATGTGAATATAATTTCACAAGATATGAAATATGATTGATTTATGCCTACACATAAAGACTTGGTTGTGGATAGATAGGCATGCCTATAGGGTTATAGTTGCAGCTGCTATAGTCTGACTCTTATGAGTCCATAGTTTGTCTCTACATGAGACCATAGTTCTGGCCCAATGGGTCCACAGATTTGATACCTTCGGGTATCCATAGTACTAATACCTTTGGGTATTCACAGATTTGATACCTTATGTTATCCACAGCACCCGTTATCCAAACCCACAGAAAATGAAGCAGGCACAATTTATAAGATAAATGATATGCATATACAGTTTATAACCTTTCATTCTATGATTTAATGAAACAGTTATTCCTTACAATAGTGCATTTGGTTATTCTTTATTTATGACATATATGTGAACTTGTTATATACTTTTATTGCATGCTTGGCGATAACCACTGTGATTGGTTATCAACATATTAGTTTGTTCCCCACTAAGCTTTATAGCTTAGCACGGGTGTTTATCCGTGTAGGTTCGCAGGATAAAACTTTTGTTCAGGGACAAAGCCAACAATCTCCCAAGTCAATATCAGAATAGGAGTAGCATTTTGATGTATGAGATTAACTTTGCATCTCTTTTTGGCTTTATAAAGATAAATTTGTATTTAAAGGAATGTAATTATTAAGTTATGTAAAGAATAACCAATAGCATGCGAAAGTATCACCCTTAATCGTATATGATATGTATAGTATAAATGTATGTATGCTCATATATGCATCATTAACAGATAAATCACAGGATTAATAAGATTAATGAATGTAATTAGTAACAGTAATCAAAATTATCTAGTATAGTCATTACAGAATTAGAGTGAAAGGTTGCCCTGTTGTTCCTCCCCGTGTCTTTATAGCGAGGGGGTTATGGAAATTTTAGGCAGCAGTTGTGCAATATCTTGAAGGAAAGATGTTTCATTTTCCTTTAAACTTGATGCATGTTATTTCATTCTTCTTCAGATTTGGGTTCTCTTTTTCTCTAGTTTGACTAAAGCTGAAGTTTAGGATGTTCCTGATTGACCACAGAGGGAAGTTCAAAAAAGTGGAGAGCTTTACCTAACCACATCTTTCTTTACACCAGGTTGATCTGGTTTTTAGTCCCGTAGCTCTTTTTTCTCTACCTTCTGATCTTGAGAAGCAAGTGTCTCGTGAGGTAGAGACATTAACATTCAAAGCTCAAACTGGTGACTTCCCAACTGACTTGCTCATGCATGGGAACAAGAGAAGCGAGACATCTATCTTTTTTCGTGCTTCTTTTGATAGGAGAATCGTGGAGTTTGGCATGCCCCTACATGACATTTCGAGAAGAGAACATTTTGTCCTCCTTTAGCCCTAACGTCAATCATTTCTTCTTTCTTCAGCCCTGAAGTTTTTCCCTATTTCGATATGCTTTTAACTACTATTCGAGGCTCTTTCATATAGTCTCGGAGACTTTCATAGAGCTTTATGCTTTGGCCCTCTTCATACAACAACAAGCCTATGTCTACCTCAATAGGGTAAGAATCAGGCATCTTTAACTGAGCCATAGACTTTCAATGAAAACACCAAATGATAAATCCTGAGATTTTATAGAAAGGGAAGTTGTGTAAGGTGAGCAAAACAATGCCGTAATAAATGGATAGGAAAGTAAGAGGCAGGGACCAATCAGGCTGAGTAAGGTTGAAATCCTGCAAAAAGAATGACTTGTCCGGTTGGACCGGATGTAAGCACTCTTATGGTTAAGTCAGTTTTGAACTTTTAGAAAGAGAAATAGAGAGTGCTAAGCAGGATGTCAAGTGTATATACATTGAAAATGAATTTGGTATTTATAAGGGTGAGAAGAGACACTTGAAAGGCCTATCTTAGTGTCAAAATATGCAAATAGTGATGTGATGCGTGGCAGGATGCGGATGGAACATTAGCGTGTTAGAGGCCTTTGACAAGATAAGATCTGTCTTGTTCGATCAGGCCATCCCATCTTGTGGACTTTGGTGCGCGCATGGTGGTGCCTCGAGGCGCTGGGCTCTTGCTAGATCAAGCCTTTTAGTATGTTGGATCTTTTTCTGTGCTGGCACTTTTGTTAGAAAATATTAAGCATTGTCACTTATTAACGATACATTAATGCGTATCTTTTGATGGCCATTAACGGCGCATCATGCTAATAAAATTCATTCTCAATTGACTTTCTAAATTTTTAAATTTTTTCACATTGGTCTTTCAATTTTTACAATTTTTCACGTTGAATTTCTTTAAAAAAAATAATGATATGCCTTTTAATGATAACTGAAATACATGCACGTTTAATAAAAAAACTGTATGTTATAAAATCTAATTAAATTTCTTTTTTATAAAAAAAAAATCAATGCATAAAATTAAAATTCGGTAACTTCAAAATGGTTTTACTTGTACGGAATGTATATCGTCCATGTTATGGCGTCAATTCATGTTCACCGGAAACAAACAACTTGGAAAAATGTTTTGTAAAATAATATGTGGTATAGATATTTTTTTATGAAAGATATAATTGATGATTTGATGTTAATAGAGTCCGAAAAATACCAGAGAAAAAAAGAAAATATATTAATACTAAAACTAATTAAATTCAAGTTTAAGGCTGGATGACAATATAACTGATTAATATTACAAACAATAATTAGTGTTCATAAATTTATCATTAATTCATGTATTACACGACATTATCTTAACATATATGTAAATTTTCTATTTTTTGAAATCTTTTTTCCATCTTTTCATTATATTTTTGTCTGATTTTCTATTAGTCGAATCGAACTTAACCGTTCTGAGTATGTTCGAATATCTATAGGTTCTTTCCTCTCTTGCAGGTATCAAGTTCAGATAAAAAATTTTCCCAGCATGTGATCAAATACTAAGACTTCTTTTTTAAACTAATTATTTCAGTGTTGGCATCTTTATGTGAGGCTGGTACAAGATGTGAAATAAATATCTGCAGAAGAAAATTTAAGGTAGTGGTGTACAAATCTTACAATTTTGATGTCCCATCAGATTTCTAAGAATAATTTAGTGAAGCAGATGCATGAAAGGAACATGTAATAAAATTGTGATTATCTCATCTGAATTAAGATTTTCCCATGAGCAAAAGCCCCTCCCTTTGGACCATGACTTTTGGGAAAATCTTAATTCAGACTGAATTAAGAGTCTGCAATTAGTCAATCAAATATTCCCCATGAGCAAAAGATGTGGAAGGGCCATCCAAGCCTTTCCAGGCATTCAAGTTGTACGTACCAGCCACTTATGCCTGCTGCTGAAACCATTTTTGCTCCATCTCATTCACAATCCTTCTATCTTCTTTTGCCTTCAAAACTATGGATCTACCTAAAGTTGCTTTCCAAACTTTCAGTCATCAACTTCATTGTTGAAAATAAATCTCGTGAACGTTGTGGTTATATCCCTGTTAAATATGCAAATACAACAGTTACATGGTATTCCCGCTACTTTCTAACTGTGTTTAACAATGATGAAATTTGAATCCATAAATCAAAACTCAGAAGAAAGTGCACAAACTTTAGTAATGCAAAAACTCATGTCTTGACTGTTTCATGCCAATGAAAGTTGTTTACAAAAAACCAATCTGAAATATTCCCTTTTGCTTTATTTGGAGCAAGAATCTCGCACAATTTATATTCATTTCAGTAATGATAAATGAAGAGGAACCCAAATTTTCTGTGTGGCGCCTATTAATTGTTATGGAATAAAAAAAGTAGGGCTAGTAAATCTGTGAGCAAAGAGAAAAGTCATGTTAAAATTATGCCTCCACGAGGGCGAACCACTAACAAATTATGAACCAATTCAATGATAAACTGTCATATATGTTGAGTAGTTGTGTTCCTTTAAATAAAAAAGAAGAGGGAAGTAGTTACTTCAAGCTAGGCAGGGTCATGTGCTTCAAAAGGTTTGCGTGCTGAAGAACAAATGCCTTCCATTCTTCTCTATTAATCTTTCCATCTTTATCAACGCCTGCATCTGCAAATGTCTGAAGAAAGAAATCAGTCACTGTTATTGTAAGCTAACCTCAAAAGACATGGAAAACTCCTTCCCTTTTTATTCTCAAGATAAAGAGATTAAGGATAAAACGATCTCTTCTAAATAAGCCTCCGAGAGTTATGCAAGTGGCGTTTTAACATTTCCCTAACCTGGAAACTACTATAACTGTCAGTGGCTAAACTTACAAGCATGGTGCAATTGAACAACATTAGGACACAAGATTTCACCCACTGGACTACTATGACATATATATATCGGAAGAATGGATGATACTGTCAGTAATTCAATCTGCAAGGATCGGTTTTTGATGTCAGGTGAATTATCTGTCAAAGCCAACAAGGGCAGGTCCGTCTACTGATTTAACAGAGGAAAGGAACCTATGTTTTGAGTGCGTCTCATTATGTAGAAATACTCGCTTTTTCCCGCTCGATATATCCTGTCTGTCTCAAATCATACAACCTAAATGTGACTGCATAAAATCCAAGGGAGAAAGAAACCAATGTATTTTAAATTTGAATGTCTCGGTGTCTACTCATATGAAATGGATGACTGAAAATGTGTAGAAAATGCTTACAATCAATTTTACTCTTCATGGAAGTACGTGGATGAAAAACATTGAGTGAACGGACAAATTCCTCAAATTCAATAACATTGTTTCCCTTCTCATAAAAAATATAAAAAATCTAGAAAAAAAAGGGTAGCCACTGTATCAGCTTCATAAAATATAATGGAATGATGATGGAATAATTACATTTCCAGCAGATAAAAAAAAAACTTTAGCATCCGAAGAACCAAGTCATTCATCAACCAGTTATTTTCCTATGCAAATCCGAACAGAAAATAATATTCAAACAATGAGGATGAAAATGCATATAAATCTCTTTGAACCTAAATTCTTACCACGACACAGCCTCACAGCTATCAACGAACAGTTTCAAAAATATCTCCTCAACAATCTTTTGCATTGTCATGTTATCATAATGAAACCCAAACGTCCCATCATTCAACCAGATTGAACTAACGTTAATACTATATATCATTTGAGAAAGAATCATTGGTTGCTTATGAATTTACCCTGTCCACGAAAAGGTTTCTCCCTGCTAGTGCTAATTGAAGCTCTTCCTGCAAATGACAAAGGAACACATTCAGAAAAGTGCAACCTGTTAGCTTCTAAGATGACCTTAAATAAAAAAAAATATGGACAAAATCTGTAATAAAGTAATCCAGCATGCACTAACTTTTCCACAATGTTTAAAATCTATGCTATGTTCCCATATGTTCCTGCACATTGAAACTTTGAATGAGTATACTCATAAATGTGGGTCCATGAGAGAGAACACAAAATTTCTTGGTTTACATGTATTATTCAATAATCAAAGTTAACTCTACCTGTATTGTTCAATAATCAAAGTTAATGATACCTGTTATCATTGGCATAACGACCTGGCTTTTTAACTATTTATAAAGATATACACAGAAAACATACTTCAGCTTGGTTTGATCTCGATTTCAGAAAAAAAAAAAAGGGGCATAACCACATATTGATTAACTGGAATTTGAGTACTTAGATCGTTTGTGCAAATTAAAGAAAAAAAAAAAGAAGAATTCAAATTAAACAACATCAACCAAACAAAACATATAAGAGTTTCTTTAGTCACAGGATCACAATATTAGAACACAACGCATAAGAAATCTCTAGAATTTAAAGTTTAGAATGGAAAGAAAAGGCAAGAGAGAGTGTATTAAATTACCGTGTATAAGACCATCATCAATAATAGAGGAACTCAACTTCTTGAATAGCTCAAGCAAAGCCTCCACCTCGTTGACTCTAACTGCAAACACACACACACACACAAGTAAAAACCAAAAGAAACCCAAATCAAATAAAAACAAATTACATATTCTTAAAGGCAAAGAAACGAACACAGAGTGTTCCTGGCAATGCGATTGAGGTCGCTATAACTGAACTGAAGTGTCGGAGGAGGAGTACTGCTACTACAGCAACTAGCAAAACTAAGGATTACAGCTTCTACAATTCCAATTAATGGTATACAAATTGCACAAAGTCTTTCACTTATCGTCCAATAGCTCGATCTCTTATTAGAGATAAATAGAAAAAACTGAATATATATATATATGAACCGGTTAACCGGTACATAAAAATTAAACCGTAACCATTAACAAAAAAATATAAAAATTAAAAACCGTAACTGCATCTATCGGATTGGATAACCATAAAAATCGATTCGATTTCAGAGTGATTTTACAGTTAACCATATTTGTGATTTTTTTGCTCACCCATAACTATAGTCACTTTATTTAGTTTGAATAAAAGTGAATACATTGTATTCACTTTGAAAAAAAGAAAATACAATGTATTTAGTTTGGTAAAAGTGAACACAGTGTATTATTTGGATAAAAGTGAATCTAGTGTATTCAGTTTGGTAAAAATGAGTACATTTTATTTTTTGGATAAAAGTAAATACAGTATATTCAGTTTAGGCAAAAGGTTGAGCTTGTATTTCAATGTTTCAGCTATTTTTATTTCAAAATCTTACAAGATATAATAATTAGTAGTATATTTTCATTAATTGGAATTTTTTTAGTTTGGACTTTAATAAATTAAATTAATTTGCAATTTTTATAGTAATAATCACAAATATCCCTTTAATCCCTCATCTATATTTTAAATAGACGCTAATTAAACAAATCCACAATCAATTGAAATTGCAAATTTTTATTACCAAAGAAATTTAAAAATCTAATATAAAGAGACGTAATATTTCCTTTGAAATATAAAAAGTACTAATTATCATTACAAAATATAAATAAAAAAATTGAAAAAATGATGATTGATTTTAGAAATTTAGTTATATATATATATAAAAAAAAAGATATAGTAATATAATTCTTTTTTACCACAACCCCTTTATTTTTTAATAAAATAATTTAAAGAGTAAATAAATTAAAATTAACACCTAATTTGATAGTAGTCAAATAAGCATAGCCATATGGATGCTTAAAGTTTTAAAGAAAAATATCCCGACTCTTGTTATTCGTACAGTTCATGAATAATGAAAAATGGCATTGACGATCAAACGATTGGAGGAGTACCCTGCTTGGGTACACTAAATTTTGAGGTGTGCTTCATCTTATAATTTTCCTCACCATTCAACCTCCTCACAAGGTCTCCATGCAAAAATTCGAAATGTAAACTCTTCGAGGACAGAAATATATTGTAAACTTTCAGGAAGAAACCTCAATCTTAATCACGACATCGAAGATACTTTAATTTTGAAAAAGCATCATCTACGATCTCAATCTAATCACTCTACTGGACCGACTAAATCTGAATTCGGGATATCGTTGCAGGTTAAGATTCATTGCCACTCTCTCGTTAATAAGTTAGAGAAAAAAAATAGAATTGAAATAAATTTTATTCAATTTAGCCAAAAATGAATATCACATATAAGCATATGGTAGATAATGTTTGTTGTATTTTTATTTTTTCTACCAATGAGAACCTAATTAATGAGTAATTTTATTCACTCAGTAAACACTGATGGTAAAAGTAAAACTCTAAAATTTAAAAAGTTTTTGCTTTTCCAAAAATAATTGAAGAATTCAAGAACAATAATCATCCTCCATTCAAATGCATAATTAAAGTAGCTTGAAAATATATTGATCAAAATAAAAAATATATTTTTCTCAAATACATATTTGAATCACTCAATTTGATTAATTTAGCAAAATCTAACAAAAAAAAAATCTTGGTACAACCACTTTTTGTATGGAGATATGATGCAAAATCCAAAGGGACATGTGGCAATTCTTTAGTGGAGGAAGGCCAACTTATTAACAAATGGCTGAGATTTTTGAAACGTTATAGGCCCCTAAACAGTAGAGTGATAAGCTTGGCTCAGAGATTGCCAAGTTGACATAAAAACAAAACTTCAAAAATGTCATCAACCAATGAAAATCCACTTATAGATCTCCCTTAGATAAGGACCCTTTTCCAAAATCATATATATACACAACCCCAAAATCGCTACTTACTACCCAAACAATTCAACAGCCAAATACACATTCTGAAAAAACAAGTACTAAAATTCCAGCAATGGCTGCCTCTACAATGGCCCTCTCCTCCCCTTCTTTTGCCGGAAAGGCCCTAAAGCTCAGCCCATCAGCCCCTGAACTCATGGGCAATGGTCGCGTCTCCATGAGAAAAACCGCCACTAAGTCTGTTTCATCCGGAAGCCCATGGTACGGCCCAGACCGTGTTAAGTACTTGGGCCCATTCTCCGGTGAGCCTCCAAGCTACTTGACCGGTGAGTTCCCCGGTGACTACGGCTGGGACACTGCTGGACTTTCTGCTGACCCAGAGACCTTTGCTAAGAACCGTGAGCTTGAAGTAATCCACTGCAGATGGGCCATGCTTGGAGCTCTTGGATGTGTCTTCCCGGAGCTCTTGGCCCGCAACGGTGTGAAATTCGGCGAGGCAGTGTGGTTCAAGGCTGGAGCCCAAATCTTCAGCGAGGGGGGCCTTGACTACTTGGGTAACCCAAGCTTGATCCACGCACAAAGTATTTTGGCCATCTGGGCTACCCAAGTTGTGTTGATGGGTGCTGTTGAGGGTTACAGAATTGCAGGTGGTCCTCTGGGTGAGGTGACTGACCCAATCTACCCAGGTGGAAGCTTTGACCCATTGGGCTTGGCTGATGACCCAGAAGCATTTGCTGAATTGAAGGTGAAGGAGATCAAGAACGGCAGATTGGCTATGTTCTCTATGTTCGGTTTCTTTGTTCAGGCTATTGTAACCGGAAAGGGACCATTGGAGAACTTGGCCGACCACCTTGCTGACCCAGTCAACAACAATGCCTGGGCTTATGCCACAAACTTCGTCCCCGGAAAGTGAAGGAGCGATCCTTCATTTTTTTCTTTTTCTGAGTGATGATTTTCTGACCATTTTAATCAATGGTATGTGTGCCGTTAATTATATAACCTGTTTCAGACTAGTTGTGCAGGAAAATGTAATCCATCTGCAATTAGTCTCTGTGGATTTTTAATATATATAGTTTTGAGTTTATATTCTTAATTTTTAGTATTTGTTTTTGCTCTTTCTTATGAGCAGATCTATGGTACTGTGACTCTTAAATTTTTTAAAATTAAAATTTTACATATAAAATTTAATAACTTTCAAAAAAAAATTTACTATTAGCCCTTGCTGAATTTTTGGTGTTATGTTTTTACCTATGAAATTTATATTTTTTTTGAAAAAAAAAGGTAAATATATAATTTCATTATGACCATTATTTATTTACTTGCAAGATATTATATTCACTTCAAAATAAATTTTGCATATAAAAAGAATATTTTTATAGTTATTTTTGGCATTTCCGGATGTTAATTTCTAGTTCTGCCCCTGAACTTTCTTTTGTTTAAATTGGTCGATTTTTTTCTCGGATATATATTTACTAATGAGAAAATTTAACAGTTTACCCCACAAAATTAGCAGTTTTTTCTTCATCGTTCTTCTTTTACAGAAACAACTTCCATTGCATTTTTTGTTCTAACACTTTGATCTAGCTTTATGTGATTATTAGCACGTAATTTGTTTTCTTATTTTAATATCTTATTCCCAACATAAATTATGGCTAAGTATTAATTTATAAATCACTCTCAATTCAATTCGGCTTTAACAAAAAAACAAGTCGACGTCAATTTGTTCTATTGAAAAAAGAAATCTTATGTAATTAAGGTAGAGATTAGAGATAGGTTAATTACATAATAATTAAGTTATTCTAAACAAAAAAAGGTTAGTCTAACGAAGAATAGAGGTGTGTGCATGAAATCATTCTTCATCACCCACAGGATTTGCAAAGCCGCTTGCTTGATGATACACCACATCACTTGGACCATTCTGTAAGCTTCTCAAAGTAACTTGCAGTCAGACAGGCGAGTCCAAGTAACCTTGTTGTCCCAAACTCATTGAAATCGTTTGAAAGGCCATCAGGATCCAGGAATTATTTAAGCTCCTTCTTGTGCATTCTTGAAGCTTTTCAACTCCAGACTCAGCCTCCACTTGCAACTTGCAAGTACCAAAGAACTGTTTTTTGGCAATTTCCTCTTCAACCAGACAGTATACATTCAACCACTTGTAGTCGTTAGAGTTAATAGAGATAATTCTATAAAATCCAAATAGCATTTCAACCATTAGACAATCATAGAATAATATTAAAGCACACGCGAACCCATGTTTGATGAATCACGCACTTAAGATTGAGTACTCTGAGTCTGGATTCGCCGTCACGCAAGTTCTGCTTCAGGTGTGCCTTGTATGTATCTCATCAAGCTTCCTGAAAATCGCAGTCTTTACAGGTTGAAAATCTTTCAGTGCTTGGAGCTTAGATTTCCTATTGGCATCATAGAATAATGCGTGTATTTCTCCAAGAATTGCTTTGCCATCACTCAAATGTCCAAATATTTATTACACAGTAAATGCTTAACATATGGAGCAAGGCATAACCAGCAAAAGCTATGTCTGCAAACCTTGCAAGCCATATGTGCAATTGGTCTCCTGCAAATGGGGCAAGCAAGGCTTGAAATAGTTTAGTATGCAATTGACATTCTCAGAATTGAGTTAATTTGTGATGAAATTGAGTGAAAAATAAACATTAATTCTCAGTTCATGTTCTCGGTTTGGACGGAAAAGAGAAAAGGGAACTGGGAGGTTAGAGAAGCGAGGTAGGAAACTTCTTAATACTTGTGTGTCATTTTGGTTGAGATGTTAAAGTCTTCGAAATCCACTTCTCCACAGTCTCACAATCGACAGGACGGTGAGTATCCCCATCACAATTCCGGCAAAACAATGGCAAGTAACATCGGGCATCCAATATTCCTTCCCCATCAAAGACCTCAATAGCACAATCACAGTCCATGCTTTGACGTATGTTGCCTTCATTGAGGATTCTGTAATTTGGTTTCTTAATCGTAATCGATTCATCATGATCATAATAATCTTGAATTTTGTATTGAGCAATAAATGAGTCGAGTTCGATGTTGGCAACTAGAACGTCATGTCGTTTTTTGCAGACCCAGGAAAATGTAAAGCGACACAAGAAAAACCAATACAGCCTTTTACAAGATGGTAAAACGACATGACGTATAATGTAATATAGTAAACCCTTTCCCCGGATAATCAAAACGACTTTAAGATGCAGCGAAACAAAGCACAAATTCTTGCCCTTCTTTTCTGTTTGAAACCAAAATGCGACCCCCATCTCCGCGCTCCAATTTCTTCTCCTCCCTCAAGCAGGTGATTCTTCCAATCTCTATATACATTTTTCCGATAATCTAGCGTTTCACCGTCTCTCTCCTCTCTTATCATTCTAAATTATCTTGCAGGTCGAGAAAAGATTGAAACTTGAAAGCCCAACACAATCCTCCAATGTCTCTCCGCCGCCGAAAAACACGGACATCAATGACATGTTGGCAGAATCTTTAAGCACACCCATGTACATCTACACAAACCAAGAACGCAACTCAACAGCTCTCCAAGACAGCAGTGAGCCTCCACTTGCATTTCTCTCATCGTCTCCGCAATTTTCTCCACTTTGTCAAAACCCGGCTCAAGAACTCCTCCAAGAACAGCCCACAACAGTTGAAGAAGCTAAAAGCTGTGCCCTTTATGATATTGATTTGCTAATGCAGCATCTGGGTATGTCAGATTTTGAGCGAGGAAATCAGAATCAGAAAGAAATTGCAGAGACAGCAAGGGTAAGTGATGGATGTTGTGAATGTAAAGGTGGGTTTTATGAAAAAATTGTTGGGGTTAAGGGACCGAAGTGTAAAAAGGAAGTGGAGAGATTGGATGGATGGATTAGGTACTTTTTACAGAGGAAGATGGAGCCATTGAGGTTGGTTTGTTTGCTTTTGGGTAAGGCTGCTTTTGAGTTTGAGAGAGTTGATGACTTTGGTCTTGCTGGCTTCGAGTTCCCTTTAGCTATTGAGGAGTTTTTGAAGTATGATCCACCAAGAGAGTGAAATTCAGGCATGCAATTGTTTTCTTTGTATAAACTTATATTGCACTGTAATCAACTTTCAAGAAAATATCTTGTATCTACTTGTTTTTCTAAATGAGATTTCTAATCAATGGTGATTGTTGAAATTTTTAACATAAGAGTTATTTTAATTTTCTTATTTTGTTGTTAAATCTTAATTTGTATAGCACTTAGGCTATATAATTGATGGATAGAGAAAAAATTGAAACTTAATAATTTTCTGAAACTACAAAGCAGTAATAGAAGTCTTTAAACAAAGTCAGAAACATCAGTTCATCTTGCTTTATGCTTCTCAAGAGAAGACAGCACCTCATTCATGTCTGGTCGATCATCAGGATTTGGGTTTGTGCAGAACAAGGCCAGCTTAAAGAGCTCTTCCAAAGTTTTTTCCTCCTTGGACACATTCCTGGCAATCTCAGGGTCTAAAACTTGAACAATTCCATTGGTGCCACTGCGAAGGGCTTTCTCAACTAGCTGACTCAGGCTGCTTGGCAATCCATTATCTTCTGAAACTTCCGTTGGCCTTCGTTTTGTAAGTAGCTCCATCAATATAATCCCGAAGCTAACCACATCTACTTTAGTTGTGACCTTCCTCATGTATGCAAATTCTGATAAAACCTTAGGCATGTGTTTATGAAGTCAAAGCCACAGCAGGTAAGTAACAGCTTTGGAAAAAAAAATAAAGAAGATTCGATGGTTACCTGGTGCCAAGTAGCCTATGGTGCCTTGAAAGGCTGACGATGACGAAAGACTACTTACATCCTGAAGAAGAACACCTAATATGCGAGCTGTTCCAAAGTCGCTTACATGGGCAACCCAGCTACTGTCCAACAGAATGTTAGAGGGTTTCAAATCACAGTGAACTATGGGGAAGTCATAACCAGAATGCAAGTAATCCAGCCCACTTGCAATTGAGATACAAACATCAATTCTGTCAGATAATGTCCATCTTGATTGATAGACATAAGGGCCATGGATGATGTTCTCCAAATTCCCATTCTCCATGTATTCCAGTACTAAAGCTTTTAGTTTAGTGCTTTCCCAGGCATAGCCTATGACCTTCACCAGACTCTTGTGTCTCAATTGGCTCAGTGTTTTGACTTCTCTGTAGAAGCATTTATCTGATTCTGCAGGGAACTGCTGCAAATTGAGTTTCTTTACAACTACAGTTCGTCCATCTTCCAATTGACCCTTGTAAACTGTGCTCAAGCTGCTGACACCAATTATGTTATATTGGCTGAAGAAATTGGTGGCTTTTTCTAATTCAATCGCTTCAAACCTTATGAGTTTGAGTGCTGAAGTGAAGTCTGGTTCTGCATCCTCAATTCTTTCTGACTTGGGCTTTTTGGCACGTCGGAGGAGGGTTGCAATCACCAACACCAGAATCAGAAGTGTAGAAACTATTCCAAGTGATACGAGGATCCAAACAGTCTTCTTGGAGAAGGAATGTGAACCTTTTCTGCTGCATAAACCTAGAGATTTTGTTCCACAGAGACCGGATTCCCAATCAGACTAGAAGAATTTATGTTTTTGAATATGCCAGTGTCCGGAACTTGGCCTTCAAGTTGATTGAAACTCAGATTGAGAAGTTTCAGAGTGGAAAGATTGGCAAAGCTCTCAGGTATATCGCCCTTCAGCTGATTCTGGGAAAGGTCTAGGGTGGTAAGATGCTCCATTTCGGCCAAACTTTGAGGAATATGGCCATCTAATTCATTCCTGGAAAGGTTCATGCTTTTAAGCTCATTCATCTTCCTAAAAGCATTTGCTGGAACTGGACCAGAGAGTTTGTTTCGTGAAAGATCAAGAGAGAACAAATTTATGCAGCCTCCAAGTGTTTCAGGAACCATTCCTGAAAGATTGTTGTATGACAGATCAATGACTTGTACTGCTTCTAAAGTTCCCAATTCTGCTGGAATATTTCCCCCCAACAGATTATGTGACAAGTTGAGAAATATGTGCATATTTTTCATACTTGCCATCACAGATCCAGGAATGGATCCTGAGAGATGATTGTGAGAAAGATCAAGAGACCTGAGTCGGTGGAGATGCCCCATACTTGCAGGAATGGATCCGTTAAGCATGTTGCTATTCAGGTCCAATTGTGAAAACATTTCAAGTTTTGAGAAAGCAGCTGGAATTGGACCCGTGAACCTGTTTAGTCCCGGAAAGAGAACGGTTAAATATTTTATTTCAAAAACACTTTCAGGTATCGCACCTTCTAGCTCATTTCCTTGCAAAGGAAGACCTTGGAGGAGGGAAAGCTTGGATAATGTTGGTGGAATAAGGCCTGAAAACCTGTTTCCAGAAAGTGATAAAGTGATCAATTGACTCAAATTGCCAATCTCTGGTGGAATTGGCCCTACGAATGAATTGAAGCCAGCTTTGAAAAGTTTAAGCTTGTGGAGCTTTCCAATGCCTGGTTTTAGCATTCCGCTGAAGTTGTTTTCTGCAAGACTTAAAGTTTCAAGATTACTGCAATTATAAAGGTCATCAGGTATTTCTCCAGACAGTTGATTTGGTCCAAGACTTACCCTTGTTAGATTTTGTAACTTTCCCAAACCCCATGGAATTTTCCCAGATATTCTATTAAAAGCTAAATCAATGTATGAAAGTTGGGTGCAATTGGTAATGCTAGGTGGAATATCTCCCTCAAGATGGTTAGAGCTCAGGCTAAGGTTCCTCAAATTGTAAAGCATTCCTATATTTGATGGAATCTTTCCTGTAAGGAAATTTATGCTTAAAGACAAGTATGTTAAGTTTGACAGGTTTGTAATCGACAAAGGAATCCCCCCGGTAAACTTATTTGAGTGTAGTGTTAATACCTGCAACGACCTCAAAGATCCTATCCCAACAGGTATTGTTCCAGTCAACTGATTCTCTGATAGACCTAAATTGGTTAATGATGTCAATTGGAACAAGGAAAGAGGAATGGTGGAGTTTAGTCTATTTTTGTACCCCCTTAATGTCTCCAACTGCTTCAGATTCCCAAGCTCAAAAGGAATTGCACCTGTAAAATGATTACTGTACAGTTCAAGATGGGCAAGATTCTTGCAGCTGCCTAATTCTGAAGGGATTTCTCCGATAAGGGAATTATCAAACAAGACAAGGTACACTAAATTGGACAAGTTTCCCATCTCCCTGGATATTTTTCCCGACAAGCGATTTGCACTCAGGTGCATAACTTGCAAAGCTTGAAGCTCTGCAATGGAAACAGGGATTGGACCCTCTAGGTTGTTTTTATTTGCCACTAAATATTGTAAGTTAACTAGTTTCCCTATGTTTGCAGGTATTCTCCCAGTGAAATTGTTATAATCAGCACCGAAACCTTGCAAGGAGGTGCAGTTACAAATGCTATCAGGAATGCTTCCTGTCAAGAAATTAGCTCCTAAATCTATAACCTGCAGATTTGGAAGGTTTGCTAGTTCTGCTGGAATTGGACCTGACAGGGAATTTTGATAAAGAGCAAGAGTATTTAGTTGAGTACAAAGTCCCAACTGAGGTGGAATGTGACCAGTAAATGAATTTGAAGAAAGATCAAGAACCTGGAGGGCAGAAAGGTTACCAAGAAACGGAGGAATCTGACCTTGGAGCTGCATTTCAAACAGAGAAATTGAAATGAAGCGATTCGAGGAAGGGTCACAAGCAACTCCAGCCCAGTTGCAGTGATGGCTTGCCTCTGTCCAGTTAGCAAGTACTCCTAAAGGATCGTGTGTGATGGAATTCTTGAAGGCGTTTAAGGCCTCAATATCAGCAGCTTGTAAGCTTGGGTCCGCAGATATAGTAGCTACAATAACAGAACAAGCTACGAGTAAACTAATCTTTTGAGTTAGATGCACCATTTTTATAAAATAGTTTGGGACTGAAACTGATATGCAAGAGCTGTAGGTTATGGAAGCATTTATAGACCAAAAGAAAATCTACCCATAAATCAAAGCGTTACCCCACAAACCTTAGCCAGTGTGCACTTGAAAACAATAATTAAAAAAAGTCAGATCGTCAAAGAATAATCAAATATGAAAAGAAAATTAACAAAAAAAAGATACCTTGAACCTTCACAAACTACTAAAATTGACTCGATTATCTCATGGAATGTTAACAAAAACCAATTGGCAAATTCCTACGGATTATTCAGAAAATAAAAAATAAAAAAAGCGTTTACTTTCTTGATATGGGTTGACTGCAGTAGCAAGATAGGCAAGAAAGATGCTGAGTAAGATGATTAAGTAAGCTAATTGTAATTAAGAATTAATTAAAGACTTGATTTTGAAAGTAGTCAATGGCCTAACATATCAAGGGGAATCCATAATCATGTGCTGGATATACAATGAAATAGTTACTTGACACTCAATTATTTTGATTTATAAATGATGTCATATATTCCATATGCAAAATTAAATTGGCGGCAGTTGAAAGAAAATATGTTGATTTTTTTTTTTATTGATACTGACGTTCGCACAAATATTGTTAAATGTTAAGAGTCCTATCCCAATAGGTTAGTATCAAAATTTAAATATTTAAATGAAGTATAAAATCAAGTTGAAATTGAAGTTTGTATATGTATTGAAAACACCTTTTTGATTCCATATCGATTTCTTGCACTTGTGTATTAAGCAATTCTTTCATCAGAAAATGGGCATTTTTCAAGGAAAATTAGAGAATGGCAACAGCAAAAATTCAGGAGTATGCAACACTTTAAGTCACTTTTGAAACTGTTCCAGTGTTGGCTCAAAACATTATTCTCCAAAACTTTTGAAACTGTTTAAATGTCATAATTTGAGGAAATTATAGCCCTGCTTTCAACAACTATAGTCCTAACTCCTAAATAAAAAGGACGTAAAAGAAAATCAAGGTGATTTCACTCTTAAACTATTTCAAATATGGCCATTGATATTGAACTTTTTTTTATCATTTTTCTAAAGTATTCAATATAAAGCACTTTTTTTATTGTCTTGTATAGCAATTAATTGTATATGTGTTATTCATTTTTAAAATACAACATATTTATTTTCGATAAGTTTATGAAAAATTTACTTAATTTAAAAAGTATAATAGCTTCTGTTCTTGTTTTTGGCATTTCCAATAATAGAATTGGATACTAATTTGGATGTATTAGAAAAGTTTTTTTTTTAATCCCTTGAAAAAACCGATAAAAAAATTAAAAATAAAATCTCCATGTAAAATCACCGTTATGAAAAGCAATGTTTTGAAACTCGATTCAGAAATCGTCTCGGCCTGCGAACCGAGTCATGGATCAATTGATTCGACCGGATCGATGTGAAATTTTTATTATTTTTTTAAATATAATTATTTACAAAAAATTAAACATATAGTATGTAAAAATACATTCAAAAATCTATTAATTACCAAATATCAATATAAAAATATTAATTTTAAGTCCAATAAATTTTATAAATATAAAAATCAAATAAATTATTTTAAGTAATAAATATTCAAATAAATACAAATAATATCAAAAATAAACATTCAAATAAATTCAACATATGTACAAACTATCGTAAATTTCTTGAATAGATCTAATTAATAATAATGAATTATGCAGAAAAAGATATAATTTCATGCAAAAATATTTTATAAGCTTGATTGAATAGGATAAAAATTAAAATTTGATTAATTATAATAAGAAAAATAAATCAAATTATATAAATCTATAATTCTTCAACCACACGTATGAGATATAATAAAATAAACAAACTATTTTTTTATTTTTTATTTTTTCTGAAAAGTTTTTGAAGTCAAACGAATTTTTTCAATTCAATCCGGTTCAATTTGAATTTTTTTATTTTTCGAGTTTTATGTTGCATCAATCCAGTTTTCTTATATAGTCATGATTCAATCGGTTCGACTGTTTGGGACAAACCGAATTTCAAAATATTGATGAAAAGGATAAAAAATACATAAAATAAAGAAGTAAAAAGTGATAAGAATTTGACAGCTGTGGGATTTGAACCCACGCCCTTTCGGACCTGAGCCTAAATCTGTCGCCTTAGACCACTCGGCCAAACTGTCAGCTGTGATTGAAGCTTGCGCATAATAATTTAATAAAACAAATCAAAATTTAAAATTCAACCACCATCTTGTAAAAATTTCATATAAATTTAAGACTTTTTAACTATAACAAAAAAAAAATCATTTTTCAAAATAAAAGCTAGGCTTTGGATATTTAAATTTTAAAATCTAAAATGATTTTTCTAATTTTGTTTTCTTGGCTCATACTATTCCTTAATAATGACAATATGTAGTTTATAATCTAAAATACGTTTGTTAATTGATGCTATTGGCCATGATTGATGCCCACACAATTAGAATATTTTTTTCGGGACTTTTATTGAGTTGAATGAATATGAATTTCATGCAATTTTTTTTTTAAAATTTACTATGTATTATATAGATGATTTATTACTTGATCCATACAAAAGTATATTAATTATATATAAAGCCAAGGCTTAGGGTGTTGAAACCATACTCTGCATGACATATATAGAGATTCCATACTTTACATGATTAACCAAACTAATCTTTCATCAAGAAATGATATTTCCAAGAAAAAAATTAATTAATGCCTTGGCAATAACACTATATATAGTACACACTCCATTCTCATTTCTCACCTTTTTTCACCTTCATACAACCAAAATGCCTAAACCAATTTCTAATCTCCTTTTCCTCTCTCTTTTACTCATGCCAATTTCTTGCTTCAACTTAGGTAAAGCCATTAACTTTCATGGGTGTTCTTGATATATATTCACCAGTTTTTTTCCGATCTAAAATATATGTATAATTTGTTGTTTTGTGTAAAAATTTGCAGGTGGGAATTTGAAGGTGGCTAAAGGACAGGTAATAATTAATATGTTGAACAAAATCTACATTCTAAATTTATAATCTTGAATGATTTTTTTCCCTTGTAAGGGAGCAGCATATAATTAATGTTTAATTATAATTCTAAATGTCAACTCGCCAATAGGTGTTATGCATGATTCTGTTTTTTATATATAGCTATAATATATATATTTGAATAGTGTATATTCATTGCAGAAAACATGGTGTATTGCAAATCCTTCATCGAGCAATAGTGATCTAATAGCAAACTTAGACTATGCGTGTAGCTATGTGGATTGCTCTCAAATACAGCAAGGGAGCAGCTGTTTCTACCCAAATACTTATTTCCATCATGCCTCTTTTGCTATGAATTTATACTACCAGCGCTTAGGCAGGCATTCTCATGATTGTAACTTCTCAAACACTGCTTTACTTGCCTTAACTGATCCAAGTAAGCCTTTCTCATTTTCACATATCCATACAAAGTTTGCATATCTAGTTCATTATTCTCATTTTCAATTTAATTAATTTTTGTCAATTTGCAATTTATTTATTTATTCGCAGGCTATCATAGCTGTACATATAGAAGTGGTAAGCAATTATAATCAATAACATCTTACCAAATCTAGCACCTTTAATGAGCCTATAGTTGTGAATTGTGATGCCATATTAATATGCAGGGGGAGGTATGGCAGAAAATAGGACATCATCACATAACAATAACCAAATGTCGGTATGTGGTATAATGGGCTATTTAGCAATAAATAGTTGATGATTAAAGATGTTAATTTTGATAATTAGAGTTTGTGCAGGAAAGTTGGTGTGTAGCTAAACCAGCAACAGGAGATGAAAGGCTACAAGAAAATATAAATTTTGCATGTAATCATGTGGATTGCAGTGCCATACAGGATGGAGGAACATGTTTTACCCCAACAACTCTAATGAACCATGCTGCATTCGCCATGAATCTTTACTATCGTTCCACTGGCAGAACCAATTCAAGTTGTGACTTCACCGGCACTGGTCTCATTGTTCTCAAAAATCCAAGTAATAAGTTCGCTTTCATTTTATCATTATCTTTCATGATCAAACTAATCTCTTATGTGGTTCGACTTTAATATGCTTCTGTGGCTTTTTCCAGGTCATGGCGATTGCATCTATTGAGTGAAAATGGGTCGTTGGCAGTGGATGTTAAGAAAGGTAGGTGGGAGGCGCAATGTTCTGATGATAATAAAGTGTGAAAGAAATTTAGTTGTTATTGAAAAAGCTTGGGACTTTTAGCTTTTTATATGTTTGATTTTAGTAATGATTCTTGCAATTTTAATGTTTAACACTAGTTTATTTTTGGCTAATTTCATCAACTTAAAGAAATGGTCCTTCCCCACAAGGAATATGTATCTTTGTCGCACTAACAGATTGATTAATAAAGTGGCTTTAAAGAACATTGGCTGTAAATTATAGAATACAACGAGCGGAAAGATTATTTGCCACCGGTTATGGGCTTAGGCTTGGGGCTGGGCTTTGCTTCTAGATTAATAATCAATGCATATAAATTCCACTATAATCCGATAGTAAATACTTAATCGAAAGTGGAAGAAGTTTCATTCGGTTACTTTATTAATATTTATAGTTCTAGTTAGGTCATATGCCTCTTTTTTTATAATAATTATCGTAAAATTAACTTTACATTATATCATTTTATAATACAAGTAAATAAACGAATTTAATAGAATAGATTTATCGGTTGATCAATTGATAGAATAGAAAGATGATTAGATGTGCAGTTGAAGTCCAAGCACGTGGTGCATATTACTACACCAACATAATCCTCTCATTTCTATGATGATATTTAATTAAGTGACTGGCACCCCTTATTAGGCAATCCCCATTATTGACCCACTTCTTCATTTTCCTTAATTATTACTTTTCCTTAATTTTGGATTTTCCAACTCTATCCTCTTTTCAATTATTTTAAACACAATTATTATTACATATTTGAATTTAGTCCTATCCATGGTTGTTAACTCCAATCGTCTTCATAATTGTATATTTTTTAGATTATGTTTATTTCACAATATTACACATAAAATAGCATAATATTATACATGCCAATATGAATATAGTATTTGATAAAATTTTTTAAAAATTAATATGAAAATAATATAATACGTGATAAGGCTCCTTATTCCTAATACCATGTATAATTTAATACACTATAAACTTCTAAATTTATATAATATGGTATAATCGTATTAGAAAAAAAAAGTTTTCATCGTCTTCTTTTTTACGGTGTAGTTGCATCTCCAACATTTTTATCATCGGTTACACTTTGCCACCATAACTACCACTATACCGCTACCGCCATGACTACCACCATCACCACCACACTGCCGTCATTATCACCACTACCACCATCACCACCACCACAACCTATCGCCACCACTACTACCACACTATCGTTACTGCCATCGTCACCATTACCACCAAGGCCATGACCACCACCACACTGGCACCACAGTCACCGGCATCACAATCACCAAATCTTCCATCACCAACACCGCCACCACCACATTACCTTCACAATCGACACCACCATTACCGGCACCACCCCACCATGACTACCACCACTGCTATCGCCATCACCATTGCCATTGCCGTTATTGTAGTCACTACCCTGCCATCATCACTATCTTCATCTAATGATTGTTAATTTATCTATTAATATATATTCATGCTTTAAGAAATTTGTACACTTTTAAAAAAATTTTGATGTATATATGAAAATTTATATTTTATAATCAATTTTTTAATTAGTAACATTAAAAATAATTTAATTTTAAATTTTTTTAAATTTTTTTTAAAAAATGATACAATACTCTATTATACACCAAATATATATATAAAATATTATAGTTTTGTACCGAAAACTGTATATAATAATATAAGTTAAACAATACAGGTTAATGCTATATATGCTAACGTTATATAGGCTAATATAATACAACGAACCAAACGTACACTTAAATTACTGCAATGTATTATATTTTATTTTTTGTAAAAATTAAGTTATTTATGTTTAAAATTTACAGGTAATTCAAACAGTTAAAAATTTAATTATATTTTTAAAATTTTGTTTATATATTTTGACTTATAAAAATTTTGAATAGATAACGATTTTGTAAATTGAATTATATGAATTGGATATTTTGATTTTAAAAATAGTGAATTTGAAAAAGATATGGGTATTTAATGATAACCATGAATATAAAACTGATTCAAATTAATAGCAATTTTGAAGAATAAAGACACTATTAATCACATTCTCCATTCCTTTCTTTTGCTCCAAACAAAATAAAATCCGCAAGATAATTAACAAACTATTTCAAAATGGGTTATTAAAATTTCTTGAAAATTATTAAAACCTAATCAGTAATCATTAAATTTAAGATAAATCATTGTAAATTGTTATGCAAATAAAATAAAACATTTTATAAAAAAATCTAAGAATTTCCATCATAATTAATTTAAAAGCTAATTATCCGAAGAAAGAAAAAATAAAACAAAATTTCAAATAAAACAAAACCCCGGTGTCATGATTGCCACTAATATAAGTCAACCAGCAAAAACAATTTAGCTCGCAATCACTTAAGGTTATGTGTATATTTATATGGTGAGTTGAATTTCTGCTCTACCAAAAATATGCTTTTGGCACGAGCACCTATATGCCTACAAAATTGTCTTTTCAAACCTAACGAACAAAATTAAACACGAACAAGGTCCATCCTAATAATATTAAAAGGCCAAAAAAAAAATAGATATTGAAATTAAAATAATCTTTTGATTTCTTGCTGACGTGATTGAATAATCGATTCAAAAACGTGTTGTGCTTCTTGTTTAATAATTAAGATGTTGATAAATTGGTCCTCAAGTGGTCCCTTAATTTTTTTTTTAATTTTAAAAATTCTTAAAGAATGAGATAACAAAGCACGATCTATTATATTTTAACTAAATATTTTATATTTAAATTTTAGGTAAGAAATATTTTTTAATATTTAAAAAAATTATAAATAAGTGAATTTGTAAATGTTAATAAATTAAGTTTAAAGTCTTATTTTATAATTCAAAACTCCCAACTTATTAATTGTTTGTAACTCATGTATTTACTTTGTAACTCATGTATTTATATCTAATTATATGATCTATATTCATATACCTATAAATACAGGCTTCTTCCATAAAATACATATAAGAAAATATAATGAGATAATACTTACTTTCTTTTCATTTTTTTCTAAACTCATTCTATTGTCTTTATTTTTATAATATGTTCTTATCAATGTTATTAAAACCGGACCGGATAAAGAACCGACGAGGCTGGAGATTCGTGATTCGACCGATTCAATCGGGTTCAATCGGGTTTTTTTCTATTTTAAAAATATTATAAATTATTATAATTTTATAAATACTATTGTATAAAAATTAAAAAAATAATCATCAAACATTAATATATGTCACAAATATCCTAATAATAAGTTACTAAACATAATTTAAATTTTATTATTACAAATAATTAATTATGAATTTTTGAATATTATATATTAGAAACATAAAAATACAACCATATTATGAAAAAAAAATTCCTTTTTAGATGGAGTACTAATGAAGCAAATACAGAAAATATTAACCTTGCATATATGAGTATAATTATATTTAATTACAATAAATTCAAATAGACAATAAGTATATTAAATTATTAAGTGACATTTTTAGAATTTAAAATACTAATTTTTTTCAAAAAAATAAATTATAAAAATTTCATATATATATATATAAAATTACAATGAACCAAATAGATAATAAATATATTAAATTATTAAGTGATATCTTAAACTTTAAAATACTATTTTTTTCAAATAAATAAATAATAAAAATTTAATATATATATATACACACAAATATTTGATTACAATGAACCAAATATATAATAAGTATATTAAATTATAAAGTGACATATTTAAAATTTAAAATACTAATTTTTTCAAATAAATAAATAATGAAAAATAAATAAATAAATAAATAAATATATATATATATATGGGGGGTGAAAAAATACAAAAAAATATAATTTTTACAATTTTCAGCCAAAAATCCGGTTTTTTGGTTCAATCCGATTTTTTTCGGTTCAATTCGGTTTTTGCCAATCCAGTTTTGTGCAGTTGAACCAACCGATTGGCATGCCGATTCGCAGTTAAATTGGTTCCATCGGCCGGTCCGGTACAATTTTAATAATCATGGTTCTTATAATATTTCATATTGTTTTCGTATTTTATAACACATTATCAACACGAGTTCGCTCAACGGTTCATAGAAAAATATTTTTCTTTATTTCTTTCCAACTTGCATTATATCAAATATTACTAAAGTTGAGTTTAAAGCACTTGACATAAATGGCAAAAACTATTTGCCATGGATTCTTGATGCTGAAATTCATCTTGATGCTAAAGGATTTAGAAATACAATTTTAGTTGGAAATAAAGCATCCAACCAAGACAAAGCAAGGGCAATGATATTTCTTTGTCATCATCTATATGAAGGGTTAAAAGTTGAATATCTAATGGTGAAATATCCACCTGAATTATGGAATAATATAAAAGAGCGATATGACACTAACGAACGGTAATATTACCTAAAGCTCGTTATGAATTGATGTACTTACGATTTCAAGATTTTAAAACTGTAAGTAAATATTGTAATACCCTTACTATAACGGTCTTATTAATTTAAGCGATTGGCCGAAAATTTTTTTTCCTTTTCTTGACTTAAAACTTAAAATCTTAACCATTTAATTCCTTATTATTATTATTATTCATTCTTTAAATTCATATTGTCACTGACCTATAACTGTCCAATATTACTATTTATTTTTCAAAAATTCGGCAATATAACAGCTATAAACTTAACTAGCCCCTGAAACACAGACAATTTTCATAGTCCCTCAAAATATATCATATCCATATAACTCAATTTTATTCCAATCACACATAGTCCATCCATATTAGCAACCCATATATTTACATAAATACAATATATTGTACCATTACAGACCAATACTTAAACTTCAACATATACAATAATATACATGCCAATACAAAAATTTAACTTTTAATCCTTTAAAAATTCTTCATCCAATGCTCATTACTACTCCATCTCATATGTACTTGCACACAGTAAATCCTATATGCTGAGCATTAAATATGTCTAATGGTGACTAACAATCATAGTATTTTCCTACATGCATAATTATACTAATTATGCAAAGTTTTCAATTTTTCTTATCAAAAGCACTTTTCAATACTTTTAACAAATTTTTCAATTTAATACTAAAATTTTGGTAAACTTTTCATTTTTTTCCTTTATTTTTCATTTTATTCCAAAAATACGTTTTTTATACTTTAATTACAAAATTACCATTAGCTTTCTTATTTTCATTTTTCATTTAAGTTTTGGCATACAAAACTTTCAATTAGTCCTTGTTTTAACTTTTTTATGTAAAATTATATTTTAGTCATTGAACTTTATAAAAGTTTATTTTTTGGGCTATTTGGTCATTAAATTACCATTTTACCCTTTATAATAATTTCTTAATTACTTTATTCATTAAGTGCAACTTTTGAAAAAATTACAATTTTACTCCTAAATTTTTTATTTATTTTCAATTAGATTTTTTTTTCACTTTAAACTTCACTTTTTAGCTTTCTTTTTATACTTTTAACTTATTCTTAGCATAATGTCCCTAGTATAATCCTGACAAAAATTTTCAGACTGAATATATGAAACGTGAATCCTACAAAGCCATATACAAACTAAGAAATGATCCCTAAGGACCATTTCTTACATAACATATAACAGAGCATACATATTCTATCAAAGATCAATGATTCTACCATAGCAAAGCAAGTCGCTATGACTTGCATTACGGTATAGGTGTTCCTATGCTTAGCTAATGATATCCTAAGCTAGATTTTGACCGTTTGACTATTGCTAAGGGCACAAATTCACTTAACTTCAAATCATTATTTAGATGTTTAACACTTTCAATTATTTTTTCAATACAGCCAATTTTGTCAATCAACTTTTTAAAACTTTTTACACAGTTTGTGAATTATTTCATTATAATTCATTATTTTCTCATCAATTTATTAATTAATTCACATTAATTCAATATTTTCACTTAGTACATAACCAAATTTCATCTCAAAAATATTTAATTAATTTTTATAAATTTCATAAAAATTCATGGACATATTATTTCACATCTATAGTCATTTAAAGGCTTAATTTCATCAAAATACACAAAATAAATATTATTTTCCACTAAAGAACAATTCGGCCAACATGAGAAGTCCACCATACATATTCTTTAAAATTAATTTAAGCATTTTAATAAGCTTATTCAAGGTCCAATTTCAATAATCTAAGGTTAATTGCAATTATACACATTTTTCCTAAATTTTTCCTAAATTATATAAAGAAAAATCATTCAAAATTAAGTGACATAGGAGGATTTATTAGTCACTAACCTTTTTATTTGGCTTATGTTTGTCTAGACTTCCTTTTTCTTTTCATTTGCCTTGGAACCTTGACTTTCTCTTTGAAAATCTACCATAGCAAAATTTTAAACCCATTAAACCCGTAATCATTTGATCTCAAATGCTCAATATAACCACATAAATGAATTCTAGGCACCATAAAATATATATAAGCACCTTAAAACCAATTTAAATCCATGAATATCACTTATCTCTAAATGACATCTAAAACTTTTTTCACTTGATTTTTCTAGTTTATCTTCCTCTAATCAAAGGATAGAGGCTAAGATAACACTCTAAAGAGGCAAGACTTTCTTTCTTTAGCTTGGATTTTGATGTGAATTAAGAGAAAATTAGAAAAAATTTGAGAGAAAAATGGTGGTGATGAGTTCGGTCAAGGGAGAGGAAGATGAAGGCTGTAGAAATTTTTGGTGTTTCACTGATTTTTCTGTCACTTAAGAGAGGCTTAAGTAGGCTCGAGCTTAGGCCAATTAGTGGGCTTGATCTATATGAACTTAAGCCCATTAATTACCTAATAAATGGTCCTAATTAATTTTTCCTACTTTTCAACTCCAAATTATCTCAAATTTAATTCCATCATTCTTATCATATTAAAAATAGACTGTACACAAAATTTCAGCCCAATCAAAGTCTATTACTGGTCCGATTCAATCAGATCAGTCCGATTCAACCAATACCGGTATTATCGAAAAATTTACTTTTTGCAATCAAAATAATCTACACATCATTTTAGACATGTATGCAATTTTTAGATTTCATTTGCTATTTTTAACGGCTCGATCAAATCTTGATCAATTTGTTAACCTAAAATCG